>WOVY01009956.1:0-559626 GCA_013436015.1 Rhipicephalus annulatus | reverse complement strand
GTGAAATAAACTGATCGCAAACATTGGTGATAATATTGTTACGTGAGTAACGAGACAAAGTATTGCGAATATATTCGAAAAATATATTTGCAAGAGCGGTTGCAGCACTGGCCAGTCTGGCTCCGAGCTCGAGCAGCCAGCGACCCTCATCTTCTTCGTCTGGGCGCACACGCGCATTCGCACTATGGTTTGTGGCAGCCTACAGGTAGCATAACCCCCGTCGGCAAAGGCGCCGTCTCGGCGCATCTAGATGTCAAGATCATTGGGCGAGTGGTTACTGCTTCAGGCGTGCGGACGTGTACGATGTCGCTGGCCCTAGGGGTGGATGAAGACGGCGAGGCAGCAGAGTGATTTCATAAGTGACGGAGTCACCTCACGAAGCACTCTGTATGGCCCTGTGTACCGAGAGAGCAGCTTGTCAGACAGGCCAACGTGCCTGGTCGGAGACCACAGCAGAACCAACGAACCGGGCGAAAAAGTGCACCATCGCGGTGTCGTTGGTCGTACCGACGCCGTTGGTTTGCTTGGGGAGGTCAGAAGGCGAGCACGAGCGGGTTTCGCGTGCGTGGGCGGCCCGGCTGATGGCGTCCAGAGCATATTGTGAAGTTGGAGCTGCTGGTAACGGAATCGTCGTATCGAGGGGTAATGTGGGTCGCGGCCGAACAGCAAGAAAAAAGGGGAGTAACCAGCAGTGTCGTGGCGCGAAGAATTGTAGGCAAATGTCACGTATGGTAAAGCGATGGTCCCAGTCAGAGTGATCTGAGGAAACGTTACTTTGCAAGCATGTCAGTTAGGGTTCGGTTCAGGCGTTCTGTGAGGCCATTTGTTTGCGGATGGTACGACGTAGTGAGCTTGTGGCGTGTTTCACAGAGCGTAGGATGTCCGCTAGTGACTTTCGATAGAAATGTGCTGGCCTCGGTCCGTGAGCAGCTGGCGTGGAGCACCATGTTGCAAGATCACGTCGTGTAGAAGAAGAAAATCGGCGACGTCAGTGGCGCAACTTGTTGGAAGGCGCGTGTGATTGCGTAGCGTGTGGCGTAGTCTGTGGCCACAGCTATCCACCTGTTGGCCAGCAGAAGACAGAGGAAAAGGGCCGAGTAAGTCCAAGCCGACGCGAAAGAAAGGTTCAGTAGAAATATCGAGTGGTTGAAGGCGCCCAGCCGGAAGCGTCGATGGTGTTTTGCGGCGCTGCACATTCCTCACACGCCGCGACGTATCTTCTGACGGACCGTGCCAGACCTGGCCAATAGAAGCGACGGCGAATCCGGTCGTATGTGCGGGACACACCCAGGTGACCGGCAGTAGGAACGTCATGGAGTTCGTGGAGTATAGCCAAGCGGAGGTGTTTGGGTATGGCAAGCAGCAGAGATGGCCGTCTGGATGGAAGTTATGCCGGTATAATGTGCCATTCTGGAGTACGAACGAGCGATAGGATCGGTTCGATGGGGAGGAGTCGAGGCGCTCAATGATAGCTCGTAGGGCTGCATCACGGCGTTGCTCGTCGGCTATGTGGTTCAGTTGAGAAACGGAGCACACGCAGGCGTCGTTGTCAGGTATGGTGGCCGATGGGCCAACTGGATAGCGAGAAAGGCAATCGGCGTCCTGGTGCAGGCGTCCAGACTTGTATATCACAGCAAAGGTGTATTCTTGCAGTCGCAGAGCCCAGCGACCAAGTCGACCTGTAGGATCTCTTAAGGATGAAAGCCAGCAGAGCGCGTGGTGGTCGGTGACGACGGAAAAGTGAGTGCCATAATAAATATGGGCGGAATTTTGAGACCGCCCAGACAAGAGCAAGGCATTCTCGCTCCGTGATCGATAGTTACGCTCTGCAGGTGTAAGGAGGCGGCTAGCATACGCGATAACGCGGTCGTGTCCCTGTTGGCATTGGGCGAGAACGGCTCCGATACCGTGACCACTGGCATCAGTTCGGACCTCAGTTGGGGCAGATGGGTCAAAGTGGGCCAGGATAGGGGGCGTCGTCAAAAGTGTTATGAGGTGAGAGAAGGCGGCAGCTTGAGTGGACCCCCACGAAAATGGAACGCCTTTCTTCAAAAGATCGGTAAGTGGTTGGGCGATTGCCGCAAAATCTTTCACGAACCGCCTAAGTAGGAGCAAAGTCCCACAAAGCTCCGGACATCTTTGGCGGATTGGGGGTATTGGGAAACTCGTGACGGCACGAATTTTCTCAGGGTCCGGTCTCACACCAGAAGCATCGACAAGGTGGCCCAGCACGGTAATCTGTCGGCGGCCGAAGTGACACTTCGAGGAGTTCAACTGGAGGCCAGCTTTGCGGAAGACGTCGAGAATGGCCGAGAGACGCTCAAGGTGGGTCTCAAATGTAGGTGCAAATACGAGGACGTCGTCTAGGTAACACAGGCATGTTGACCATTTGAATCCGTGTAGCAGAGAGTCCATCATACGTTCGAACGTGGCGGGGGGCATTGCATAGACCGAAGGGCATAACCTGAATTGGTATAGGCCATCTGGAGTGATGAAGGCGGTCTTTTCTTGGTCTTTCTCGTCTACGGCAATCTGCCAATAACCAGAACGAAGGTCGATGGATGAAAAGTAGCGTGCGCCGTGGAGACAATCGAGGGCGTCATCAATACGTGGTAAAGGATACACGTCCTTTTTGGTGATTCGATTTAGATGCCGGTAATCGATGCAAAAGCGCCATGTGTTGTCCTTCTTTTTAACCAGGACGACGGGTGACGCCCATGGGCTTGATGAGGGCTCAATAATGCCTTTAGTTAACATCTTATTCACTTCAGCTTGAATAATCTGGCGCTTCGACGCGGACACGCGATACGGTCGACGGTGAATGGGAGCAGCATCACCGGTGTTGATGCGGTGCTTTACAAGAGAAGTTTGGCCGAGTGGTCGGTCGTCAAGGTCGAAGATGTCACGGTAGGAAGCTAGAAGGCGTGCGAGAGCGGCTGTTTGCTCTGGGGAAGTCAGGGTCGATCATGGGACGTATTGACATGTCGAGGCATGTGGCATCGAGTGGGCGACAAGAAAAATTGGTGCATGCGTCGGCTGCGAAAGTGGTGACGTGATCATCGGCTAAGGACCGCAACGTGGCGATTAGGATGCCTTCAGGGAGGACTTGCTTTGTGAAGCCGAAATTTATGACGGGTAGACGGGTCCGGTTGGAGGCTACAGTTACGATGCAGTGAGGGACGGTGACGTCACGTGCCAGTAGGACATCAGGAATCGGTGTGACGATGTAATTCCCATCCAATACGGGTGAGGTCGTGGCGAATTCGGTGAATGTGAGGGCTTTAGGCGGTAAGCGGAGGAAGTCTGTGGCAGAAAGGCCGTGTTGAGGTTCAGGGTGAATATCCGGCTGAAGAGGAAGGTCTAAGCAAAGAGTACCAGCGGAACAGTCGATCAGAGCAGAATGGGTCGACAGGAAGTCCATCCCTAAGATGAGGTCATGAGGACAGTTCTGGAGCACCGTGAATAGAACAGGAATGTAACGGTCGGCGATGCTTATGCGAGCCGTACACATGCCAATGACAGGAACAGTGCCGCCATCGGCCACACGTACAGCTTCAGTAGCAGGAGGCGTGAGTACTTTTCTTAAGCGGCGACAAAGATGAACGCTGATTATGGACACATGAGCACCAGTATCGACTAGTGCCGACAGAGAAATACCGTCCACGTGTACATCGACAAGATTTTTGTTCGTATGAAGCGTCAATGGAGGGTTTGGTTCAGACAGGGATGATGCAGCACTACCTCCAGGGGCTGCACTGTCTAGTTTTCCGTCGGGTACGATGAAAAGTTAGGCGGCGAGTGATGGCGGCGTGGCTGGGGCGACGGGGAACGACGGCGTTGAGGTGACGGAGAACGAGCAGGAAGGCGGCTGTTAGACGTGTCGAAAGCAGGGGCGGTACGGCTGGACGAATACCGGCGAAGATCTTCATATGGGCTATAAGGTGCGAAAAACTGGCTCCTATGTGGCGGCGTCCAGGAGGCACGGCAGTAGCGGGAGACATGTCCAACGCGGTGGCACCGGAAGCAGATCGGTTTGTCGTCAGGAGTTCGCCATTCCGCCGGGTTGCGAGATCGTGGAGCAACAAATGGGTCACGTCAAGGTGGATTAATGGGAATTGGTCTGGAGGAGGGGCAAGAGATGGGGCAAGCATCAGGGAACCCGCGGTTGGCGAATTCTTGTCGTACGACCGCCTGAATAACGGAGATCGCGGGGGTTGGCGGCATCGTATGTTCGAAAGAAGTGGGCTGAAGCGGCGCTGGACTTGCTGCTTCAAGTTCCCGTCGAACGATACGCGTTACACTCTGCTCAAAGGGCGGTGTGACGGTAGAATCGGAGCAGGTGGACGTAGCCGCCGTGTTTGGCAACCGAGAAAAAGGAGGGCGCACCCGACGGCTTTTTGCTGTTTCGAAACGGCGGCATTCTTGAATTACACGGTCGATGGTCGAGACGTTAGTGTACACCAGCAAATTGAAGGCGTCGTCCGCGATCCCCTTCAAAACGTGTCCAACCTTTTCAGCCTCAGACATCGCCTCGTCTACTTTTCGGCAAAGAGCGAGAACTTCTTGGATGTATGACACATACGATTCAGTTGGCGACTGGACACGGGTAGCCAGCTCCTGTCGTGCAGCTGCGTGGCGACCGGTCGGGTCCCAAAGATGTCACGTAGCTTCTCCTTGAACGTGTCCCAGCTGGTGAGTTCGGACTCATTTGTCTCGTACCAGACACGCGGGGTTCCGTCCAAGTAGAAGAGAACATTAGCGAGCACCATGGTAGGGTCCCAGCGGTGAGTTTGACTGACCCGTTCATAAAGGCGAAGCCATTTGTCGACGTCGAGGCCAGGTTGCGCAGAAAATGTCCCGGGATCACGGGGTGTTTGGACGGCGACAAAGGTTGTCGGAGAAGCCGCAGATGGTGAAGCGGACGCGTTGTCACTGAAAGCCATGGCGGGAAGCTGGAGGATGCGGCCACTGCGGAGCTGCGTGGTGAGGACGGGGATCGTTCCACCTCCACCAAATATGTTACGTGAGTAACGAGACAAAGTATTGCGAATATATTCGAAAAATATATTTGCAAGAGCGGTTGCAGCACTGGCCAGTCTGGCTCCGAGCTCGAGCAGCCAGCGACCCTCATCTTCTTCGTCGGGCGCACACGCGCATTCGCACTATGGTTTGTGGCAGCCTACAGGTAGCAATATCATGACATCAAGTGATGACGCCATTACATGACGATATTGCTGATCAAAATAATATGTGGGTTTCTACGTCCCCAAGCCCCCATACAATTACGAGAGACGCTGTAGCGGGAGGGATCCCGAAATATCGGCCACCTGGGGTTCTTCAACATATCCCAAATCTGAGCACACCGCTCGGTAGCATTTTAGCCTCCGTCGAAAATGCAGTGGGGGCAGCAGTGATGTGATTCCGCAAATTTTGATTCAGCAGTCAAACGCCATAACTAATAAACCACCGTGCCAAGCGTCACTTGGTTTTAAAGGTGGGCCACTAGCGTAGGTAATTCAGCACATCGTCAGATGCTGAAACCTTTCGCAGACAGACAGACTGCAATCAGCTGAGAGCGCCAAAATAACTTAAGCAGTGCCTCCCACATTGCGGCTCCTTATGGTTGCCAAGAAGTGTGGTCGGTGATTGTATAACCCAATCAATTGCTAACCATGCATATGGTCTCGCCCTCAAATGTTACACTGTCTGGAACATGCTGCCGAAGCTTTTATTCAGCTTTATCACTTTTATTCAAATTTACTTAGTGTCCTCGGTATTCTGAAATAATGTTGGAGGTTGGGCTAGTTGGAACATACTCATGACGGTAAGCGCAAGAAAGAACAAGAAACACAATAAAGTATACGACAAACACTTGTGTCATGTATTCTCTTTTATTTCTCGTCCTTTGTTTTGCTCAGACCTTCATGTATCTTCTCAAACTTGAAGCAAACTGTGCGAGACAAAACGAAACGAAAAATGTTTGCCTCTGTAGCAATCCCCAATTGCCAACTATCCTGAATAAGTGCGCCCCTTTCGCAATCTACATTGTTCTCCGACATTCTGAGATAATAAAATAAAATTTCTTTTGTTGTGCATTTTAAACAACAAAAAATGCAGTCTGTTCATAAAACATAAGAGGCGTGAACATAAAGCGTAATTATCTCAGCCAGGCCCCCTCATTTCGTATGTTGAAATTTCACTTCAACAGCTAGTTGATTCAAGCTAAATTCCTGTTGTTCTAATAAATGTAGCTTTTGAAATGTTTTGAAATTTTTGTTTATCGTAAAAATTTTACCTGCTGTGAAGCAGAAAAAAAGTTCTCCTAGGTCTCTTGGCTTCTTCTGCGCTGTTGCTGCCTCGCACTTCCACAGGCTGACTCCTCCAAACCTGCGAATATTGATTAACAATATTCTACTCTTCACATCTTGCCTGGTAGGAAGCTGCAGATGGAAATGTAGCCTGTTCAGTCTATAAATCAAAACAAAAAACAAAAATAGTTTTTGTAAACAAACAAAGAAGCGATGCCTTGATGAGGATTTTTTTAATTACCCTCCTTTACAGATGCCATGTAGAACGAGTTTGAATTCTGCGGTTTTTCTAATTACGTATTCTTTCCTGTGGATAGTGAAGTACGCATTAGGAGCACCTTTGCCCGCACAGTCTTTCCAGAATTCAATATTAAATAAAAAGGAGTAATTATACTAATCTAACTTAGACGACATTTCCCTCTATTGCAAATGCACCCCTGGCAACAGCTAATTCCCTCATTAAAAGTGCTACGTTTTTCATTTTTTAACGACGACTCTGTTTGAAGCAGCCGTAATCTTTGCGGCCTATCCTGTGCATTCTATCAGGTATGAATGACAGATATTTGATGAATTTAAGTAATTACCGTCGGCCCACTAAAACAGAAGACGAAATTAATTAACCCGACAAACGAATACGTGCCTCAGCAATTTTTTGTTTGAATTATTAAAAAGGAATGATAATAATTAGGTAAACCATGATATGTTACTATAGAAGAAGGAACGACTACTATACAAGAATAAAATTGCGCAGGAAGACTAAGATTACTGTGTGGCAAACAAGACACGTCTCCACTGCCTTGTCAGATTGTGTTCTGTGAGGGCGACGCGAGTTACATCTGTTGGCAGAACAAAAGACTCTAACATGGTTCAATACTTTTCGTGGGACATTTCGCTGAATGCCACGGTTTTCATTTTTATCGCGATAGCAATTGTATGGACCCTTTCGACTGGATTTTGCCGTCGGCGTCGGCGTCGATGTCATGCATCGTATATGTATACGTATCTATATATATATGAAAACGCAAGAAAAAAAGAAAATCCATAAAAAAACACCTCCGTGCGCGTAATCGAGCGGGGGACCTCTGCGTCGTAAAAGCGAGGCGTTAACCACTGAGCCATCCCGGAGCACATCCTTCACCATTCAAACGGCAAGCTACTTATATCTACCACTTACCGCTGCTCAGATTATCTCGGAGGGAATTGTGTTTTGAGCATTACCAGCAAGATGACGCACAAACCGTGCGTCACCACATCGTGTGGAGCGCCCACTCTACTCTCCTACGCGCACTTCGCCAAGCGAGATAAAAGTGCTCATCTCGCGGCGGCGAGGAGGACAAGGTCGTACGCCTTGGGCTTTACCTGGAATGATTCTGCTGTAGTTACCTGGTGTACAAAAGTAACGGCAATCATTGCAGTCTCCGTTTGTGAAAAAGCAGACACAGCAAACTAAGAAATGAGACGGTTATTCGCGTGCACCCGTACCTGCAAATACGTTTTGTGCGTGATGAATGCCGGGCATATTTCGATCTGCTTTCAATTCTGCGCGTGACCTTCAAAATCGTTGCTACCACATTCACTGCTTCACCTTTCCGGCAAAGCTGTGACTTTTTCAATACTTGATAATTTTTGAACGTTGCTGAAAACATAATATAGAAGTCCTTGCCTGAACTTTTGCCTGTCGCATTGTTTCGTTGGCTTGCACGTGATCTCGCGCTGGTACAGTGCAACTAGACAGAATTCACAAACGAGCGTCTGCACAACTTGGATCCCGATCTGCAGCTTTGTCTTCCCTCTGGAATATCTCGAGTTTAGGAGACTCTTCTATGCCACCTGTGGCTTGCAGTGGCCTTCACGAACGCATACTCCTATCTTATTGGAATGGCCAGTTTTTCTGTATGCTCTTACTGCAGCTGCGAAGAAACCATCGCGCACTTTCTATGTGAGTGCACCCATTTCAACGCGCCAAGAAAAGAAATCACTGCAGCTCTGGATAGACAGGATGATCGGCCTTTGTCGAAACAAAGGATTCTGGGTCATTTGCCGAGCCCATCTACAGCCCAGAAGGCTTTGAAAGCTTTCCTACGGTTTTTGCGGACAACTGACCTCAGAGACAAACTTTAGTGTCTTATACCCTTTTTATGTTGCCTTTCCTTTCTCGCTGTTTTTTTGGTATTCTCTCTCTCTCTCTTTGCAACATTTCTTTTCTATCATCTTTTATTCCCCTCTCTCTTCCCCCAGCACACGGTAGCCAGCCAGTCTTTGAACTGACTAAACTCTCTGTCCTTCCGCTTAATCTTAACTCCTTATTACCTGCCAACATGCCCAAGCAACCATTCTGGCTGACAAAACAGGTTAAGGGAAGTTAAACTCCCATGCTTACAGAATCTTTTTATGCCAATTGCTGTCAAATTGTAAAGTGTAAAAAAAGAAAGTCCAATGAAGTTCGTAAGTTAAGAATGAATCATCCTCTATGAGTGGCCAGGTTGTATTTCTGAGCTGTCTCTAGCACAAACAGTTTAATCTGATAAGGCTGCAGAAAGTTTCGACTTGCTATGTAGAGCACCACGCTATAAATACATAGTTTAAAAATAATAAAACATACGTCAAGAGGGGACATCCATGACGTCATTGGCGCTCTTGTACATCAGCTCACAATTAGATGAAATTGCGGCGCACCAGAAACGTTTTGTTAGACTCCAGAAAGAGACTAAACTTTAGTTTTGCGCAAACTGATTATTCACTTGAAGAATATCTCGTATTGGAGTACTTCTATTTATGGTCATGTAACAAAAAGAACACAGAAATCTTTTTGCGAGTTGGCATTTGTGCTTTACCTATCTTGTTGTCCACTGAAGAGCTCGCGTGTCATTTACACCCTAAGTGAAGGCTACTTTGCATTACGTGACGAACTCGTACACTGTTATAGCTTATACATATTGCTTTTGAGGTATACAGTACAGCTTGTGAGGTTTCGAGTAATAAAGGGCTCGAACAGCAGCCGTCCACGTTATTTTTTTTTATTTCAGAAGCAGTATCCTACTAGCAACGAGTAACCGCAACTCATTTAGCCCACCACCAAAATAGTAGGCTGGCAATTTTGTGCTTCTTGCCCCTTTTTGTTTTCGTGTAATGGTCCTGCAACACTGGATCACTTGATCGAAAGTAAGTGCTCTATGGTGTAACGAACGATACTTTTTACCCGACGTTTTCTTGTAAATCAAATCAGCTAGTTCTCCTTACGCCCGATTACAGCGAAGAAAGAAAAACACGTATGAACGCTTCACTAAAGCGGAACCGAGAAAGCTCGTCGCAGGGGCATTCAACGGTTCCTTTTCGTAAACGTTCGACTCGTTTACCAAAAGTCAAGGGCTCCTCTATTTGAGGTAAGCATATGGCTTCACCAGCACGAGTATAGCATGTTGCTACGCGGATTCAAATACTCGATCGGTGAAACATGCGCTGCATTTTGTTCAACTTCATCGACTTAAGACAGGTTATTACTCTATCGGAAGTAGTCACGTAGTGACGCAGCGCAGCATCGACGCACAAGCGGCGCAGGTGGAGGGAAGTTCGCTAGTTCGGCAAGGCAGTTGCGCTTTCTCTTAAGCCCCGCCGGAGGCAGCCTTATGTATTCGATGTGTTTTAGACTGATTAAAGTAAATATTTAACTTGATATTTAAGACCTCAATCGTTCAAAGTAAGCCAAGTGTGAGCTCTGCCAGCCTTATTGTGGCCTGTATTTAAGGTTTTGCTGTGAGTTTGATTATGCCACCTGAGGGGTACAAATGAATCACAAGCTGGACCTCTCAGGTGTTGCGAACTTTAAAAAGCACCTCTGATGATGCAATGCCTGCCATATTTTGCATAAAATGGCATACGCATCAAAAATTCAAACATTTTTTTCAGGTAATCAGTACATCTATTTCAGTACATCAAAGCTTTCAAAATGTTCAATCTCACCTTAATTTCAAAGTGTTGACGGTTGGTTGGGGATTCATTTCACAAGTGTTAAGAGCGCATAGGACGATATCAATTGCAAGGCATAAGATTCAGTTATTTATTTATTTATTTATTTTATTTAATTATGGGTACTGCAACCTGTTCAAATATTTTAACAGGGTGCGATACAATGCATGAATGAAAATTACATTATAATAGCATTGAAAATATATATACAGGAAGATGATTACAATAACAATAATAAAAACTGCGAGAAAACACACATACTCCAAAGATAACGAAGTTATCGAAGCTGATTAGATGCAAAGCAAGGCTATACGTGCATTAGCACACCATCGACTGCACTTTTATATCGAGAATTCGATAACCTGGCTGTGTTATGGAGCACATCCGATGACATGTGGTGGTATGCTCGAAGTATCTAAGAGGTTGAAACAATTCTGGCAGCCCGTCTACGTATTTTTTTTCTTATTTTTTTTGTCTTGCACGCTCTGCCTTGCCTTCTATATATGCCCTTCTTACCAAAAGAGATATAGTTGGAAGTCAGTGCTCTTTGCCTCTATTGTCTCATCATTACCCAATTGTTCTAACGATTGATATGTGAACTTTACATCCCAAGACCACCATAAGGTTATAAAAGACGCCATTGCGGAGGGCTCCGGAGTTTTCGACCACCTGGGGTTCCTTAACGTGCAGCCAAGTCTCCTAATCGTTCTATGCACTGTCAACACTTTTTTTAAAGGAATTACCCTAATGTTGCTATAATGCAACCTTATGAGCGATCGAGCGAGTGAGCTATATAGATAAAAAGATGTCTGCTTGTCGCTAATCATAAAGATAGAAAAGTCCGAGTAAACGATGTTTTTTTTTTCAGCTTTTGCTGCTTCCAACAAACAAAAATTAGTTGGATCCTCATTGTGCGTTGTCTGACTTAGCTTGAAACTTGTGACTAAAATTGAGTTCTGCTTTCTATATTTATATACATAAGAATAATATTTCTTTTTTCTTCATTTAGTAGCGTTCTGATATTTCGAATCCATCTCCTGCATCAGATTTGCTTTTAGAAGCATTTATTTTCATTACTTTTTTCATTTCACTATAGTGATAAGTAACCAACATAGTTTTTCTGCCCATGTCCTAATCATTGCACCGAACTCTTCCTTTTTCCCCTTTGAATTCTGGTTGGTGCCTTCCTTCACCCATGAACCTGGAAGATCTCGTGACGTTGAAGAGCATTCGTATGGACGTTCTACGAAAAAGGAAGATCACAAACGAAGATCGACGCTAGCATTAAGCAATAGATTACGGCCGCCTCACTCGATAATGACTTATTAGACACCTGGATGAAATTACATGACAAAACAGAAGCCTAGCTCTTACGCGTGTCGTGGGAATCACTTACAGTGCTATATTCACGCAGAGCTGCCTCCTCCTATAAAAAAATTCTCAGTCTAAATCACTCAGAGAACGAAAAAGGAACTCGCTCTTATAAAAGGGGCTACGCTTGGCGATGTTTTGTGCGAAAGCATGTTTATGAAGTTTATGGAGGCGTTGTATGTATTCATCGTGCTATAGATTTATCGCTATACAAACTGTTCTTGTTTGCCTAAGCAGAGCGGCCCAAACTGCTTAGATTGCCATGTAGCTTGATGTACGGCGCCAGAAATGACGCTTTCCACACTGATAAGACTGTGAGCAAATTATGAGGATAAAAGAAAGTTATACTTTAGGTCCACGCTAGATGTTTAAAGTATGTGGACTTTCCTTCGGTTGAGAAAAACAGATCGTGGTTGTATATTTTTGTGACTTGGTTAAAACTCATCAACTGTCAGTTACTGTGCGTTTATGTAAAGTTTAAAATTCCTTAAATACTGTAAACAAGCAGGGTGACTTGCAGAGCACCACAGGTGATCGCTAGCGGTACACATGAAAGTATGTGCCAGACGTCGTCGCTCATGTGAAGTGAAATGAAGTGAACTTCATTGTCACATATATCGAAACATGTTTAAACAACAAGGATGGTGGGGTAAAAGCTGCATGTAGGCAGCTTGACTAGTCCCACCTCCCACAACAATAACAGCAGCAGCAAACATTAACAAGTATTCTTACTTGTCACAATAGCAAAATAGAAATGCATAAAGCAAAGCGATAGGAGAAGAAGCGAAAAAGTATGAAACAAACATTCTCAACAGACACAATCATAAAAACAAACATTAGTGTTTATGAAATTAGTTGAAGCATTCTCTTTTTGGAAATATGATGAATGTTGTCATCAATTCATATATATTTGTTTAGTATTGAAGGAAGGCTGTAGAAAAGTGTTTGAAAACCGTAGTTTGCGCGTGGTCGCGGAACTGCCCAATGTTCGGTGAGTCTGTTTATGCGATATGATTGATTTACTGACAAGTTAGCGATGTTATTCGTATGAGTACTGTCCTTAATCGTTCCATGTTTAAAAGAACTTATAAGCTGATACTCATAAAAGTGGTCAACCCGAATAATTTTTAACTTCAAAAATAGGTCACGCGTGTGCTCATTATAGGGTACATCAGCAATAGCCCGTAGGGCTTTGTCTGTAGCGTGACTAAATTTTCTAATGATTGTTTAGTGCTGTTTGACCAAACGAGGTGACAATAGCGCAGATGGGAAGCAAATAGTGCATTATATATCATGAGTTTCTGTTGTATTGGTAAAAGTTTCTGGCATCTGCGCAGCATACCTAAGGCCTTGCGAAGCTTAGATTTTAAGTGATCAGTATGGTAGCCCCAGTTTCCAGTTCGTGAAAGATGACACCCAATGTTTTAGCTGACGCAGAGAGTACTACTTTAGAGTCATTTAGCGTAAGACACTTTGTGTGATCACAATGCGTAGATTTTGCTCTAAAGAGTACTGCTTTTGACTACGAGCAATTGAGCTGAAGTGAGTTTTTCACCGACCAATTATTTATTTTTCTTAATATTTCATTAGCCAGATTTATAAGTTCATCATCCTTAGTTCCTGGAATGAAAAAACTTGTGTCAACTGCGTAGATAATGTAGCTAGCTGAAGCATCAACATTCACAATATCATTTATATATATAACAAATAAAACTAGGCCTAGTATGCTGCCCTGAGGCGCACCCTGCTCAATTGGTTTTAACGAAGAGCAATGTCTGTTTATTGACACACATTGCTTTCTATCGGTTATGTAACTTCTATATAAATCTAGGGTGATTGCTCGTAGGCCGTAACAATTTAGATTTTCTGATAGGGTTACATACCTTATTGTATCAAATGCTTTTGAGAAATCTACAAACACTCCCAGAGTTAGTTGCTTAGCCTCAATACTACTCAAAATTATTTCTTTTTGCTTAAGAGGAGCAGTTAAGGTTGAACAGCCTGATCTGAACTTATGCTGTGATGATGTTGTTACGGAATGCTTGTAAAAAAAGAGGTCATTCTGAGTAGGATAATTTTTCTAAACCTTTAGAAAACAAAGGAAGAATTGAGATAGGTCGGTAATTGCCTTAATTATCTCTTTCACCACCTCTGTGTACCACTAGTTACCCTTGCAACTTTCATCCGTTGTATAAAATTGCCAGATGTTAATGCCAAGTTGTAAATGTGAGTGAGGCAAGGTGTGATCAGGTCGATAACATGAAAGATTGGTTTAGACTTTAGCCCATTCACATCCTCACTTTTACTTCGCCTGAAATTTTCGAACATGTTTAGAACTTCATTATCATCATATTCAAATAGATACAATGAATGTGTGATGGGGTTGGGTAAATATGATAAATGCATCTTGATCATGAGTGCTTTCAGCCAATGATAGAAAATATTCATTAATTTTTTTGCTAGGGCTTCACTTTTAAAGCTTTCGTTTCCTACTTTAAGCTCATTAGCAGTAGAGGCAGGCCGCGATCATGACAGGACAGAATTCAGCTTCTTCCATATCTGCCTTGCATCCACAATGCCATCAAACATGGAATGATAATAGGCATGTTTTGCCTGTTTAAGCAACTTAGTCCAGTGATTACGGAATGTTTTAAACTCTTTGAACACGTCAAGGTGACGAGTTGACAGGAATGAATGATGCAAAGCATTCTTTTTCTTTATCAATTGGAGTAGCTTAAAAGAAATCCATGGTTTGCAAGCTTGTTTTGGTTTTTTTTTGCTACTTTATAAGGGAAAGGTTTATGATATACTGAGCACAAGGTATCAATGAAGTGATCATAAGCCTTTTCAGGTGAAGAACAAGAGAGTATGTCATTCCAGCTTAACAAACCTATTTCTTCACGAAAGCAAGAAAGAGACCGTGGATTGATGTCTTGAATGTATATATGCCTTTCTTCTGAGTGATTTGTTTAGTTTGTACATTAGTAATTAAATAGATTGGCAAATAATCACTAATCGTAACACTAATCGTACCATGATGTAGTATATCAACAGTGTTTGTTATAAATAAATCAATTAAAGTCGCTGTAGTGGATGTAACGCGAGTTGGCGTAGCTATAACATTTGAGAGACTGTATGAAAGAAGCAGGTAGGAAAATTCGGTTCGTTTGTTAGGTGATATGAGCATGTCAATGTTCAGATCCCCTCCAAGTACTAAGGTATAATTTTTTTCATTTACAAACCTAAAATATTCATCTAGTAAGTTAAAAAAGTTATTGATGCGGCCGTGAGGAGGTCTATAGACAACAATAATGAGAGTTTTTTTTTAGATTTCAAGCACAACACTTCAAAATCTTCGCAGCTTTCAGACCGATTCATCAACCTACTCACAGACCTACTCACAGGTGATACTAGCTTCAACATATATGCATACAGCACCGCTCCCCTCTTTCTCTATTCATGTGAACCACATTATACCCATCAATATTCCTAAGATCAGCATTATTGGAGTACCAAATTTCACTTAGCATAATAACCTGTCTATACTGGCTACACGCCTACACTGACCCGTCTTGGAATCGTTGATTTTCGCATTTTGTTTTAAATATTAATCATAATGGGAATGTCAAAAAAAAACAGGGAGGTCGTCGCCACTGGCACGTCCAGGGCGGATGTGCTCAGCTATCCGTTTTATCGAAAGCTTCTCCCATGAGTCGGAACAAGGGCGTTGTACTCCTGATGTTGGTGGCACGATGAGGCACGTCTTGGTCCTCGTACGTTGCCCCGCGAATCTTATGTTGATCTTGCTGTCTTCCTTATAGGGCAAAGCACAATAGACTGCATCGTTATCGGTGCTGTCCGTCTTCTTTCTCCACTGGTTTCTTGCTAAGCCACGCCTAATTCTCCCATCGTTGAGAATTCCGCGCGAAACGGTGCAGTACCCTCTCTTTCAGTAGTGGCAGAGGAGGCATTCGGGAAGATTAATGGGTGCCATTGTCATAGGTCAGTGAACAAGCCATTCGCCGCTAGAAGTTTCGCTCCGAGGTTCAGCTTTGTACTATAGCTGCTACCCAGAGCCGTTGGAAATGAGAAGGCAACAGACGCGGAAAAACAAGTGACGCAGTTTGGTCGTATACTCTTTTTCTTTTCCATACCTCTGCACAAATTAACAACGGAATTTATAACGGAAGCAAATTGGCGATGTTTTTCTAATTAATAAAGTTTCTATTTCATCGAATTTTGTCCGAAAACTAGAACGGGTCTACTTATGTGTAAATCTCAGTACAGTGCGTGCCACCGGATATCTCTGAGCGCGAAAATGCTAGAAGAAATTTTTCAAGTGGAATTGTGTACAAATGCGACTGCCCCCAGCTTTTCAAAGCAAATAAACCCGCTTGCTGCAGTCATTGAAAAGTTATTTATTGATTCGTACTTTCTTGGGTCACTGACAGCCATTATTTTAATCTCTCTTTGCGTCCTCCTGAATGCATGTTCTCTGAAAACGTGGTTTTCATGCTTTTGTCAGTGCTTAACTTTTAGAAAAGCAGAAAAGTTGACTTCGAACACCCGATATACTGTGTGTTTGATGAAAGAAACTCCTTACATGCATGTTTTTGTTTTGCTTTGCGCGTGCGCACGTCTCCATGTGTATGTGCGCACGTGCCTAAGTTCCTAGCTGTTGCTTTTCTTTTGAAGATGATGTAGGGTGCATTGTCCATGATTCCTTCTTTTATGTGAAAACACGAACTTCGCATAAAACACCGAGAGGAATCCTAATAGAAGAAATAGAAAGGCAAGCACACGTAAAAATTGAACAGTGAGTAGATGAAGCAATATTTTCTGAATGTTCCCATTTCTCCAAGTATCGTTGCCGTGCAAGTTTGCTTTGCCGTCTGCACATACAAATTCGTGTGATTGTTTGAGCCTCAGCGAAACACTTTCTACGCAGCGGCAGTGCATAGAATGAGCAAACAAGCGCTGATGCTGGTATTCGCGCAAGTTCGCATTGAAGCCCATTCTTATATGGTGCTATTGCTGTTTGTCATCTCCAATCTGCCCTAATGTATGCCATTCAGGAAAGCCATCGTTTGGTGACAGAAATATCACTTTATGCTCATTCTCTCTACGTCGACGACGTACCGGTGGAGAACAGTCTGTTGGGTACGCAAAAGAATTCGAGGACAGCCTGCCGCTTATCCTCTGTTTTCTTTGCCCAGAACTCGATACCGGCACGTCGTTATGGCAGCTCTTCATCAGTTTTCTTGCCTCGCTGCTTTTAGGAGCTTGCTCCTAAAGCTTGGGCCCTGCGCGGTGGCTGCCAGCGTGTGCACCAGTGTTGCCAGTGATCTCGGGTCACCGCTCTAGCCGCTAAAGGTCGCAGGTCTGATCGCCTCTCCGGTGATTCCTACAATGGTCACTTACATAGCGCGCCGCGACCCAAGGCGCCGGTTTTTATCATAATGTGTCCTAAAATTAACTAGAAGAGACTCTGGCGCTGCGATCGTTCAGTGACCATGGGAATAATGGGTAGTACACAGATTTGTCTTGTCTTCGTACTTGCTGGCGGTGAATCCCACTAGTGACTTCGTATAATTGCAGTGTTTTGGTATTGTTTTGAAGGGAAAAATAAAACCTCTTGAACTTTGTGAGCTGATATAAAATGGTAAACCTAAGAATTTATGGTGGTTAAACCCAACCGCTGAACATTCGCTGATTTTAGTTTCGTAACAGAACACCTCCAAGTCACACGAACCCACATGAAGCCAGAAGTACGAAGATTAGAAAAAATTCATGGACTACACATCGTTCCCATGCTCGCTGAAGCGCCATGCGTTGCAGCTTCCATAAACACTATCACCAGAGTCCTCTCAAGTGGAGATATAGCAAACTATCTTTTCGATGGCTATTTACGACTACGTTCCCCTCGTTCTCTTCTCCTCGTAGGAACGGTCGCACGTGACAAGTTCCTACGATGAGTGTTACGCAGGGGTACCAATATTCTCCCAAGCCCCCTCACCTACCCCTAAACCCTTTTGAAGTACTCCCAATAGCTCCACGTCTACCAGTTATGAGCGTTAGGCATTTAACTCACGGCAGTCAAAATAGCATAAAAGCATAAAAGCATAGCATAAAAGGGCAGGTCGTTATTGTGGTGACCAACGTGCCCAACACTGCGCAGTGGCGGCCGTGGAGTGTACCCGACAACACTGCCTTCGACGAACACATCATGCACTGGTTGGTTAAGAAGCCTCCCAATAGAAATGGTCTCGCCAAGACACAACCCGTTAACCTGTGAGCAAGCTCCTCTAACATAATTCACTTTGTGGATATGGCGGGTATCGTTTTTGTTCCGCTGAAAGTTGCTTCTTATTCTTAACCACACTCGTCGTCAAATATCAGTATGCTTTTCGCTGTCAGTGCTCGTTCCTATGTTGCTCGCTAGAGACAGCCACTATCCGAGCGACACGATCCCGCATGGCGGAAATGGCTGCAATATTCTACGCTGCATAGTAACTAACGAATAGTGGTCTCTCGGTAAACTGTAATTCACAAGGAATAACCACCACAAACTGAAAGTCACCCCATTCCAACCATCTGCTTACGTGATCCGATTCATCTTCTTTCTGCATGCTATTGAAAAAATGGAATGAGTTGCCTCGTTCAACCACACTATTCCCGTTATATTACTTGTGAGAATGTTTTGATCTACGCTGAATTCTTGTTTTTTTTTTGTCTCTCTTTCGCTTTAACTCGCAATGAGGCGCTGCTTTCCTACTCTCTGTAAATGAAAACAAAACCACTCATTTCGGCTTTAGCCCAGATGGTTTGGTTGTGATTATATATATATATATATATATGTGTGTGTGTGTGTGTATGTGTGTGTGTGTGTGTGTGTGTGTTTGTATGATGTGATGCACCATGCTCTTTGCCAACCAAACTGACTCGAGTTTTTGTAGTCGAACAGAAGCCCTTTCTGTCTATGACCAGTTGCAAGTTTATGCCAAAGAAATATGAAGACGAAACCGATCGACATTGCAATAGAAATCATCCTCAAAAGGTTAAGAGCATCAGTACTTATATTGAAACCACAGCTATCAATGAGTAAGCACGAGGACATTCTTCACTTTAGAGCTTCGAAACTGTCACACGGATGTTGTTAGTACCAATCGCACGTGTGCGAACGAGCTTTCCTCGCTCTGTTACGTTGCTAGCAAGCAATAATTATTTAACGAAGTGGTGCCTGCCACTCAAAGCAGCAGTCTCCCTGTAGATTTTGTAGCGGGGCATGCAAGTATATGTAGACATTGACTATTAAACTGCCCTCATACTATAACGTTGGCGATGTTCCTGTCTCAATTAACTCATTTAGAAACCCTCATTCCTAATGTGCAATACTTCTTTTAAGCGTACGTTCTCGACTGCGCAGCCTAGAGCCGGCACCTATCTTTGTGCATCTTTTCAGAACACTCTTTTGACAAACGGGTAGCGCAACCTGAATAGGAGCATATATAGGTATTTTTTTCATTCTTGCATTGTTTGGCTTTATGTGGGCGCCTCGCCTGAGCGATACAAAACCCGTTTCATCAACTTTCTAGAAAACAAATATTCGATGCACGCCATGTTGCTGCGACCACTTTCTCAATCGAATGCTTTGTCTCGACAAGTTTCTTTTGCATGCCTGATTTCAAAATTTAGGAAACTGGCCGGAGCGACTCAGTCCTCAATGTGCGA
Source organism: Rhipicephalus annulatus (assembly GCA_013436015.1). NCBI lineage: Eukaryota > Metazoa > Arthropoda > Arachnida > Ixodida > Ixodidae > Rhipicephalus > Rhipicephalus annulatus. Next base: position 540,250 of record WOVY01009956.1, on the reverse strand, counting down.
AACTTTTAAAAACTGTTCCCGTTCTTTTCACAGACCACTCAACGCCTCTTTTCATAGAAATAACCACCCACTCCCGCTGGATTAAGGCTTTAGAACATGCATGGTACTCTCACGTTAGGGCCAAACACGAATGAGACCCGGAAAAGTGCTCTCGTTCAGCGGTCGTATACCCACAATTCTCTGCAAAGGAGTTCCTTATTTATTGGGGAAGAACAAACTTAAACTAAACGCATCCTTCGAACTTCATTCTAAGACTTTGCAAGAGGCTCTGCCCACATTTAGCCCTAGTTCTCAAATTATGTGGGTGTGAGAACTACTCAAACTCAACAAAAGAAGAACGAAATACTCCTGTCGCTGACGCATTAAGGATGCCATAAGATATTGAGCAGGGTCATTCCAATGGAACGTAAGCTCTGTAATGCTGCCATTTCGATGGGATAGGCATGTGTTGAACGCACCTAATCCCGCTGAGCATGTTTATTACGTACATACATAAATGCATGCATCCAATATTCGTGGTAAAAATAAGAACTCATTACTAGCAAGCAGAAAACAGAAAGTAGTGAAACACACGTTATTCATTGTGAATAAGATCCAGCGACACCATGCAATTCCAAGTTCAGCAACAATATTTAAGGATAACCAGTTCTCTCGCAAGATAAAAAAAATACTAGACAGGCAAGCACGTGCCCATTCATGTCAGAAACGCGCTATCTATCTATCTATCTATCTATCTATCTATCTATCTATCTATCTATCTATCTATCTATCTGTCTATCTATCTATCTATCTATCTATCTATCTATCTATCTATCTATCTATCTATCTATCTATCTATCTATCTATCTATCTATCTATCTATCTATCTATCTGCCTGCATGCCTGGCTGCCTGCCTGCATGCCTGGCTGCCTGCCTGCCTGCCTGCCTGCCTGCCTGCCTGCCTGCCTGCCTGCCTGCCTGTCTGTCTGTCTGTCTGTCTGTCTGTCTGTCTGTCTGTCTGTCTGTCTGTCTGTCTGTCTGTGTTTCGATATGTCTATCTGTCTGACTAGCCGCTCATGTCTTGGTGCTTACCTGTTGTATCAGCAGCGTCTGCCACACACCCTCAAATTGGCTGCTTGCCGACCACTTCGCAGAAAAATGATCCCAGCAACACGTGTTATCTACTGTGTCTTGAATTAACAATTATGTAAAACAAGTAACAGGAAGAAATTAATTGAGACTTTGGGTTTGAAACGATTTAGTGCGCTTGAGCAAGTGTGCCCTAAAGAATATCATTTCACTCTTATCTTGCAGCATGGAATCCTAAATAATTCTCATGAATCTATTTTACTTGATAGGTTGAGGCCACATAATCATGGCCTTCCACAAAGTCTACCTAAACATGACTGAAATCTCCCGTTTCTACAATTTGTGGTTTTTAATCCTCTTCAAATGAGAAATAGAAGTAAGAATGACGGGCATTCTACACAGTGCACAGAACTTTTTAATGGCTCCTCAGTTTAATGAGTAGAAAAATCAGACCACTAATTGCGTGTATAGTTTTTTAGTGCGACACCAGCTTTTCGCGAAGACAGCGCACATGTTTTATTGTTTTTCTTTGAAGATTTCAGCTATATTAACGCTAGCGAAATAACAATCGTAAAGCTGCAGAATAAAAGGAATCGAAGAAACGAGAATGAATGGGGAGTGTACGAAAATGCGTTGACCGTAGGGTCAACAAACGAGGCGCGTCGTACAAGAGTCGGTCAGTTGGGGTCTTGGACGGAGAACTATGCCAAAATAAAATTGCCAGCAGCAATGGGAGGTGCATTGGGTGAGAACGAGGAATTGATTTTTCAATCGCGTGAGAGCTGAAACCAGGTCGTTGGTGCGGTATTTGCACGAATAGGACAAATGCGTCCCCGTTTCTCCTCGGTCTCGCTCTGCTATGGTTGTTAGTAATTCACTTGTTGTTTTTTTGCCTAGTTACTGAAAGAGGCTCTACCGACTTGAAACAGCAAATCGATGCAAAGAACGTTAGGCGAAAAACGCACTGTATGGACTACCTTTTTCTGTCTCAATTTTCAACCTACAAAAATTTTTATTTCGGTGTCGATGCTTACGTTTTAGTGCCGACTTCCCACAAGGATGCGCTGAGAAAACACATGCGTTGTAATGATGACTTCAAACAGTGCTGAAACTGGGGAAAACATATCTTGCATGTCTCTGCAGATTTAACAGGTGACATTCAACACTGACATGGTGATTCAACTATGATACGGTCGCCCACTGATTTGCTGTGTTCAGAAAAATTTACGTATTATGTTCACAAGTTTCAGTCACTACGAACCGTTCAATTTTCAATACCAAACTGAAGGTGGTGTAAATGGTTCCTTTGCCCGTGCCCCTCACTACGAAACAATATCAATGGCCAGAATGCAGACACTTGCAGAACAAGCGTCTCGTTACCTCACGACTAACGAGTGCGCGGTTGTTGTCAGACAATTGGGCTTCTCGCGAGTCTATCAAAATGGTCATTATAAAATAAGTTGTTCACCGAAATCTCTGAAATCGCACCAGCTTGAATATTACATGAATCAAACTCGACTCTCATGAGAACTTTCACATATTCACGAAGAGTTAGCAAGGCATTGTTGAGTGGACATTCTATGGCATTCGCAGTGATAACATTGGAGCATGGTTCGTCCACAAAGCTTGCATAAGCAAATCGTCTTTAATAAAGGAATCTTTAACTGGCTCTTATGCAAATCCGCACTGCTGAGAGCTGTTTTCACAGTTTCAATAAAGGTGAAATGTTACTCGCCGGTGTGTTTATATTTAGGTTCACTTAATGAGCTTCATGTGCTAGAAACTTTCAGAATTGTCCATGATGGCGTCGTTCATTTTACATTGTCGTTTTCAATCCCGACAATAAATTTTGTTATTACTTCTGCCGGGAATTTCTGATAATACGCCGCAGGTATTTGTGAAAGGCCGCAAGTTCTTGGAAAGCATTTTATGTGACATTCAGGAAACTTGTGTGGGGGCTTGTGATACAGGAGAAGCGCTTTCCCTGCATCAGTCCAGTTTTTCGTCCTCAACTTAGCAGCGCAGCCTTTTCCTGCTTTTATATGACGCTGGTTTGAATGCAAAATGATAAACTCTCAAGGTGTTTATTTTCCAGCACACAATGATAATGCCTAATGGCGACTGTCATGGACAGGCACACACTCTCAGGGCAAGCGGCGTCATTTTTCGCAATTCTTGTGGTCGGCAGCGAAGTACAGTCATCAGTAAGCTTAACTCGAACGTTCTGGCGCGTGACCTGGATCACTTGGACTGATGTCAGCCGCGAAGCACCTGGCCATGTTGCCGAGATAATAGGTCACTATGCTTGGATAGTATGTCGGTATGCACGGGTAATATCTCAGGTGGTCTAAATTTCCGGAGCCCTTCACTACGGCGTCTCTCGTAATCATATAGTGGTTTTGGGACGTTAAACCCCACATATCAATCAATCAATCATCAACGGGTAACATCTCGGAAACAGATCCCAAAGCTACGCGATGCTAGCGTCGATCAAATTGCTTCAGAGTACGCTGTGGAGCGTTAGTGTTAGATTGCTGACGGCTGTACATAGACAGCATGTCGCCGAGTGTGCGGTTAAAGCGTTCGGTGACGTCATTCGTCATCTGCAGGTGGTAAGCAGTAGTTTCGCGGTGGACAGAAAGGCACTCCGTAGAATGGCTTTGGCAACACCGACAGGAAGACAGCCTCGGTCACTGAGAAGCTCCTGGCGTGAACCGTTACGCAGTATGCATTGCTGCAGCAAGAAAAAGACATCGCGCGCAGTAGCCACAGTAATGGTGGTGGTTTCGGCATATATGGTCTACAGCGACGATGGCCCAGAGGTTACTATACGACGGCAAAAAAAGCGGTCGATTCAAATTGATACCCCACACTTCCCCCATTCAGTTTGCCGGTACTCAGCGACATTGCTTAATTGTGACAGTCACGGCCAGGCACGGACTCTCAGCGCGGTGTCCTTTTCTGGATGACCCACTAGAAGGCACTCGAGACTGCAACCCATTCCTGAGTTCCAATTCTTCACTATAGAAAGCAGAAAAAGCTAAACTAAGGCACGTATAAGACACGAACAATAAAACAGTAGCTTAGCTTCTTTTCAATAAAACCAATAGCTTAGCTTCGACATTTTCATGCCAAGCCTAAAGGAACAGCAGAGCCGTTCAGCCTTTTAGGGGCGAAACTCTTGATAGCGGCATTTGTTTGTCCCTCGTAGCCGTTGTAGTGTGTAACAAGTATAACATATCGACCTCCAAGGTGGTGGCGGTGAGAGATTTCTTCTGTGCGTTGTTGAACAACAACAGATAGTGCTCAATGTATATGCCAATGGCTGCTAAGGGGAACTGAGAGACAGGAGCATTCGGCTTTTAGTTAACGCGCACGCTGCGATCCCCATTAGCCACCATTGGCATGTACATCGAGCACTATCTGACTAGAAAGGGTTGTTACACAATACTCGCTGGGCGTAACCTCCTTGGTTTTAGAAAGGTTTAGCGAGCGTTGGGCCGCAGTGCTATGAATACAGTGAACTAGTATATACCATGAACTCAAGGTGGTTAAAGGTGGGAAGTAGACCCGAAGCGCAAGCCTTAATAAAGTGTGCGTGTGCCACCTCTCATTTAGTCCTTGGAATGTCCGCTGGATGGCGATGCTTCTATACGGGGAGTATACGATGAAAAGATGCGAGATGGTGGTACTCGGAGTGTTGAATAGATGGACGAACGGACACGCAGACATGGATGGCATGGATGGATGCATGAATGGACGCAGGGGCGGATGCATGGACGAACGCGGGGACGGACGCACGAACAGACGCACGCACGGACGGACGGATGGACGCATGAATGGTCACACAGACGGACGCATGGACAAACGGAAGCAAGGACGAATGGATGGGCGAATGCTTCGCCCCACTCTCCATCATTCACTCCGTAGATATGCTGCCATTTTTTTCAGCCTACCACCCAAGCCGAGCCTGGATACCGCCACTCAGGCCTAGATAAAGCCGGATGATCACAGAGGAGTTGTTAATTCTAGGAAATTGAAGTTGAGCCTCTCTCTTTTAGATGCGGAGCATCTAATACTGGAGGCTTGTAGTGCGGCGCCGTCCGCAAGCTTCCTCCTCCTTCTTCTACCATCTGTGCATCCCTTCCTCCTCTACACACCGCGCGCGCTTCACTCCTCCACCATCTGTGCACCCTTCCTCCTCTACACACCGCGTGCGCTTCTCCTCTTCACGAACATTCGCTAGCTGTATAATGTAGCGCGCATGCGCCGTCACGCTTCGAGAACATCGGCAGCTGACGCGCGCGCATGCGCTGTCGCGCTTCGAGAACATCGGCAGCTGACGCGCGCGCATGCGCCGTTGCGCTTCTCCCCCTTCTCGAACATTCGACAGCTGACGCGCGCATGCACCGTCACCCACCATCTGTGCCGCGCGCGCTTCTCCCCTTCGAGAACATTCTACAATTCTCCTGATTCTCCAGTGGACGCGCATGCGCCGTCGCGCTTCGAGAACATTCAACAGCTGACAGTGCATGCGCCGTCGCGCTGCATATATACTCAAGGTCGGCGCTCGCTCGCTCAGTTGCCGCTCGTCGGTTGGTTTGTACGGCGCGTCGACGTCCAAGGTCGCGGTGAAATGAATTCCAACGAATCCACAAACACAATGATCGACGTCCCATCGACCAGCGCCGCCCTTTCGCATACGTGTGTACGTGTTCACTCATTTAACACCCCCTCCTACAACCACGTTAACCAATTTAGCCATCGACCCAAGTAAGTCGCAATTTAACACCCCATTTCACAACCACGTTAACCAATTTAGCCATCGACCCAAGTAAGTCGCACTTTAACACCCCGTTAACCAATTATATGCTCCGCATCCTCCTCAGTGTTCCCCCGAGGGAAGCTGCGGGCAATTGTTTTTTGCTCCCTTTTTTTCGACTCTTTGTCTATCTCTATTTGTCGCGTTGTTTTTATATTTCATACGCGCTATCTTTTTCGCTTTATTTGTATCTCTACCTTACTTTATTTCTGTCTCTTCTTTCCTCATTCTCTCGCCCATTGTCACGTAGTAAAGCGGTTCACATGAACGTTTGTTTTGCTGCCATGCCTGCATAGACGAATGATTGTGGCACTCGCCTACAGACCGAAGCTCCCCCTCCCTCCCCCTCCATCTTCGTATCCCAGTCCCACCAAGAAGTTTTCGTTAGTTTCACTGATTTCTTTACCTCCTCCACTCCACTTCTCATCCTTTAGTACTCCCCCTTTTTTCTCTTCTTCATTTTGCCGAGACTTTTCTTTCTTTAACGCTTATTTTCCTCCTTTTTCTCGGCTCTTTCATCAGCACTCCTCGTAGTACTAGGCTTTAAGACCTTTCACGCCAGGTTCTAATTACCTAGTCCACAGCTCTCAGTCGCTCTTCCTCGCTGCGCTGTCACACTTCACTTGCTTATTTTTTGCCGAGGCCCCTTGTGTACTCAGTATAGCAAACTATCCTAACTTCTGTGGCACAAATCTACAAGAGCTTTAGCTGAAAAAAAGAGAGAGAGATTAAATTGAGAGACAGGCAGGGAGGTCAACCAGAATTGTACCATCCGGTCTGGCACTCTGCACTAAGGGGAGAGAGATAGAAAAAGAAAGATGTAAAGAAAAATGAACAAATAAAGTAGACACGAGAAACAAAATTAACAAAAGCGGGGTGCTATAGTGTATTCAATCGGCCACAAGCCTACCGTCAGGCTTATTTAGCGCCTAATCAGCAGCACTGTCGAAACGTCCATTTCTTTGTTCAATGTCCCTGGAAAGAGAGGAAAGAAAATACATGCCAGCTTCGCTATACTGTGAAACCTGAGAAAGTGCGTAGCACCGGCACCTATTGATTCCCGTTCATGAAATTTCACTGCCCCGTTTATCAAAGCTTCAATCATGGCAATATATGACGTAGGCATGTAGAATTTCTCCGGTACCAGTGGAATCTCGTCAAGGACACTCGCAACCTGTATTTGCTGCATGTTCACAGCTTCATTTTCGTCTCCCCCTAATCGACTGCCTGCTTGTTACGGCAGTTGAGATACACATAGTTTTCAGCGAGTTCCGTGAAGTTCTTTCATAAGCAGCGACGCAGTGCCCACGAAGCGTAGGTGGAGCAGCATTTGCTCTTTCGCTGAGGCGTTTGCGCCCTTTGTTACACGGACCCGAAGGCAGCGGAACAATTACCGAACGTTCGAAATATTGAAGGTAATTATTGAAATTACCGATTGTTTCTGTTATTTAACAGTGCAAATTGAAAAAAAGTACCAGCCCACCTATGTACTGATGCTTGATGTTGTGGCAGTGCCCTGTTTTGTTTTTTTAGCTTGCACAATATAGCCAAGCAAAGTTTGCGGCAAGTACACTAACAAAAAAGAAAAAAAAGGAAAAGAAAGAGTGGAACGGAGAAAGTTAAAACGAGCAAGCTTCAAAAGTTTGCAATATATGTCTTCCGCAGATCATTATAATTTACGTACTTCAATAATAATAGTTTTAACAAGAAAATTCAAAAAGACATGAAAGTAAAATGAGCTTTTCCTAGCTAGAACAGCCAATAAACTAGCGATTTCTTCTCCACGGGCTGCATAGCGACATCAAAGAAACCAACTTGCTAGGAGATAGCCGCACAAAAATAAGAATAGGTCATGACAATAGGAATAGGACATAGGAATAGGCCAAGCACAAGGCATCCAGGCGAAGATCAAAGAACTTCGTGAACGTTTTTTGGTTGCTGTTTGAAGCTTGGAAAAATAGAAAAAGTGCAATTATCAATTCACTCGTATCAGGGTAGCACAGGGTTAAAAGTTATTAGAAATTTTGTGAAATGAAAGAAGCCTTGTGCAAGACACAACGTCAACTAAGCATGTCGGTGCCTATATAATAATAGTGGGAAATGAACATGGCAGTATAGCCTAACAACTAGCGTAAAGACAAAATACCATGCAGATGGGTTGACCGTCTAATTAAAAACTTCAATATCAGCGTCTATAACAGTGTGCGTGTAGAAGCAGCATCTTTTTTTGTGTAGTCGCACGTGTTTCAGAAGTAGGAATAATTCTGCACGCCACTGGCTGTTGATACCACAAAAGAAGCAGTGGGCTTCCCTTATAGATCGATGACATGTAATAACCCGGCAGTATATATTTCCATTGAGCCTGCGGGCACGTGTTGCTCTTTTTTGACATACTATGCTGGGCGCTATTAAAGGGAGACCGCGAGCGCGTGGCAACGTACATTTCGGGAGTCTAAAACAATCTTTATTCGAGCGCGAACGCTCGCGCGCGTACGGGTGTGTGTGTCTGTGCGTGTGTGTCTGTGTGTGCGTGCGTGTGTGCATGTGTTTGATTGATATGTGGGGTTTAACGTCCCAAAGCCATCATTTGATTATATGAGACGGCGTACTGGAGGGCTCCGGAAATTTCGACCACCTGGGGTTTCTTAACGTGCACCAAAATCTGAGCACACGGGCCTACGACATTTCCGACTCCATCGGAAATGCAGCTGCGGCAGCCTGGATTCAATCCCGCGGCCTGAGGGTCAGCAGCCGAGTACCTTAGCCACTAGACCAACGCGGCGGGGCTGTGTGCATGTGTCTGTGTGTCTGTAAGTGTGTGCGTGTGTCTCTTTGTGCGTGTGTGTCTGTGTGTGTGCGCGTATGTGTGTGCGAGTGTGTGCGTGTGTGTCTGTCTGTGCGTGTGTGTGGTTGTGCACGTGTTTGTGTGGCTGTGCGTGTGTGTTTTTGTGTGTGTCTGTGCATGTGTGCACGCGCGTGTGTATGTCTGTGTGTGTGCGTGTGTGTGTCTATGCGTTTGTGTGTGTTTGTGCGTGTGTGTGCGCGTGTGTGTGTGTCTGTGCGTGTGTGTGTGTGTGTGCGTGTGCGTGTGTGTGTGTGTTGACACACAAATTGCGTAGATAGCGTCGGTTGGAATAAGATTGCGTGCTATACGGGGCACCAACAGGCAGAAAAACTTCTTTCACACTTAAACACGTAGCTGCTATAGGGTTTAATGACACTTCCAAGTTTAAATGCACATATATGCCTCAGAAATAGACTCGTGGATAGCTGCCATACCATCTCAGTTGGTGTAGCATTGGACGCATTATTTGAAGCGCACTGTTCAAAGCAAGTTATCTTTTCGCCCGCTTCTTTTTTAGCGTTTATATAACACTTATAGCTAATAACGTCCCCTACATCTTCTTCGGCAGTGTTGCCTGTTAGTTCTCAATATTTTTGTCTAACAAAGAAAAAGATGTCATTCAATTTATTTTCTCTCCTATGACTTTCGTTATGCTTGAGACTTTTTCATTTTCCGATGTAAATAGCGCGATAAAAGCATGTCCTCCTCCATGCCCCACTTCATTTCTTCAGCCCTGTACGAATGTATCGCGTGTGTTTCCGGCACTTTGGCCCCGTGCATGCCCCAGACATGAACTGGCCTCGAATCAATTCCCTTTGAACTGGGTCGGCAGAAGAAATCGACGCTCGCTTGTAGACGCTTCACTAGCCTCCCCTTTCCTTAACCTGCGATTAAATAAATGCGTGCGCTGGTGTAGTGTACCCATCTACCCAGTCGTAAGTTTGTTTTTTTTTTCATCAAAGCACTCACCCTCTATTCTTCGTGGAACTTCACCGCTGTACACTGTTTAGATGTACGACGGAACAACTTGTTTTCGGACAAGCCTTCCTCGTCGGGAGTAGCAACAGTACTTGGCGTGGGCGTAAATTTAGCTTTGGAAGGAAATCAGACACTCACTTGAGCAGAATGGGGCGTGTAAGTGAAAAGACAAAGAAGCAGGCATAAAGGGCAATGGGGCATACGTTGCATCATAAAAAACGCACCAGACATGGGAGTGAACACGCCTGAGGGCGAATCTGTCCAGAGAATTCTGGCGCACGAAAGGAATAAATTGAACGCATACGCTAGGAAAGACGTACACACGCCAGCAAACAAGAACGTGGGAGCTCCAGAACAGTCATCATATTTCCGGAAAGGTGGCTCATTACTACAATGTCTGACAGATTGAGGTGTCTGAGCTTGTCCCGTAAATTCGGGTGTCTACATCGCTGCTGGTGCCGGCATCAAGCGAAAATTCAGAGTACTTTTTGTGCAAACATTTGCGATGGGATGAATAATAAATGTCATGGCTCTGAACCAGACTCTAATCCAGCAAATGCACGCTCAGCCATCTGTTTAGCACTATTGAACGTCCGGTGAGTTGGTCAAGATGTATACTTGAAAATGCAGCGAAAGAGATACAAAAAAAGAAGACAAGGCGAAAACACAAAAGACCTACGGTTGTACCATGTAGGTGCACCATTGTTTGAAAGAGTGTATAAAAACGCCTATTCAAGGTTGTTATTTATAGAGTGAAGACTTGCGTTAAGGCACAAAATTTTGAGTGGCAGTAGCGTATAATCCCATCATGCGTCACACCATATGAGTTGTTGAACAAGTGCAAAGCCCACCTATTGGAAAGCAGACATGCATAACAAATTATAAGTAATAGAAGAATAAGCACTATCTCCACCACCAACAGCAACAAATCTATAGATGCTACGTAAGCACGTGTATAGACCTATGAATGCTTCGTGTGTGCTTCTCTATTCCACCTTTTTCATTTTCCGGTGGTGTCCTCTGCCATTTTGAAAAGATTTTGGTAGGAGCAAAGAGAACGGCCATTCCTAGAATGAAGGCCTGCGAGATCTGTAGGTATTTACGACATTTCCACTAGGGGAAGGGTGCATACGCTGTGGATTTGTGGAAAAAATATACATCATTGATCCTTCCGTTATAGGAAGGGGTAAAACGCGAAAGTAAATTTGTGCGTACGGGAGCAGCTTATTGTTTACTGCACAATATTATAAGAGACCTTGCGCAATCTCAATTGGTGTTCGACAGCTATAACATCACGCAACGTAGATGCATCGACGTTGACGCTTAGTCATAAATGTTCATCCTGAGGACAAACGTCCATAATTATTGATTAGATGCACCGTTGTGGTTATATAGGTGCTTGTTTTACCTGTAGTAAACGGTGAGAGCGAAACCAAAGAAAGCGATGTGACAGCTACAAGAGCGTAAATGACTGCATGCCGAACCTGGGTTAAGGTTGCGCTTTCGCGGCATGTTGGAGTTCTTGAACGTCATTACCCGACCAGAAGAAAACTCAACGCGTGTTGTGCCTGCCCTTTGACCAGCCGTGGTTTGTGCGGGGCGAACGGAAGTGGGGAACACGGTGTTAAAGCCAGGTGAAGCCGGAGGACGTCGCAGAGCTATTTTCGGTATGAATGGATGCTATGAGAGATGATGACGCTTGTGCTAAGGCCGCCACATAAGATTGTGTCAAGGTGTTTCATAGGCGGAGCTCTATTTAACTATTTCAAAGACTGAACTCTCTCGGTGTCCACACTGTCACGTGATGCTGTTATTTGGTGTCGCACTTGAACTACCGAATTGGTTAAAAGAGGGTTTGTCTGAGCCAGTGAAGTGACAACGAAACGTCAGCGCCTGGTATTAGGCAGAGATATACAGAAGATAGAGGCTGGAGCAAAACACGAGCAAGTGCATGCGCTTAATCTTGCGTCCGAGTCTTTCGACCACAGGATCCGTAGTGAGACACAAGCCGAGCGAGGCAACAAAGACCAGTGACGACGTATGTACCTTTGACTCAGACAAACACAAGGCCCCCTTAGCAGCCATTGGCATGTACATTGAGCACTATCTGACAAGAAAGGGTTACTACGTTATACTCGCTGGGCATAACCTCTTCTGTTTTAGAAAGGTGTAGTGAGCATTGGGCCACAGTGCCATGAATACAGTGAAGTAGTATATAACATGAACTCGAGGTGGTTAAAGGTGGAAAGTAGACACGAAGCGCAAGCCGTAAGAAAGTGTGCGTGTGCCACCTCTTGTTTAGTCCTTGGAATGTCCGCTGGATGGCGGTGTATATGCGAATTTTATGATGAAAAAGATGCGAGATGGTCCTACTTGGAGTGTTGAATAGATGGACGAACGGACACACAGGCAGATGCATAGACGGACTCACGGATGGCTGCACCGACGGATGGACGCATGGACAGACGCAGGGGCGGATGCATGGATGAACGCACGAACAGACACACGCATGGATGAATGAATGGACACACGGACAGTCACACAGACGGACGCATGGACGGACGCATGGACGGACGAAAGCATGAACGAATGGATGGACGGATGCTTCGCCCCACTCTCCATCATTCACTCTGTGGGTATGCTGCCATTTTTTCAGATGAAAAGCAGGTTTTGTTTGGGGCTGTGTCCGTCCCTCGGTGACCGTCTGCTCCCTCACTGCTTACGCCGCAGCTCTCACCCTCTCCTCGTGTGAGCATGAGGAATTGAGGTGGAGGAGGTGGCCGAGTTCTGCTTCCGCTTCGTTTCTCCTCTCCCATATATATCGCTGTGCTGGTGATACAATGCTGCGCACGTTCAAACCATTGCACTCTCGTAGCAGTGCTGGGTGTTCACTTTGCTGTACCCACACTGTAATACAAACAAATTGGAAGGAAGTAACATGTGCAGTACACAACATATACACAACTCCACACAAAAATTAAGCATACACGTGAGCATACAAATGAAAATAATAAACGGAAACACAAGTGAACACCATCGCAGCTTCGCATTCCCATTGGGTTTCCTTTAGTGGGAGAAGGTGCAATTACTTTTACTTGAGATTAGGTTCACATCAAATTTCCAAAGAATACACGCAAACGCTGCGCGGCCTTCTTATGCACCGTCCTCAACGCCAGGAGTAATAATGGTGGCTCAAAGAAGCGGTCTCTCTCATCTCTGCAGATTTTCCTAGGTGTGCTGTACACAAGCGCACGAATCAAAGCATAAGTTCGGCATTGTTTGCCTGGCGAGTCCGAGTACGTGGGCGCTCCTCCACAAAAGAAGCAGCTACACATAGAAAAGAAATAGGACTCCCCGATGCGATGTAGGCTTTCCTTTAATAAACCTATGCGTCTTGTCGAACATTTGAACATTTTGCAATGTTCGGTGGGTCTCTGATGGGCGATCAATTCAGAAAAAAGCTGCTCGTACCGAAGACGTTCTTCCGCACATAACTGCACTCCTGGGTGACTGTGGAACAAATATTCGGGGAGGTCAAATCGTTCGTTATTCAACAAAGCACAAGGTTGTTTTTTCCCCTGAGGAGGAAGAAAGGAGGAAGAAAGTTTAAACGGAAAGACAGGGAGGTTAGCCAGTTCTTAGACCGGCTGGCTACTCTGTGCTCGGGAAAGGGGTGAGGGGAATGAAAGGTGTTAAAAATGTTGCGAAGAGAAAGAGAAATTACAAAAAAATGCGACAGAGGAAAGGCAACATCAAAGAGTATAAGACACTAAAGTCCGTCTCTGAGGCCAGTTGTTCGCAAAATGCGCAGCAAAGCTTTCAAAGCCTTCTGGGCTGAGGATTGGCTCGGCCAATGACCCAGAATCCTTTGTTCCGACAAAGGCCGATCGTCTAGTCTATCCAGAGCGGCAGTGAGTTCTTGTGTTTGCGCGTTTAAATGGGTGCACTGACACAGAAATTGCGCGATCGTTTCTTCGCAACTGCAGTAAGTGCATGTAGGAGAGCTGGCCATCCCAAAGAGATAAGAGTATGTGTTCGTGAAGGCCACTCCAAGCCACAGGTGGTATAGAAGAGTCTCCTCAGCTCGGATATCATTGGGGGAAGACGAAGCTGCAGATCGGGATCCAAGTTATGCAGGCGCGCGTTTGTGAAGTCTGTTGAGTTCCACTGTACCAGTGTGAGGTCATGTGCAAGCGAACGAAGTCTTGTAGCGGCGTCGGTTCTTAAGAACGGGATGGCTGTGTATTGGGTACCATCGTGTGCAGATCTAGTGGCCTCATCTGCGCGGTCATTGCCATATATACCGCAATGACCTGGTATCTACTGATACACTATGCTGTGCTGTTTTTCGATTGCTTGGTGATGAAGAAGCCTTATTTCAGCTACTAACTGTTCATTAGGTCCATAGCGAAAGGGTGACATAAGACATTGAAGAGATGCCTTCGAGTCCGAGAAGATAGACCAAATTCCCGAAGGTTTTTTCGCTATACACTCCAGAGCTGCACGTATGGCCGCAAGTTCTGCAGCTGTCGACGACGTCAAATGCGATATCATGAATTTAATTGTGATGTGCCTCGCGGGAATAACCACTGCCCCTGCAGAGCTTATTGAAGACACCGAGCCATCCGTGTAAATGTGAAGGCGTCCGTTGTGCTTTTCTTGCAGGAAAAGTAATGTGGCCTGTTTCAGGGCTGGAGGCGACGACTTTTTCTTATTTTGGATGCCAGGAATTGTAAGAAGGGCTTTGAGTGGGTGTTGGCAGCATAATGGTATCGGCGGCGTTGCTGCATGCGCGAAGTGCAATGGAAGCACTGCGCAATGCTGAGCTACAGTTGCGCTGAACGCTGAGTGGGGCCTGGAAGTTCGAAGTGAAGCGAGGTGGTGAGATGGAAGCCGAGCGAAATGTCTTATGTGCATTGTCAAAGCGTCTACGCGGATGTATGCGTTGACTGGATAATCACGCGCAATGATGACTGTCGCTGCTGTAGACGTGCATCTCGGGAGACCAAGGCATATTCTCAGGGCTTGGGCTTGGATCGACTAGAAAACGCGCAAGTTTGTTCTTCGGATCCCACAAAGCACGGGTCAGCTGTATCGCATAAACAGAAGAACAGAACAGTGTAGAGTTAGAGCATTGCTCGTGCCGATGCACCCCACGTTTTTCCTCAGTACGTGGGTGATCATGGTGAGTTTAGCTTTCATGTGGGCGATGTTAGGGCTCTAGTAGAGGTCGCGATCAACTATGACTCCGAGAAATCGGTGGGTCTTCACGTAGTTGATCGTGTGTTCATTGATTTTAATAACATATGGGCTCATAGCCTTATGCGTGAATGGTATAAGCGAGCATTTCTCTGATGACAGCTCTAGTCCCCGTTCTCCCAGGCACTTTGTCGCTATTGTAGCCGCTCTCTGAAGCCGGGCACGCAAATGAAGGTGTGTTCCGCCTGACGCCCAGATGCAGATATCATCTGCATATATTGATAAATGGACAGCTTCTGGAAGTGCGTCAACCAGGCCGAGTAGCGCTAGACTGAAAAGTGTGGGGCTAAGAACACAGCCTTGCCTCCCTCAAGACGCCTTGCCTCCCCCAAGTCGTGAAAGGACTTAGTGCGCTATATCTTCTTTCTGCGCGATGACGGATCGCTCTGAGCCGTTCCAATTCCGCTTGATTTTGACAATATTCTAAAGTATGTTGAATATGATAGGTCGCTTCTTGAGTAGCACCTCTAATCATATCTTCGAGGGTGTCAAGAGGAGGCGCTTTATTTTCTTGACACCTCTTTTCCGTCAGTGACCTGAACTTTGTCCAGTCGATGCGAGTCGAAGTGTCGTAGTTTGGCGATTTTTCCAGGCCATTGATCTTCAAATATTTTGGTATGTGGTCGCTTCCATGAGTTTCATAGTCTGCGAACCACTTGACCTTTCCATTTAGGCTTCGTGACACAAATTTCAAGCCAAGGCAGCTGCTGTATGTCGTTCCCCGTAGAAACGTTGGACTTCCGTCGTTTACACAAAGCAGCTGCTGCTCCAGAACAAAGGAGAATACTTGCCTTCCACGACTGTCTGTCTTCTGACTTCCCCATAGTGGGTGGTGAGCGTTGAAATCTCCGGTGATGATTCATGGTCCAGGTGTGGCTGTTAACAGTGCACGTAGTCTTTAAGGTTCAAAACGGTTCGAAGGTGATATATATGCGCCTACAAGCGTGAAATTGAGGTCTCTACGTTTAACTGTCAAGCAGACATACTGGTTGTCTTCGCGAGGTGCTACACGGTGCTCGATATAGGTAAGGTCGCATCTGATATACACAATGACGTTACTCTGTTCGTTGCAGGTAGCGGACTTGAAGGCTTTGTACCTGGATAGTCGTATTGCATTGTGTAGCCTTGGCTCACAGATAACAATGATTGGAAACTGGTTTTTAAACACAAATTGTCGGATATCGTAAATGCAGGGCTTGAGGCCTCGGGCATTCCACTGAAATATCGAAGCTCCTTTGACCTCTTTACGAAAGGCTTGGAGAGGTGGAGCCATGGTGCCTTTCCAGACTTGATAGCACCGGCTTCAGCGCATCCACTAACTGAAGTGCACTCTTTGCAGCCGGACTGTCAATGCTAGTGAGGAGCATACGAACGGTATTCATAAGGGCCTTTACCATGGCTACGATTTCTTTGTCGCGACTATCACCGCATTCTCGTTCCGAAGTGATTGTAGACGAGCGATGCGGTGGCTCAAACGGTGGGTCTATCGTTGGCAGCGCTGGGCATGCTTCAGGCGAGCCGGTGATGCTCTTGTCTTGCTTGGAAGATTTGTTGTCGGCGTGTCTGGACGCTTGAGGTGGTATGCGGGCGGTCATTTGGTGAGGTTCAATCCTTGCTTCAGCACTGGGTCTCCTCAGGGGCCTCCGGCGACGAGACCGCCAGTGTCGTACTTGGGCAGCGGCCTCTCTGTGAGTTGAGCCATCCCGGACCATTTGCCTCAACACTTGCATTTCCTTTTTCATGATTGGGCAATCTTTTGATGACGCTTCGTGAGGGCCATGACAGTTTCGACATTTTCGAAGTTCTGCCGGGCAAGCGTCTGCGCTATGTGATTCTGAGCATAGCGAGCACACAGCCAGGTTTGTATATACAGCACTGACATGTCCCAATCATAGCATTTCCGGCATTGAAGGGGCTTCGGTACAAAGGGTCACACTGTCTGTCGAAAATGGCCGACCTTGACTTGCGATGGAAGGCTGTCACCCTTGAACACGAGCTTCACGCAGCGTGATTTGCCAAGGCGATGAGCTTGCAGTATAGTAAGTTCTGCAGACACCGGTTTGATGAGAGCAGCAAAGTCACTTTTGCTGATGGAAATGTCGACGTCGTAAATGACGCCTGCCGTAGAGTCGCGGCCATCAGGTATATGAGCGAACATTGATGTTATCCAACATCTTGACGTTGCTCAGCACTTCCGATGTGCTTCGTTGAGTGACGTCTACTATGAGGATATTCTTACGGACGTGTGGGATATCCACACGTCCGCGATCTCTCCTTGGGCGAGTTCCTCAAGAAACCTAGACGTGACTTGACGATTGAGCCGGTTGAGACTATGAGTCCCATCGACCGGCACAAACAAAATTGTGTAAATTGTGGGCTCTCGAGTCGTCGTCACATTCTTACTTGTTGTTGGAGACGGCATCACTAGTCTTCTTTTTCGCTGCCGCCTTGTCACAGGCACGAAGTCACCATCATCGGAGCTTTCGTCCCTGGCCGTAGAGTAAATCAGCGTGTCCTCGCTGTCGGCATCACTCGGGTGGCCCGTACGCTTTTTCGTGGTAGCTGCGGACGACGTCGATGGTTGCGGTGGAAGCCCAGGCGAATCCACGTCCATCGCCGCAGTCACTGGAGCTGTGTCTTCCGCAGAGTCGCAGAAAAACTTTGAAAAATTACAGATAGTGACAGCAGTGTTCTACGCCAGAATCACTCCGTCGTCGTCCTTCTAGAGGTTTCCTTTTTTTCTCTGAACTGTTTATTGTGCTTAGGGCGCTCAATTTTCTGAATAAGTAGGAATGTACGCGTCGTCTCTGGCCTGCTTTTTATATCCACAATAGCAACGTGACAATTGCAAGCAACATATATGTGCTGGTCGCCAAATTCAAGGTCATCGAAAACCGCTTAAAAGCGTTCGATGAGAACCACGTTATGAAGTAGCTTCATAGCGAAGTGGAACTTAATAACGAAATGTTAATAAAAACAGGAATATGGTGGAATATTAAAATGCGCTGTCGGCTAATGCGACTATTCTCTCTAAAGTTGGCGTGTGTCCTCTCAGCGGGACCTTTTGTGAAATTCTTTGCCGACTCAAACTCATTTATGGTCTCTTTCAACATAGTTCAAACATATATGATTTCCATACGTTTAGTACTTTTGTATTTCCTTATTCTTATCAGCGCCAGTCAAATTAAGTGAAAAGAGAGAGTTCATTCACTTGATCCGCCTAACTGAATCTTTAGAAAATTGGCAGATCCCATGTACATTGGTAAGAAATGATATGTGAAGCATGAATGAGGACGCTCAATGTGTCACTTTAAAATGAGCACTACGTTACGAGGTGGACGTTGTTTATGCCCTACATAACTTTCATGCCATTATTATCATGTTTGAATGTGTCATTTACCTTCGTCGTCAGTTCACGTCGCGTAATACTAAATTTCGTATATGTGGGGCTAGCAAAGCGGCCGCGAAAACGCTAGAAAGCTTGTAAACATGTTTCACATAACGTGCATATCAAGATTATCATGTTTGGACGTGTCGTTTATCTTCGTTATCAAGTAACGTCACCTGATACCCACTTTAGTATATGTGGAGGTAGCTAAATGGCCACCAGCACGCTATGAGCGTTGCGTGCATTCGTGTTTCAGATGACACGCATATAGAGATTATTCTGTTTGGACGTGTCATTTACCTTCTTCATCTATTCACGTCACATGACACCAAATTTCGTTTATGTGGTGCTACCAAAACGGCCGCGAGCATGCTATGAGCGTAGCATGTTGCCATGATTTACATGACACGCATATCATGATTATCTTGTTTGCACGTGTCATTTACTTTCGTCGCCTATTCACCTCACGGGATACTGCATTCAGTATATTTGTACCTAGTGAAACGGCTGCGAGCGCGCTGAGAGCGTAGCATATAGTCATGTTTTACATAACACGTATCTCAAGAATATTAAAATTGAACGTGTCAATCATCCTTGTTGTCCATTTACGTCAAGTAATAACAAATGTGGTACATGTTGAGCTTGGTTAACAACCGTGAGCACTTCATGAGCACAGCATGTAGTCATATCCTAAACTACACTCATGTCATGAATATCAAGTTTGCACCAGTCATATAAATTCGTAATTCATGGAAGTCACGTAACACCAAATTTGGTGTGTGTGAAGCTAGCGAAACGGCCGTGAGTGCACCATGAGCGTGGCCTGTAGTCATGTTTAGCCATAACATTAAAACATGACGTTCGTGTCATGATCTCTACGTCATAGTCTGTCACTTATGTTCGCAATGCAGTCATGTCATACCAGTTTCGCAAATTGTCATGTGAACGAAACCACCGTAAGAGCAGCAATACCATGCAATGTAAATGATGACATTTATGACATACATATCATAAATTTCATTATATTACTAGTCAAATGTTAATCCACTATATATATATATATATATATATATATTGCCGTACATGACTTCCATGCTATCATGATCATGTCTGATGTGTCATTTACCTTCGGTTCCTGCTCACGTCAAGTTATATCTTTTCACCTACTTTCCTTGCTTCACATATTTTACATTACAATATATATATATAAACGCTCAACGTCGACGAAGTTCACTAAGAGATGCATCGCATTTAATACCTCAACCATTCCGACAGTCCGAGACCCTTGACTTATCTGGACAGAACAGACTACTTGATTAAATGCGAGGAGTTTTGGAATGAAGAATGCATTCTTCCATTCAATGTCTTATTAGAAGCGACACCTGCACGCGAGTGCTGAATGTCTACCTTCAGTAAAAAATTCGTACGCCTTGTGGCACTGTTTTGAGCTCACCTGCCGGATATTGCGTTCAAAGGGCGGGACGCTATAATGTCGCAATTGTACATGATTTTCTTTAAGGACATTTTTCTTCAAAAATAAGGAAATCTCACAGATGTTATTTACCATTGGCATACTTCTTTTTTTGTTCCTATACACAACCAATAGCGTAGCAAAAAGGTGGCATGCTGCGCCCGCCCCCCTCCCTCGGGCCAACATTTTCTTTGCCTTGGCATACAAAACGCCAAATGATGACCCTAGACCCCATCTGCCTGCGGCCTAATCCTCAGATAAAGATGCCCCCCCCCCCAAAAAAAATGGCAACAAATCCACGGAGTGAATGATGGAGAGTGGGGCGAAGCATTCGTCCATCCATTCGTTCTTGCTACCGTTCATTCATGCGTCCATCTGTGTGACCGTCCATGCGTCCATCCGTCCGTCCGTGCATGCGTCTGTTCATGCGTCTGTCCCTGTGTTCTTCCATGCAACCGCCCCTGCGTCCGTTCATGCGTCCATCCATGCATCTGTCTGTGTGTCCGTTCGTCCATCTATTCAACACTCCAAGTACCACCGTATCGCATCTTTTCATCATATATTCCCCATATAGAAGGACCGCCATTCAGTGAACATTCCAAGTACTAAACGAGGAGTGGCACACGCACACTTTCTTACGGCTTGCGCTTCGGGTCTACTTCCCCCCTTTAACCACCTCGAGTTCATGGTATATACTAGTTCACTGCATTCATGACACGGCGGCCCAGCGCTCACTAAACCTTTCTGAAACCAAGGAGGTTACGCTCAGCGAGTATAACGTAGCAACCTTTTCCTGTCAGATAGTGTTCAATGTATATGCCAATGTCTGCTAATGGGAAATGAGAGACAGAAGAATTCGGCTTTTACCTTCGCACAGCTTGCGCTTCGTATCTATTTTTCACCTTTAACCACCTCGAGTTCATGGTATATACTAATTCAATGTATTCATGGCACTGCAGCTCAATGTTCGCTAAACCTTTTTAAAACTAAGGAGGTTACACCCAGCGAGTATAACGTAGCAACCCTTTCTTGTCATATAGTGCTCAATGTACATGCCAATGGCTGCTAATGAGGATTGCAGTGTGCGCGTTAACTAAAAGCCGAATGCTCCTGTCTCTCATTCCACCTTAGCAGCCATTGGCATGTACATTGAGCACTATCTTTTATTGTTCAACAACGCACGTAGAAGAAATTTCTCACCGGCACCACCTTGGAGGTCAAAATATTATACTTGTTACACACTACAACGACTATGATGGGTGAACGGGTGCCACTATAAGAAGCTTCGCCCCTAAAAATCTGTCTATAGCTCACTATACAAGAGCTGTTGGGAGAGACGAATTTGTGAGCAAAATGTCACTTATGACGCTGGGTACTGCCATGACGCAGCCACATGGTGGATGGTGTCTGCGTTTCCTTGTGTTAAGAGAACGGTTGAAAACATACGTACTCACTTTATATCCACTTGAGTAAGTGAACGTGGATTTATTCCTATCTAGGAAATTGTTTGAACACATAACTGCAAAAGTGTTTTTATCTAGGAAATTGTTTGAACACATAATTGCAAAAGTGTTTTTATCTAGAGAAGCGTTTGAACACATATTTGCAGAACACATACTCGCTTTTCTGGATCAGAATGCTCTGCTGTACCATTACCAACATGCCTTCAGGAAAGGAACAAAACGACGACACAGAGACAAGAAGGACACGAAAGACACCTTCTTGTCTCTGTGTCGTCGTTATGTTCTCGCGCTATAACTATTGTCATGCCATACCAACTAGCCCAAGCTGCCACACTTCAGGACGGGGTTATCAACCGTCACCCAGTTATTAGAAACTATTTATGATTTTGCTAGTGCTATAGATACAAGTCAAAAGGTTGATGTGATAGGAGTGGATTTTGCGAAAGCGTTTGACAAAGTATCCCATGTCCAAATAATCGTCAAATTACGTCATGCAGGAATAAATAAACTCGTAACAAAATTGATTGAAGCTTATTCAACACATCGTACGCTGGTAGTGAAACCGGATGGTCACTTACCACAACCATTGGTGGTACTTTCTGGAATGCCCAAGGCTCTGTGTTGGGACCACTATCACTTCTCCTGCACATCAATGATATCAATAGTGTGGCAGAAGAGGGGGTTCATGTTAAACTTTTCGCAGATGACTGCTTAATCTATGCCGCAATTACCAAACTAGGCAAACAAATTAAAATTCAGAACTCTGCAAAGCTTAGACAACTTGTGTAGGAAATGAAAAATGGCAATTAATTATTCTAAATCTACATTTACATACATCAGCAAAAAGAAAACAATCGATTCCTTTGTGTACAGCATTTGTGAAAACTTGTTGGTAATGTAGGGAACTATGCGAACGACGACGAAGCAGCATGAAACGGCAAGCCACAGCGTTGTTGCACGCGCGACCCGAGCTTGCGTTTGTTTTGTATTTTCGGCCTGTTGGCGTTCCTCGCTCTTATGGCGTTCCTCGGCCTTCCAGTAGGTCTGTACGTAAATAAACTGCGTGACATCTGGTGGAGGTGTGTGGACACCCGTACAAACCTGGAACTTCGCTCCCGTAAGCTTCCCCCTCTACGTGACACGAACATGGCCACCGAGACGCCTCTCCAGGTGGGACCTTCGACCGTCCATGTCACTTGCGGTGCCGTGTATCCTCAACGAGACCCTCCTATCTTCACGGGCTCCACTGAGTCGGACGTCGAAGATTGGTTGGCGAGGTACGACAAAGTCGGCGCAAGTAACAAATGGGACGACCCAAGTAAGCTGGGCTACGTCACATTCTACCTTGCGGACACCGCGCAACTGTGGTTTAATAACCACGCAGCTGACATTACTACGTGGTCTGCATTCAAGACGGCTATTACGGACGTTTTTGGACGACCTGCGGCACGCAAGCTTCAAGCCGAGCACCGTTTACGTCACCGTGCGCAGCAACCAGGCGAGACCTACACGGGCTACATTGAAGATGTGTTGCATCTATGCAACCGCGTTAACTCTACCATGCCTGAGGAAGAAAAAATCAGGCACATATTGAAAGGCATTGATGACGGCGCCTTTCAGATGTTGCTCGCGAGAAATCCCCCCACCATTGCTGTCCTCGTTTCCCTCTGTCAAAGCTTCGATGAATTTTGCGTAGGCAGCGCGCAATTGCTCGTCAAGTCCTCACGACGCCAGACACGATCGCAAGCTTGCACCTAGCTGCCCATCCTACCGATCAGCAGCCGCTGCTTTCGACAATCAAGGACTTCGTCCGCGAAGAGGTAGCGCGCCAGCTGTCGCTGCTGCCACTGACACATGAGCCCACGCAAGCTTTGGCACCGGACCTCCAACACGTCATTCGGACACAAGTCGCTGAAGCCCTTCCGCAGGTGCATCAGCAACCACCAGTCACAACGCCTCTCACGTACGCCGCCGTCGCTGCTCGGCCTATGCAACAGCGCGTGCCGTATGCTCAACCTGCCACGCCACCCTATGTCGTGCCTACAACCCCAATTGCGGCGCCGTATCCCTACGCGAGATCTTCAGCTCCATTTTACCGTCGCTCAGACGCTTGGAGGACGCCGGATAATAGGCCCATCTGTTTCGCCTGTGGTATCGCTGGACACGTCGCCCGCCACTGTCGCCGAGATCCCCCTCCAGTCGACACCGTGGGCAGGCCAATGGCGTCGTCGTCTAGGAAGCCATCAAGGTACACCACTGACGGTCCTCGACCCTACGCAAACCATCGGTCACCATCGCCATGACGACGCTCCCTGTCACCTATGCGTCGCCGACCTGCTACGGAAGAGGGAAACTGATCGCTGCAGCTCCGGAGGGAACAGCTGCATACAATTCGAACTGCTTAAGGCCTCCATCTTTCTTGCTGCAAAACGTTATTGACGTCGATGTTGAGGGGACCGCTGCACAAGCGCTTATCGACACAGGAGCCGCCGTTTCCATAATCTGTGAGACCTTATGCCACAAGTTGAAAAAGGTGACGACGCCTCTTTCGGGCCTGATGCTCCACACGGCCAACTCGCAGTGCATAGAACCTACAGCTGTGTGCACTGCACGTGTCATTATCCAAGGTGAACTTTATGCCATTGAATTTTTTGTGCTGGCATCCTGCTCCCACGAAGTCATTCTTGGATGGGACTTTCTTTCGCGTCATCGGGCCATCATAGATTGCTCACGTGCAGAAGTTGCCCTTACACCGCCGCCAACCTCTTGTTTGGTGGATTTTCTTTCTGAAGCTTACAAACTTGTCGTTGTTGCAGACACGGAAATAGCACCGAGAACATCCGCCCTTGTAGCCTTGACCTGTACGGCCGCTCCTGCCGGAACTGTTTTGTTCACTCCGTCTGACGTATTTACCCGCCGCCGTAGCCTACACCTGCCCTTTGCCGTACTCACCGTGGAATCTGGTGCTACCGCCATGCTCGTCGCGAACTCGCTATCGTCGCCACTTACCTTACTTTGCGGAGAATGTTTGGGTAACATACAAGACGTTGACCTCTTGCGCCCTCTAGAGTTCGCCGAACACGCACCTCACCTCCAGCTCAATGCTATGACGCCACCTGTGACCTGTTGCGAACGACGGGCCGATCCCGCCGAAGCCACCACTGTTGCGAAGCCACCTCCGAAATCCCACCGCTGACCTCCACTGTTGCGAAAGACGGCGACGCCAACCCGGTCCCACAGGCGCCACTGCTTTCAACTCCGCCGGGAAGGTCACCAGCCGTTTGGTAGCGTATGTTTCTCAGCTCGCGACTGCTTCTGCGCAGAGCTGATAAGACGAGCGGACGAGACGACGGTGAGTTAAACAAGGTTTACGTACAGCATATATACAGAAGCGTTACAATTTTGGCACTGGGGCCGACAGAGACTCGAAGAGCCGAGCTCTCCTCTCTAACACATAAGTCAGCTTTTCGCCTAAAACCGCCGACTCACACACATGTCGGCTCTCCGACACGGGGACTCCTCTCCTAGGACCGCTGATCCCGACGCGCCGCAGGGCTTCTTTTATTTGCACTGGGTCCAACCAAAATGTCCAATCAGAAGCGCCGCTGGTCGTCAGGGCAGATTCCTCCAATGGGGTCGCCGCTGGGCCACGTTACCCCCAGACACGAAGACGCCGGCTCGCTGTCACGTGCGCTGCTGGCTCCATGCACGTGGGCCAGAGAGGCGCCGCGCGTGTTTACGCCGTTGAGTTGTTCGCGACAGGCGGACTGCGGGCTGGCCTTGACCAAGATTGCCTTTTTCAGAGGCACGGACGTTTGACGAGGACTCGCTGGCATAACAGCACCCCCGCCGCCAGACAATGCACCGGTAAGACGAGCTGCTTCCACGGGGCTCGGATGTCAGGTGCGCTCGTTCGCCAGGTCCCTCCAGGTTCGCCTCCAGGGCCATGGGGAGAATACAGCTCCAGACCGTTTCGGGAACACATCCCATTCTTGACGACGGATTCCAGCCCCACTGGTTTTTCACCACAACTTGTCGACCAGCTTCACTTGTCTCTTCTGACCATCTTCGGTTTCAGCACTTGTCGATGATTCTGCAACTTGCTAAGAACGGTTCGACAACAAACAACACACGACACAAGCAAGTGCCCTCGGTCACCCGACAGAACACCAGACAAAGTATATTACAACATATACCTATCTACGTGTCTATCGGAATTTCGTTCCCTCTACATCAAGAGGCACATGTGGGACAAAAGACCCTTAAAATGACAACTCAATTTTTTTCCCACGTACAACAACGTAACGAATTAGAATACCACATAAAGTTGGCCCCTTGAGATCACATTGAACGAGAGCACTCCGCCCAGGTCGTGATGAGGTCAAAATTTTGCCCCGAATCGCCAGCGAGAAACCGAAAGGTTGAGAAGTAACTAGCTGGAACGCACTGCTCAATGCACCTGCATTAGCGTTTACCTTTCCTTTATTTTTTTTTTTGATAGCGAACGTCAAAGTTGCGCTGTGGAGCAACATGCTCCACTTCAGTAACCGGCCACTTTTAGGCGACGATACCTATGCGGCACCAAGAGCGGCTCACACTTTCGACGTTGCACAGGGGAACAACGATACGGCTTGCTACGGATTGACTCCTCACCGCTTAGCTCCATGTCGTGTTCGATCACCCTCGTGTTTCCGGGGCGGTCCGAAAACACGTCTCCAAACTCGGAACCAATCTTTCTCAGGTCCTCTTTCTCAGGTCCTCCTTCACTTAAGCTAGGCTCTAGGTTCAACTGTTCCCAGATTACTTTCGATCCCCCTTTGATTACATCACTAGAACTCCAAATTTCTGCTCCCTCTTCCTCTGAAGCATTCAACAGCTGATTTACGACCGCTTGATGTTGAACATTGGGTTTCATCAAGTTGTAAATTTTGTCCGGCCGCCTTCCTAATTTCACTTCATAATTTGTATCGCAAGGCTTCGATAATACTTTGTCGGGCCCTTCCCAATCAACCTCAAGCTTGATCTTTTTGAACGGCTGCAGCAGCATTACCTGATTATCAACTTCAAAAGCGCGCTTCTTCACCGATTCCTCGTAGTGCTCCTTCGACAGCACTTTTGCCGCGTTTTTCTGGCTTTCCACTAGCGCTTCAATTTGGCTTTCCACTAGCGCTTCAATCGAGAGGTCCTCACGCTGCTCTCGAATGAGCGTCTCTCGATCAACTCTCGGCAGCTCGCTCCAACTTTCCGCTACAGGCGAGAGCGTTGCAACCCTCTCGCTCTGACTCAATGGCGCCATGTCGTCTCCTCCCACGCATACCGCGCTGGCCGTTTCCGCGACGGGCCGTTCGCGTGACTGCTCACATGACTCATGCGGAAAATTTCCTTTCTGGGGTTCCGTCGACCCGCCGACAAGGTCACTTGAGAGTTCACCGCATTGAACCAGATCAAGCTGCCGCGATAGCTTCCGCGCTTGCGATCGCGTGAGGGCCATGCACGCAAAGTTGGGGAAGAACGATTTGCCCTGCTCTTTGAGAAGCTGCTCGGAGTTGTTGGAGAAAAGATAAGGAAAACGATCATTTAGCGCGGCAGACACAGACGCTTCGGTGCGAAGCTTACCGAACGGGCCTTCAATGACAACCGTGGCGATTGGTAAGCGAACAAACACTCTGCTCCTCGGCGACTTGCCTGATCCACGCGCATTCTCCTGTAAAGTCATCCGGAGACACCAATGAAGGATGGACAACGTCCATGGTTGCCGCTGAGTCTCTAAGTGCTCGGCACGTTTTTTCATTCACCCTAATTTCTTGGAGATACGGTTCCAACAACCGCATGTTTTTTTCTGATTCTCGGATTGTTGCGAAGGCAAACTTTTCCTGACAGTTTCTCGCGATGTGCCCTTCCTTTTTGCAGTTGTAGCAGATTAGCGGCTTCCGTTTGTTTTCCGATTCAAATGCCTGTGTGGTAGAAACCTCACTCAATTTCTCCGCTTCTGTTTGCCCTTCCCCTACACTGTCCTTCGTAAGAGACGGGTCCCTCTTGAAATTACGGTGCGGAGCGGGTCTCCGTTGATCAGGTTTCTTTGAAAAGCCCTCTTTTCTCTCATCCTTTTCAACGCGCACTGCCCTGCTGTGCAGCTTTCGGCGAGTGTAATACTCCTCAGCTAACTCTGCTGCCTTGTTTAGCTGTATTTCTTCAAGTCTGTCCTGCAGCCAAAGTTTGACATCCTCCTCGATGCAGCGGTAGAATTGCTCCAATGCAACGCATTCCACCACTTTATCGCGGTCGTCATAAACACCTTCGCCCTTGAGCCATTCAATCAAATCGGCTTTAAGACGAAACGCGAAGTCGACGTGTGACTCATTCCCCTTTTTAGCATACCGGAACCTTTGCCTGAAAGCCTCGGGTGACAACTTATAACGTCTCAAGAGCACTTCCTTAACCTCGTCATAGCTCTCAAACGCTTCCCTCGACAAGCAAGTTATCGCGTCGGACACTTCGCCGGGAAGAAGAGCTAGCAGGTTCCGCGCCCAAAGAGACCGCTCCAAAGCGTTTCGCTCACAGACGTGTTCAAACTTGACGAGATATTTCGCCATGTCCTCGCCTACTACGAACGGTGGCAATTGGTCCCTAATTCTAAAACCGCTGACCTGAACTGTTGGAGAAGCTACGCTAGGCGCCTGTGAACACTGTAGTATTGCCAATTCTATTCGTTTCATCTCGAGGCGTTCCTGTCTCTCGGCCTCCTCGCGACGTTCGCGCCTTTCAGCCTCCTCACGGCGTGCTTTAATATCCACCCAGGCCTCATCGACTTCCTCAGCCGACACTCCCTCATCCTTCATGATCTCAAGGATCGCTTGCTTTCGTTTCGCACGGCCCAAAGTTATGCCGAGTTCCTCACAAATTTCGATGAGTTCCTTCACTTTAAGGTTCTCCATCGTTCACACTAGCCTCTTGCTGTTTGCCCCTGTTAACAATTTACTTGCCGTACCCGCTATAAGCCTACTAGCACGACGCGCAAGCAATTTTTCACACTCCCGTGTTTACCCCCTCCGCATAAACTTCGGTTTCAAAGCACTTCGACTTTGCTTGAAACGATCAAAGCTCACTTCAATGCTTCACACAGCCCTTCTCTAAACTACTACAACCTGAGCTAGAGTAGTCTGGTGAACTGAGGGGAAAACATCAGGCACTCACCGCATCGATGTCGCTGACGCCGGCCGATCCCACCGCTGCCACCACTGTTGCGAACGACGGGCCGATCCCGCCGAAGCCACCACTGTTGCGAAGCCACCTCCGAAATCCCACCGCTGACCTCCACTGTTGCGAAAGACGGCGACGCCAACCCGGTCCCACAGGCGCCACTGCTTTCAACTCCACCGGGAAGGTCACCAGCCGTTTGGTAGCGTATGTTTCTCAGCTCGCGACTGCTTCTGCGCAGAGCTGATAAGACGAGCGGACGAGACGACGGTGAGTTAAACAAGGTTTACGTACAGCATATATACAGAAGCGTTACAATTTCGGCACTGGGGCCGACAGAGACTCGAAGAGCCGAGCTCTCCTCTCTAACACATAAGTCAGCTTTTCGCCTAAAACCGCCGACTCACACACATGTCGGCTCTGCGACACGGGGACTCCTCTCCTAGGACCGCCGATCCCGACGCGCCGCAGGGCTTCTTTTATTTGCACTGGGTCCAACCAAAATGTCCAATCAGAAGCGCCGCTGGTCGTCAGGGCAGATTCCTCAAATCGGGTCGCCGCTGGGCCACGTTACCCCCAGACACGAAGACGCCGGCTCGCTGTCACGTGCGCTGCTGGCTCCATGCACGTGGGCCAGAGAGGCGCCGCGCGTGTTTACGCCGTTGAGTTGTTCGCGACAGGCGGACTGCGGGCTGGCCTTGACCCAGATTGCCTTTTTCAGAGGCACGGACGTTTGACGAGGACTCGCTGGCATAACAGACCACACTGCCCGTGCCAGACTCATTCCAGCCCTCTGTTGCCGCTGAGCTCTCGCCGACACAAAGAAGCGAACTCTTGTCCCTTCTTCGAGAGTTCCGTTCTGCCTTCGATTGCGCTCAACCATCTTTGGGTCGAACAGCGAACATCACGCACCACATTGACACCGCCACTCATGCTCCCTTACGCCAACGACCATATCGAGTTTCAGCGGAAGAGCGCCGTATTATCAACGAACAAGTCGACGATATGCTCAAGCGTGGTATCATCCAGCCATCGCAGAGCCCTTGGTCGTCCCCTGTTGTACTTGTGCGCAAAAAGAATGGGTCTATCCGATTCTGTGTCGACTACCGCCGGCTCAATAAAATAACTCGGAAGGATGTGTACCCGTTGCCACGCATCGACGACACTCTCGATTGCTTGCAAGGGGCAGAATATTTCTCCTCTTTAGATTTACGCTCAGGATATTGGCAAGTTCCAATGGCTGATCCTGACCAATCGAAGACTGCATTTGTAACACCTGATGGGCTGTATCAGTTTAACGTCATGCCGTTTGGACTCTGCAACGCCCCAGCTACCTTCGAACAGATGATGGACACCATCCTTCGCGCCTACAAGTGGAACACGTGCCTTTGCTACCTAGACGATATCGTTGTTTTTTCTCGCGACTTTTCCACTCACCTTGTTCGTCTTCGTGCTATTATCACGTGTCTCACCTCTGCTGGCCTTCAACTTAACATCAAGAAGTGCCATTTTGCCGCACGTCAGCTCACTATACTGGGTCACGTCGTCTGCAAAGAGGGTGTTCTCCCGGATCCGGCGAAACTCCGCGCCGTGGTCGACTATCCGAAGCCCAATTCCATCAAGACGCTTCGAAGTTTTATCGGCCTGTGCTCATACTTTCGTCGATTTGTGCGCAACTTCTCTTCCATCATCGCGCCTTTTACCAACCTGTTGACAGCTTCCAAAGGCATTTCTGCTTGGTCAAAAGAGTGCGACGAATCCTTCACCGCGCTTCGGCGGTTATTATTATCACCTCCAATGCTACGTCATTTTGACCCTGATGCGCCTACGGAGGTCCACACCGACGCCAGTGGTGTCGGTCTTGGTGCTGTATTGGCTCAACGAAAACCAGGGTACCAAGAATACGTGGTCGCTTACGCGAGTCGAACCCTCAAGAAAGCCGAGTGTAATTATTCCGTCACGGAGAAAGAGTGCCTCGCAATTGTCTGGGCTTTGACAAAGTTCCGCCCATACCTTTTTGGCCGCCCTTTCGAAGTCGTCACGGACCACCACGCTCTATGCTGGCTACCATCGCTCAAAGACCCGTCGGGGCGCCTTGGTCGTTGGGCGCTTCGCCTACAGGAATACGACATTTGTGTTGTACACCGATCCGGCCGCAAGCACTCCGACGCTGATGCGCTATCCCGCTCGCCGCTACCGGCTGACCCAGCCTCCTCGTCACCTTCTTCAGCTGTCATAACACCAATTGACTTCACAGACATGGCATCGGAACAACGCAAAGATGTGTGAATTTCCCAACTCCTCGCCTTTCTGACTGATCTGTTAGCTAATTTAGTCTCAAGAACTATCCGCCGTCAAGCCACACATTTCGCTATTCGAGACGACCTACTCTATCGGCGGAATTACACGTCTGAAGGTCGGAAGTGGCTGTTAGTGATACCCAACCACATGTGCTCGGAAATCTGTACTGCTTTCCACAACGACCCGCAAAGCGCTCACGCTGGTGCTCTCAAAACGTACAACCGTCTACGTCAGCGGTACTACTGGCGTGGCATGTACACATTTGTCCGCAAGTACGTACGTGCTTGTACTACATGCCAGCGACGTAAAGTCCCACCTCAACGCCCTGCCGGTACACTTCAGCCTCTGCCTTGTCCAGCGCGTCCGTTTGACCGCGTCGGTATCGACTTATACGGACCACTTCCCACGTCGTCTTCTGGAAATAGGTGGATAATTGTCGGCGTGGACCACCTCACGCGTTACGCGGAGACAGCAGCACTACCCGCAGCAACCGCGAGGGAAGTTGCGTTTTTTATCTTGCGCAACTTTGTTCTTCGCCATGGTGCTCCCCGCGAACTTTTGAGCGACCGGGGGCGTGTTTTCTTGTCTGACGCCATTCAAGCGTTGCTCGCTCAGTGCAACATGGTTCATCGCCTGACGACAGCATATCACCCGCAGACGAATGGCCTCACAGAACGATTTAATCGCACTCTCGGTGATATGTTGACGATGTACACAGCTTCAGACCAGACTAATTGGGACACTGTCCTTCCACTCGTCACGTATGCGTATAACACCGCTACGCACGCGACAACAGGGTTCTCCCCTTTCTTTCTGTTGTACGGACGCGAACCATCGTGCACGCTGGACACTATCCTCCTATACACGCCCGACTCCTCTGAGTACACTGCAATTTCTGATGTTGCCAGGTACGCAGAAGATTGCAGACGATTGGCCCGTTCTTTGACAACCGAGGACCAAGGCCACCATTGATTGATATGTGGGGTTTAACGTCCCAAAACCACTATATGATTTTGAGAGACGCCGTAGTGGAGGGCTCCGGAAATTTCGACCACCTGGGGTTCTTTAACGTGCACCCAAATCTGAGTACACGGGCCTACAACATTTCCGCCTCCATCGGAAATGCAGCCGCCGCAGCCGGGATTTCAACCCGCGACTTGCGGGTCAGCAGCCGAGTGCCTTAGCCACTAGACCACCGCGGCGGGGCACCAAGGCCACCAGAAGCTACGGCTTGACACCGACCGACATCTCTCTACTTTCACGACTGGTGCCCTCGTTTGGCTCTGGGTTCCACCGAGCACTCCTGGCCTTCCGTCGAAATTACTGGCACGATACCACGGGCCCACACCGCATTCTCGCCCGTACGTCACCCGTCAATTACGAGATTGAGCCATTGACACAGTCTCATGACTTACGCCGTCGTGGCCGAGAAATTGTGCATGTGAGTCGCCTGAAGCCGTATTACGACCCCGCTATAGTGACTACGCCTTAAGTCGCCAGGTTGGCTACGCTATTCACCGGGGGCCAATGTAGGGAACTATGCGAACGACGACGAAGCAGCATGAAACGGCAAGCCACAGCGTTGGTGCACGCACGACCCGAGCTTGCGTTTGTTTTGTATTTTCGGCCTGTTGGCGTTCCTCGCTCTTCTGGCGTTCCTCGGCCTTCCAGTAGGTCTGTACCTAAATAAACTGCGTGACAGTAAATACGATCCAGTTCAAGTACCTTGAAGTAACAATTACGCAAATATTAACATGGAATGAACATATAGATAACGTTTGCACAAAAGCCTATCAAATGTTTTATTTATTGAGGTAGAAGCTGCATCGTGCGACGTAAAACATATTGCATACGCCATCTTCATTAGGACAGTAATGGAATATTCATCCGTTGTTTGGAGTCTCCGTCAAGTTACTCTTAGGGAGAAGCTAGAAAAAATACAGACTACCAGCGCGCTTTATTTGTTCACGATACCGAAGGAAGGAATCAGTCACAGTGATGTTACGGAGATGCAACCTAGATCCTCTTGAACTACGTAGAAATAAATACAGGCTGAAAGTATTGTAAGATAGATAAGCTCAAATATTTACATTCTCCAGGCAAAAAAATCCCCAAACTAACCACGATTGTGTTATAAAACCATACCATACAGATACTGACACATTTAGATATTCTTTTTTTAGATGTCATAGAAATGTGAAACGAATTGCCGAACGAAATTGTTGTTTTAAAAGATGTCACTGACTTCGAAAGTGCTGTAGAAGCGCGTTTACGTGATTGTTACATTAACTTTTTTCAGTGCCGAGCGATGTAAGCGACTTCATGTTCATAGCAGTTATTTTGAAAAATGACTGCAAATTTGGAATTTTTCTTGAATGATTTTAATGTTGTGTTGTTAATTAGGAGAATGCCAGTTTTCATTGTGAGTTGTCAAGGTATTAAGAAACTCTTTGAACATTGCACATTCTTTGTGTATGTCCTTTCTGTTATGACCCTCTATGAGGATTGGCGGTATTACCAAATAAAAAATCTATAAATATATAAAGTGGCGTACGATTCCACTTGTTACACATGTGATCCACGGAAAATAAGTTAAAAAGCAAGAAGAACGGAGGTAAGGCAGGTAAAAAAACCAAAGGAACAGGAAAAAGACAGCAAGGAGCGAATGTTAACCAGTTGAGAAATACATGTATGCTACCACATAGAGTAGAATGGAATGGGTAAGTTTGGTAGTAGGACATATAGGGAAAGTGTAAGTTGTGGAGGACACACACACACACACACACACAAAGTCGCACAGCTCACTGTCATACTATTGCAATAGTTACATAATCGCTGCGCACACCGCACAGTGGCCAGCTGGCGGACCAACTCCAGAAATTGAGAAGGCCGATGTGGCAGAAGAGAGACTTAGCCTCTCCATCCTGACGTGGAAGCAGCCAGCGTCACTCCCGTACTTATACTCAGGACCACAGTAGAGTAATACTATGCCATATAACCGAAAGGCGTTTTCATGTATGACTGCCGATCGTAGGAAGATTCGAGGCAGGTTAAATTTATCAGTATGAAGGCCCCTTTACGAAATACAGCGTCATGAAAGCGTGGCCTTGTCCGCCAAGAATGTCCGCAGTCACAAAGTGTGTCCGTATTTATTTAGAAGTACCACGACTCACTACAACCAAGGCGGGCCGCCATATTCTGCGCGAGCTCGGCTTCTTCTCCTCGAGGGCCAGGGACCCCCCAGAGTTGACTCTAATTCCCCGTGAAATCCGCGACCTTATTACGATCGCTCCCATACCACGAAATGTACACCCCGAATACAACAGAGGCAGGCGCCTTGCGCGGGCGACCGCCATTCTCAAGCGCATAGACATGGAAGCGGACAACGTCTCGTTCGTGGACGCCGCTGCCTATCGCAACAACCAAGCCTTCGCCGCGGTCGCGGTATCATCCGCGCAGCAGACTCTTACCTCAGCCACAATCCTCACCCGAAACCCCGAAGTAGCGGAGCAAGTAGCTATAGCTATAGCTATGCTCGACAGCAAACGGGAATTCATCTACAGCGACTCCAGGCCGGCCATCAAAGCCTTCGAACGCGGAGTCATCTCCGACCAGGCGTTACGTATCCTGCGCAATGCGGACCCGAGTGCCCTGAAGCACCACACTGTCATCTGGTTCCCCGCCCATCTCGGCCAGGTGCCGGGTGCCCTACCCAACCTCAACGAGATCGCCCATGATGCAGCGCGCGCACTTACCGACCGCGCTGCCACAGGGCAACCTCATCTTGCTGGGTTGGATACCAATCGGGATGCACCAATTACGTACAATGAAATTACAAAGCACTTTTACTTGGAACGCCGCATTTTTCCACCCCCACATCCGAAACTTAATCGACCGCAGGCATTAACCCTACGCCTATTACAGACACACACGTACCCAAACCTTGCCACGCTTCACGTTTATTATCCCGATGCATACCCCAGCGACACATGCCCATCATGTGGACACACAGCGACACTCGAACATATGCTCTGGGAGTGTAGAACAACTCCTCCCGACTCTACCTCAAGCAAGTGGGAGAGGTCCCTCAGGAGCTCACTTCTCGCCGACCAGCGATGGGCCGTCCAGCAGGCCCACGAAGCGGCCGCCAGGTACTCCCTGTCGGTCCCTACGTGGGAGACGCCCGCTACGCGCTAAGCGCGTCCTGCAGGAACGAAATAAAGTTTTTCCATTCCATACCACTTCTATTACTGTTTTTGATCAACTGAGAAATCTTGTTTTCTATGTCCGAGTAGGCCAGCACAATTTGGACGTCAACTTTGGATTTCTCCGGCTACATAGCGATTAAAGCAAAAAAAAAGAACGATGTTGTTGAGGACCCAACTTTTCAGCAGTTTGTGACTGTAAGCACAGAAATTCAAGGTGCTATGTTTACACACGATGTAATAAAGCGTTCAAATACATGTGTTCTGCACATGATGTCCCCTCTGTACAAATTAAAGTTTAGTTTTGATGGTTTCTTGTTATGTTTTACAACAACGGGTGGATAACCAATGACCCCTGGTGGGAAATTTCCTGTGATTTTACATTATATTACTAGATGATCAGTTACCACACTTCATTGATATCAATCGCGCACACCCTATAACAGTCATGCTTTCCCCACTTCACTGAACACAACAATAAAGGTCGACCACAAAGCCTCCTGTGGGAATGTATACGCTTTAACGCGCCCTGATAAAAGAAACGCACGAATCCCCTGTCTTCCGCGATTTCTGGTTTTGTAATGGGCGTCTAGTGGCGAGCGCCTATTGTTGACTGTTGGGCTAGTACATGCCTGGTTCTTGCGATACGAAATGGGTGAGGCCATCATGAACGCCTAGAGAGACATAGCCAGAGGGTGCCCCTCCACCCAATTTTCGGGCCGTAGCATACAAAGCATGATACCACACGTGATCTGATCTTCTTGCCCTGCCCACACCTTCTACAGGTCAAGGTGGTGCGTCTTACGCCACCGGGCAAAAAAAAATCCGCCTATAAGCCCCTGGCTGCTAGCCGCTATAACTTGGCTTGTCGTGTCTGACGAGGTGACGCATAGCCTTCGGCCTCAGGAAGTATTTTTTAGTGGAGCAGCCCTCGTGTCGTCACCTTCAACCTTTCTTCTTCCTCGTCCCTAAACCACTGTAAGTCAAAAAGAACAATCACCAACTAGCCCAAGTTTATCCTCTTGTTAAGCATTTCAAACTTTTGGTGGTCGTCATGTGAGTCTCCCTTTTGTGGACAAGCGCATTGAGCATAACCATTGTTGGAGAAAGTCTCACTAAATTTTCGTGATCAGCCTCCAGTAGTGCGTATCAGACGTCTTTCCACGAGCGCCGGCACTTCGCACTTTTACAGTGGACGAAAGTGCTCGGCTAACTAAATATGCATGTCCACAGGTTCAACAAAAGTGTTATGAAGATACGGGTGTGAGTAAACCACGCTTGAGAAGGTCGCCAAACAGGCAGGCTGCAGTTTAGCGCTCACTTGTCGCTTGTGAGAGTACGCACTATGTTTTCTCGTAAAAGAACTTCGAATTGAGGAAGCTGGAGGGGAGTCTGTCGACCTGTACACTATGCCGGCCCAACTAAAAAC
The DNA here is from genome assembly GCA_013436015.1 of Rhipicephalus annulatus. Taxonomy (NCBI): domain Eukaryota; kingdom Metazoa; phylum Arthropoda; class Arachnida; order Ixodida; family Ixodidae; genus Rhipicephalus; species Rhipicephalus annulatus. The sequence continues at coordinate 503,823 of WOVY01009956.1, read as the reverse complement.
GAACACATCTCTGTACCATTTTTATTTGTATCATCATTTGTTTATTTTTGTTCTTTCATTTGCGGTTATCTTTAGTTCTGTCATTGACAAGGTTGGTGATAGTTGGTGATCATTGACAATGTTGTTGTTTTCGTGGCAAGCGCTCTATATGGAGCCAAAGCGCACCAACGCAGAGTTAGCAGAGATTCAACAAATTACCTCGCATATCTTTAGCGTTAAGACACACTCGGAAAGGGTCTGTAAAGCTTCTGTAAAGAGTGTGCGAAACTTACGAATACTCTTATTAAACCATGCCGAGTAGCGAACAGAAATGTTATATCTTTGAGCATATTGTAGCCAGCTTTCTTCATTTTCCAGGCTTCCTTCTTCCACTACTTCAGCGAAGCGAAATCTTTCTGCTAAATGGCGTAAGCATACTTAGAAAACATTTATAACTGAGCAAAGAGGTGAAATAAACGGCCATATAAGGTACTGCATGACTGATGCGCCCATACAAGCAGGTCGTTGACAGCACATGAAGGAACTAGTTATTTACGGTACCATGACTCAGTCAGTTGCCGCCACGCGGTTATTCTATTTGATGGAATGGCCAATAAGACACTGAGTACACCGCTGGATGCTTCAGTGCCTACACAAGTTGAAACATTCGCTTCACATGAAATCAAGCATTTCACAGCATTGTGAGGTGGTATTATAATACCTAGTTCATGCGGACGTGTTACGACTCCGTGATTTGTAACGTTACACATTATTTCGCATCCTCTCTTGGGATTTCAAGTGCGTGAAACGTGAGGTATTTCTAATTCTCTTTGTATTGTGTTATTTCTTTTGTTGATTGATCTTAATGGTGGGAAAAAGGCTTGTAATTTTTTTGTGTTTACTTAAAGTATCATTTATTCGCGTACAGTAAACTATTTTTGCAAAACTCACCAGTATTGCTTCTCAACGTTCTTATCACACCCTCTGTTCTATCTACCTCTGTTCTGCATCAGTGGATGCTTCCGTTAAGAATGAACGACGTCACTCCAGTTTCTCGCTCTGGACAGCCACCTTTTTGCCACACCATGTTTTCTTTCTTACCTTTGTTCTTGACCTCGTTCACCTTCTCTTGTGGCTCGTACCCGACACTGTGGGGTGTTGGTCGAAAATTGAGGGGTCTTGTGCATCTTGTAGAGTTTTAAAGTAATACAGGCTATAAAGTTAAAGAAATATTCGCCATTTCGTTAGAATCAGATTATCGGTAGATCGCATGTCGTGGTCCCCACTAATATAGCAGAACAAAAGTGACGAGTATATTGCATGGTAGCTACTTTCCTCTAAAGAACCTCAATCTCGCAATCCTCTAGAACGTCTCAATACTCAATCAAAAGGAAACACACATGCGCAAATTAAAAAGTAAAGGAAAAGCTTCTTCATTCCGATCGGCATTTCAGTTTTTCTGCCACTGCGTATCAGTGAGGTGGCATTTGGTGCTTGTCAGCGACGTCCCCTACCGCCACACGCAAGAGTCACCACTATTGTATCTACGCATCCATTAATCTTGCGTTGGCAAATAGGTCACACTGTCTCTCTTCCAGACGCATTCCTCTGTTCCCCCAAAACGCCGCTTTCTCCTTGTGTGACGTCTAGAGCGAAGTTTTTGCTCACGGTTTCTTTCTCTTTCTCGTGTGTCTTTTCACGCTTCAGTTCATCATTTGAGAAATATACACTTTACTTGAGAAACCAGAGTAAGAGATTGGGGGACCCTAAAGCTTCACCTCTATAGGAGTTGAACGCGCTAGCGACATTCTATTCCTAGTGCGTATTTCCCACACTTAAGTGAGTGAAACAATTTCGAATTTGCTATGCACCAACTATACATGGCCTTCGGCGAATATACACCTTTTGTAGTGTGGTACCAGCTTTGAACCGCGGAGCCATTAGGATAATCACATATTCTGACACCCGTTTGCAATAGATGCTTGTACCACGCATTATTACTGCAATGTTTCATGTCGCAGTAATTGTTAAGCATGTGTACAGAACGCGTGTGTTTGCGAAGCATGAAAGCTACTTTCACTGAATTTCCAAGCAGAGGAAGTTGTTTTCCCTGTTTTCACAAGCAGAGGCACCGCCGTGTGGTAGAACATTCGCTTGCCATGCGAATGCGCTTGCCATTCGCTTGCCATGCGACCCGTGTTCAATCCCCACTTGGCCTGAAACAAATTAGGTTTGGTCCCCTCTCTGATCAAGGGTTATTTCATTCGCATCGTTCTAGTTTTTTTTTGGTCACGCATAAGATGATGATTTTTCGCTCACAACCAACGACGCCGATGCCGACACCGACGCTGACGCCGGCGTCAATACCAGAATTTCTGTTTAACTTGTTCTTTAATGCTCTTGCGATAAAAAGCCAGGCGATTCTATTCTGATGCTACTATATCCTCTTCGTACTGCGAAGTACACAGACGTAGCGTGTTCACACTAAACGGGTCGGCTTCAACCATAGAAAGCAAAAAGTAAAAAAAAGCACGAACAGAGTAGCCCCTGGATACTTCGACTGCGCTTTTTATTCTGTGTTTCAGCGTACGCAGCTATTCCAACACTTGGGTAAAAGCTTCAGTTGGGCTTTTGATTTTGTAGATATTTGTTTATACCGAGGCTCAAACACACGATCTGCGGACCGCACACAGGTGGTCTCGGCCAACACCTGACACTGTTCGTTCGATGCGCTTTTTGTTTCTTTTTGATCATGTGCTTGAGCCTTTGACCCATAAAACGCAGTATTCCGCACCAGTTAGTAACTCGGAAGGCAAGAACAATGGTATAACTATCAGTTAAAGCGCACGAAAAACAGTCAGGAAGACAGGACAAGCACTTGTGCCCTGGGTACTAGAAATGAATTGCAACAGAATCAAAAGTTGGGCTAGTTGGATATGTATGGTATAACTATCAGTTAAAGCGCACGAAAAACAGACAGGAAGACAGGACAAGCGCTTGTGCCTTGGGTACTAGAAATGAATTGCAACAGAATCGAAAGTTGGGCTAGTTGGATATGCATGGTATAACTATCAATTAAAGCGCATGAAAAACAGACAGGAAGACAGGACAAGCGCTTGTGCCCTGGGTACTAGAAATGAATTGCAACAGAATCGAAAGTTGGGCTTGTTGGATATGCATGGTATAACTATCAGTTAAAGCGCACGAGAAACAGACAGGAAGATATGCATGGTAGTTATACTATGCATATCCAACTGGCCCAACTTTCGATTCTGAAGAACAACGGACTGGTTTTTCTTCGAATATCTTAAGCTCGAAGAGGTAACTTCCTGGTGGCTCATGCTTGTATAAGGTCATGTTGGTCACCACCAGAAAGGATTATCCATGCAAGTCAAATGTGTGTGGGCAGGGTCTCCCGCTTTTCCATCTCCACCAACCCAAGCAATCAATTTCAAGGACGGCGAATGATATCGGTATTGCTGCTATTAACTGCGGTAAGTGAAGGCACAGTCTCGTGAATATCGGAGATGGGGGGACGGGTTGGAGTCGGTACCTAATGCAGAATACGCGAAGTGAACAGATTCGCATGTTGCATCAGCGAGGAGTGTCAGCAGGAGTGGTGGAACAGAAGGAACTGTCCATCTTCATTCTTCTGATCTCAGAATGGGTCGCGGTCGCCACTTTTCCGATTGTACCAGCCGTGCCGGACCCACTCTATTCTTATTCCAGGCGGCTGCCAGACGTTCTCATACTTTCACTTTTATGTAACTGTGCTTCGGAAACGACTGTAAGCTTTCATTTTTCCATCGTTTTTTTTTCTTCCGGCGCTGCACTTTCTGGCATATACTTCTTTTCCTTCACTTCAAAAGGTGCGAGTGCGGGAATAACGGCTATTTCTCCACTTCTTTTATTCATATAGAGTTACCTAACCAGTGAAATGTCGTCAGCGGCCCTTCGCACAGAGATTTTGAGTGCAGTGTAGAAAAAAAAACTCCTAGCGAAAAGTTGCCTTAGCCTAATGTGTCAAGTAAATGATTGGAAGAGCCGCGTTAAAAAAGTCCAAGAACAATCTGTAACTTTAGTCTTTCCACTGGTTAAAGAAAAAGCGTACGGGCTTAGGTCCGCTGACTTTGCCGCCGGCACGAAGAAATGGAACGTTGTCTTGCTGGGCGAGTTGGTACAGTACCATCGTAAACGTCGCGCGAAAAACTTGTACACAGACAAGGCGCGCACGCAAGCAGTGCTATTAACTCAGATTTATTCACGAACACAAGTGAACAAACACTCAGGAAACCAGACGCGTGCTGACGAAACATAAAAAGCAATTTTTTAGAGATTGGTCATTCGGACACTTGTTCCTGTGTTTTGTCAGCGCATGTCTGGTTGCTTGAGTACATAGGATGTACTCCTGAACAAACATACGTGAGTTGATTGTCAGTGCTCTGTAAGAGTGCTCGTTTCTGTATGCGCATTTTTCGCGCTAAACTTCGTTATAGAAGAAGCAGAGTTGGAATAACCGACAACACCTGCATTCGTAGAAAGATGGGACATTGTATCTAGGTTCCTTACGACTAATGCTGTTCTATAGTCTATGAGGAACACACATGAACATGGAACTTAGAACATCACAAGACTAAAAGCAATAGTAGGAATTTCGCACTCCGGAGATTCCCTACAGTTCATCGCACTAAAGAAAATACCCGCAGAAGCTCAGAGACATCTTGTCGATCATATCGACGCTGGTGATAATGTGCCTTCAGTTGTCGCCATTCTTCCACCCGACCATTACGCTGGTGCAGTGACAGGTCAATAAGAAGGTGATATAGGCACGCAGAAACTAACGGAAAAGAAGTCTGGAGGCTTTTACAAATTCAGAGTCTACACCAAATCAGAAGTCCTTGTATGCCTTTGGAAGGACAATATCATGGTTATCGCGATCTCTAATGATCATGGGCTTGAACTGCAGCGCTTAGCAAAAAGATACTCTAAAAAATGGCAGCATATCCACGGAGTGAATGATGGAGAGTGGGGCGAAGCATTTGTCCGTCCATGCGTCTGTTCATGTGCCCGTCCCTGCGTTCGTTCATGCATCCGCCCCTGCGTCCGTTCATGCGTCCATCCATGCATCTGTCTGTGTGTCCGTTCGTCCATCTATTCAACACTCCAAGTCCCACCATCTCGCATCTTTTTATCATATATTCCCCCTATAGAAGCACCGCCATTCAGTCGATTTCCAAGGACTAAACGAGAGGTGGCACACGCACACTTTCTTACGGCTTGCGCTTCGGGTCTACTTCCCACGTTCAACCACCTTGAGTTCATGGTATATACTAGTTCACTGTATTCGTGGCACTGCAGCCCAATGCTCGCTAAACCTTTCTAAAACCAAGGAGGTTACGCCCAGCGAGTATAACGTAGCAACCTTTTCCGGTCAGATAGTGCTCAATGTACATGCCAGTGGCTGCTAATGTGAAATGAGAGACAGGAGGATTCAGCTTTTAATTTCTTACGGCTTGCGCTTCGTATCTGCTTCCCCCTTTTAACCACCTCTAATTCATTCATGGTATATACTAGTTCATTGTATTCATGGCCCTGCGGCTCAACGCTCGCTAAACCTTTCTAAAACTAAGGAGGTTACACCCAGCGAGTATAATGTAGCAAGCCTTTCTTGTCCGATAGTGCTCAATGTACATGCCAATGGCTGCTAATGGGGATCGCAGCGTGCGCGTTGACTAAAAGCTGAATGCTCCTGTCTCTCATTCCCCATTAGCATTCATTGGCATGTACATTGAGCACTATATTTTATTGTTAAACAACGCACAGAAGAAATCTGTCACCGGCACCACCTTGGAGGTCAAATGTTATACTTATTTCGGGTATATGCCACTGGTGGTTACGTACTACGAGCGACGAACAAGCCACGCTTTGCCCCTAAAAAGCGAGCCAAGGTTGTGGTGTAGAAGCCTTTTTCGATTTCCAAACATAATTCCAACATGGGCGCGGTTAACCGACTGGCACAAATATTGCAAAGAGAAAGAGAAAAAAAGACTTTATTCACAGGATCTTGAGCGGCGCAGGTGCCGGCCTCGCAGGGCGCAGTCTACCCTTCTATTGTTCTAGTCTATGCAGTCCTAGAAACACTAGGCCAAGAACTCGAGGGTTGAACCTGACCAGACAGAAGATACTGGGGTTCAGGCACCACGCGCTTGCGGGTCATGAGTTCCCGTTCTCCTCCGCCTGGCCAGGGCCCCCTCGAGCCACTGAATCACCCATTACTGATATTGGCAGTCCACCGAGTGGATCCACTGCTCTATCTTCGCTGGCAATTCTTGACGGGTGGTGCTGTCGTCGGCAACAGTTGCTCCACCATGAGATTCCCCAGCCCTGCAACACACATCACTGTTGGCACTGTTGCTGCATTGTTACACATCACTATTTTTCCTAGTGTCGCCAGTTCTTGTTCGCATATACTGCACACCGGGCTTGTGAACATCTCGGGACATATGTGGCGCGTCATCGCCGGGGTTAATGCGCACTTCACTTGTAGGTGACGAAGCAACACCAATTCCGCTTGGGAAAGTTCTCGATTCGGGGCCGGGTATTCTCTTCCTTTTTTCCTCTGCCTCCTGAGTATCGCGCCGTAGTCGACCAGGGGTTCGGGGTCTTGTTTGTCACCGACACCCGTGGGGATGCTCTCGCTGTCGTCTCGGCACATGAGTACAACACTGTTTGAGAGGTCTGAAGTGGTAGTCCTCAGTGCCAACGTATCTTTTTGATGCATGTGTGAACAATGCATTGCATTTGTACGAAAAAGGAACAGACAAAATGAACGTGACATTGCTTCGAAGAGCCGTAGTAATGTTGTATTACAGAGATATGGCTCCAAGCTATTGTGTGGAAGAAGCCACCCGTCTTCGCTGGAAGTGCAAAAGCCGGTTTGACCACACTGACCACTTGGTAATCTTCCAAGAAAAGCAAACGAGGTGTGCTCATAGGCATGAGAAGACCACCACACGTTGTAGAAAAGGTGACATCCCAGTGTATGCGAAGATGTTTCAAATTACACTGTTCAACCAAGTGAGTAATGCAGCACGCGGCATGCGTTCCGAATTGACACAACGCAACACCTCATGTGCTTAGTGTCCTATATGTAGGACGGTGCAAAAACTGTTAGAAAAAGATTGCTTGTTATTAAAAGTTTTTTTCTTTTCTGAGACCTCGAAACCTATTATTTCGAAAAAAGAAGATCGGTTTGTTTATATCCTAAAGTTCAGGCGTATATGGGTTTATCACGTGTTCACAACAGAGAATATATGACTGCCACTCTCAGACCCCTAAGTCTTGCATTAGGTTCACTTTGTTTCTATTTTCTGTCGCTTTCCTTAGGACGTAACATATAAATATATCTTGTTAAATACACTGTTCAATATTTTTTCCTTTCGTTCTTTTTCTAAATCTTCTTTGTGCTAATAAAGTTGCTGAGATTGCTCTGGAACGTCTGAGGGGATCTCAGCATAAGGTCCACTGCATCTCTGAGTTGTTCACGTATTTTTAAAGAACTCTTCTAATATATTAGGAGCATATTGTTTGATAATTCTGTCTCCACCCATATTATGGTGAATATTCTCATGTTGGAAAGACCCAAGCCATCAAGTTCAGGGCACAGTTCGAAACACCTTCTACGGGGCGTGTTTCTATAGAAGTGCCCCAATGATACTGTTCAAGGGAATTAAACAGGGCTTGATCAGCTCAAAGGTGTGCGGTGTTTTAATCATACGCACGCGCCTAAGCTTTTACTACACGTGGCGTCCCAGATAGTGCTTGTTTCACTTGAAAAGCATGGCACCTCTTCCACAGACCCATAAAAACGGCAGAGGGTTTAGTATAAAGTGTAAATGCTTTTAGATCACTATACAAACTCTACTGTGGGAGGGCGATTAGCTCTCCCGGTATAGACTCATTTTCTGTTAACAAAAAGTTCAATTACTCTATCTACAAAAAACAAATATCGTAATATTGTAGTAATAATAAAAGGCACATGGACTACGACACATCTATGTGCCACGACAAACATCCCTATGTTGTAGTAGACACATCATTACTCGAATCTACTTGTCCAATGTGGCACGAATGTACAAACGAACACAACAGGATTTTATGGCACACTAAGCAGCGAGCAGAACAGCGCTTGCGCGTCCACTCTCAGCAGACTGGAGAAGAGAGAGAGAGAGTGAGTGAGAAAGGAAAGGCCGGGAGGTTAACCAGATATTGGCATCTGGTTTGCTACCCAGCGCTGGTGGTGGGGAAGTAGGGGCAAGAAAAAGGGGTTAGAGAGAGGAAAACAAACGCACGCGCACTCATAAAAAAAACGAAAACACACACTGGAAGGGCGTCCCAGCTATAACCGTTCAGCAAGGCCGGTCAATCGCAAAACGTGCAGCAGCGCTTTCAGGGCCCTCTTCTGTGAAGTCGCATCCTGACGATACTGCAGAATTTCCTGCTCCGACAGAGGCTGATCATCTAATTTGTTGAGTTCCCTGTGAAGGCATAGTCGCTACCTACTATACGCTAGGCACTCACAAAGAACATGTTGAATGGTTTCCTCCTTGCCACAGCGGCCCCAGGCTGCGGTGTCGGCCATCCCAATGCGGAAAGCGTAGGCGTTGGTAAATGCAACGCCCAACCACAGCCTACATAACAGGGTCTGGTCTGCTCGGCTAAGCCTCGACGGGACTTGAAGACTTAGCGTAGGGTCAAGCGAGTACAGTCGGGCATGCTTGAAGTGCGGCTGATTCCATTGCGATGTGGTTTGCCGGCGAGCAAGTCTGCGGAGCTCTCGTGCAGCATCCGTCCTAGAAAGTGGTAGTCGCAGTTTATGATCTTCTGTGTGGGCTGAGCGGGCAGCTTGATCGGCCCGTTCATTGCCGATATAGTGAATTGTCAGGCATGGAGTCGAAACTGGACAGCGACTCACCACCAGGCTGAGGCTGCCGAGTCAGAGTGCGTAGCTTGTTCAACTAGTCGTAGCTCTGACACAAGCTGATGACTTCAGAAACTGTGCTTGCATTCCTAGCCAAGAGCATTTGAAAAGCGCCATCGTCGATGCCCTTCAGGATGTGTTTGACCTTGTCCGACTTGGGCATGGTGTCATTCGCGCGTCGACAAAGGTCGACGACATCCTCATATAGCTGGTAAAATTTGACTGGAGAAAACTTTACCAGCTATATTGAGGATGTCGTCGACCTTTGTCGACGCGCGAATGACACCAAGCCCATGTCGGACAAGGTCAAACACATCCTGAAGGGCATCGACGATGGCGCTTTTCAAATGCTCTTGGCTAGGAATGCAAGCACAGTTTCTGAAGTCGTCAGCTTGTGTCAGAGCTACGACTAGTTGAACAAGCAACGCACTCTGACTCGGCAGCTTCAGCCTGGTGGTGAGTCGCTGTCCAGTTTCGACTCCATGCCTGACAATTCACTATTGCTTCAACAAGTCCGAGCGTTCGTCCGTAAGGAAGTTTCCCGCCAACTTTCCCTAGTGCCCTTTACTCACGAGACCACCACCCGTCTACCTGCCCCGCTTCGCACTGCTATATCAGAAGAGGTTGCACAAGCTGTTTCTCTTGCGCACTACGATTCACCTCTGTCTAGCCGTGGTCACTGCCCGGGTGTCTCCCAGCCGGTAGGCGCTCCTGTCGCCTATCCGCCAGCCGTTCAGCCTGTGGCCACGCCCCTAACCTATCCAGCGCCACCTGTGGCTCCTCCTGTCACCTTTTCGCAAGAGGTGCCGCCCGTAGCCGCGCCGCTCACATATGCAGACGCTGTACGTAAACTCCCGCAACCACCCTACACCACGCGCTCACAGCCCACACACCCGGCTGCTTATACTGCACCTTGGGCGGCAGCACCGGTCGCCAATTCCTCGAGGACGCCCGATAACCGACCGATTTGCTACGCCTGCTTCACTCCCGGACACGTTGCTCGCTACTGACGCCGTCGACCTCAGACATTCGGCAACTATGCCCGGTCATCGCATCCCGGCAGCGAACCCTTCGTCCAATACGGGCAGGTCTCGCCACCTCGCTATGCCCCTACTGACCACCTTGACTTCCAGCCGCAACACGCACCCTCTCCTCGTCGGCGATCGCCCTCCCCCATGCGTTGCCGGCCCGGACCCCCCGACCACGAAAACTAAGCACCGCAGTTCAAGAGGCAAGAATTGCGCCGTTTTCGAACTGTCTATGCCCTCGCTCCTCTCCTGCTAACGTGGTCGCAGTAACTGTTGCAGGATATTGTACTTTCGCCCTTGTGGACACCGGCGCCGCTGTTTCTGGTATTGCCGTTAATTTCTGCCGTTTATTACGCAAAGTAACGACGCCGCTTTCGGGACTGTCGCTTCATACCGCAAGTGCACAGCAAGTAACGCCTCTCGCTGCCTGCACTGCAAGAGTCTCCATCGAAGGCATTCTTTACATCGTGGAGTTTATTGTTCTTCCTGTCTCTTCACATGACGTCATCCTCGGGTGGGACTTCCTATCCCTCCATAATGCCGTCATAGACCGCGCACGTGCCGAAGTTGAGTTTTTACCCTTGCGTGATGTCCGATTACTGGACGCTCTTCATCAGCCGCCGAAGTTGCTCGTTCATGAAGATGCCATTATTCCTCCTGGAAATTTCGCACTTTTTCCCGTATCATGCAACGCCTACACTGACGCTAAAGTCCTTTTTTTCCTTCCGATATCTTCAAATGTCGTCGAGCTTTGCCGCTGCTTTTCGCAACAATTGACCTTGCCACCGGAAGAAGCAACATGTTCGTAAGCAATCCGCTTTCCACGCCTGTCACTTTGCTTGCGGGGGAATGTCTAGGCCGCGTGCAGGATATCGACCCTTCGTTTTTGGTTGATGTCCCCGATGACTACTGCGACTACCCAAAAGCACTGTCGGCACTCGGGGAGTCGTCCAATGATGCGCTTTCCAGCGCCATCGCCGACACTCTCACTTCCACCAAACATGCAGACCTGCTAGATCTTCTGCATGAGTTCAGGAGTTCTTTCGATGTGTCGCAACCTCAACTGGGCCGCAAATCACAAGTCAAACATCATGTTGACACTGGCCTACACCAGCCACTGCGTCAAAGACAATACCGTGTCTCCGCTGAAGAGCGCCGCGTCATCAACGATCAAGTCGAAGATGTGCTTCGTAGAGACGTCATTCGAACATCTCACAGTCCCTGGGCGTCTCCGTCGTCCTGGTGCGTATGAAAGACGGATATATCCGATTTTGCGTGGACTATCGTCAATTGAATAAGATAACTTGCAAGGACGTCTATCCTTTGCCGCACATTGATGACACCATTTACACTCTTCACGGAGCGGAATTTTTCTCGTCACTAGATTTGCGGTCTGGCTACAGGCAGGTCCCAATGGCTGAAGCCGATCGCCAAAAACCGGCATTTATTACACCAGACGGACTACATAAATTTAACGTCATGCCCTTTGGGCTTTGTAACGCGCCTGCCACGTTTGAGCGTCTTATGGATTTACGCTACGTGGCCTCAAATGGAATGTGTGCCTCTGTTACCTCGACGATGTCGTGGTTTTCTCTCATGTTTTTCCCACGGACCTCCTTCGCCTCAGGCACGTTTTGACTTGTCTGACCAACGCTGGTCTGCAGCTTAACCTGAAAAAAATGCCGCTTCGATGCACGCGAGCTCGTCATCCTAGGCCACATTGTGTCCAAGCACGGCGTATTGCCTGACCCAGCAAAACTTCGAGCAGTTGCTAAATTTCCCAAGCCGATGATCATAAAAGAACTTCGCAGCTTTGTAGGCCTATGCTCCTAATTCCGGCGCTTTGTTCGCAATTTTGCATCTATCATGTCACCGTTAACCCAGCTCCTTCGCGGTGACGTGAACCTCTCCTTCTGGTCCCCTGCATGTGACGTTGCCTTCACTACTCTGCGCCGTCTGCTCACTTCCTCACCTATTCTTCGCCACTTCGACCCGACGGCTCTTAGCGAAGTGCACACCGACGCCAGGGGCGTCGGGCTAAGGACGGTCCTCGCTCAACGAAAGCACGGCTATTCAGAATACGTTGTAGCCTACGCTAGCCGCACTCTGACGAAAGCCGAAACTAATTACAGTGTGACAGAAAAAGAGTGTTTGGCTCTGGCGTGGGCGCTTGGAAAGTTCCGGCCGTACTTATACGGCCGCCCATTCGATCTAGTAACTGATCACCACGCGCTTTGCTGGCTCTCCCCGTTGAAAGACCCTTCTGGCCGCCTTGCGCGATGGGCACTCCGCATCCAGGAGTACGACATTCGCGTCGTATACCGCTGCGGACACAAACACTCTGACGCTGATGCCCTGTACCTTTCACCATTACCACCAGATCAGACGTGCGGAAACACTTGCCTCCAGACCTTGTCATCACTAAAGCTCGACTCGATTGCCACCGAACAACGTCGTGACCCGTGGATCGCCTCTCGTATCGAATATTTATCTGGCAAGCCCAACCTTCCAGTAGCTCGATCCCTCCGACGTCAAGCTTTCCATTACGCCATCCGCGATCATCTTCTTCATCGACGCAACTACGCTCCCGATGGCCGCCAGTGGTTGCTGGTCATTCCACGCAGTTTACGATCGCAAGTATGCGCCTCTCTTCACGACGATCCGCAATGCGGCCCCGCCGGAGTGAAACATATGAACGCCTTCGCCATCGCTATTACTGGCGTGGCATGTACAATTTTGTACGCAAATTTGTGCAGTGCTGTCTTGACTGGCACCGACGCAAATTAACATTGTCACGTGTGGCTGGCGCATTGCACTCACTTCCATGCCCTGCCAAGCCATTTGATCGCGTAGGCGTTGACCTCTACGGTCCCCTTCCATTGACACCAGATGGTAATCGGTGGATTATAGTGGCGGTTGACCACCTGACACGCTACGCCAAAACAGCCGCTTTGCCGAGTGCTACAGCTCAAGATGTCGCCTCTTTCATTTTACAACGCTTTATCCTTCGACATAGTCCACCTCGAGAGCTCCTTAGTGATAGAGGCCGCGCTTTCCTCTCCGAGGTCGTCGAAGCTCTGCTTTCGGAATGCCACGTCATTCATTGGAAAACGACAGCATACCACCCGCAGACTAACGGGCTAACGGAACGGTTCAACCGCACGCTAGGGTGATATGTGGTGCAATTATATAAAAATTCCAAATCCGGATGGAGGCGTTTTGTCAGTTACAAAAAAAGTGGGCGGTTCGCAGTGGTCGCAAGGACAAGAGGAAGCAAACAGCCAATGATGGAAAAGATGGCCGGCGTCATCATTTTGACGTCAACTTGGGGACCGTAGAGAAAAGTAAAAAGTGTTAGTAACATGTTGAGAAGTATTTATTTATTATTGATCACTATAAAATGTGTCGGCACTAGTTTTTAAACGTTCAAGAAGCATTACGGCACAATCCAAACGTATTTTAACCGTTATTGCTTTGAAACAACGCTAAATTTAGCGGTATGGTTAGTGGTGGCGCTAGGTACAACCCAGTTTCAAGCAGTTACTGTTCTCATATCTCCACCACCAAACGGCGCAACCAAACTGGTAGGGGTTCTGTGGCGCAACCTACGAAGCCTTTGGCTCAGTCGAGCGCAGTCATGGCGGAGGGCAACGGCACCGCTAGCCACCAGCAACAGCGGCTCATCCGCGCTCCCGAGGGTCAGTGCGCTCTGGTGCTCGCCTTTATGACCGAACATCCACAGCTCGCAGCAAAAGCCATCGAGCTGCAGCACGGCATCATGGTCGCCGACCGGCGGCGGATGTGGCAAGTGCTCAGCGACGCGCTGAACCGCTGCCGCGCCGGCGAGACGAAGAACCGTGACAGTGGAAAACCCCATGTTGTCTAAGTGCTCGGATGCCGAAAAGTCACGAAGCCCTTTCATTTCAATTCAATCCATGCCACTTTGCAGCCACTTCTATCCATCCGGTTTCTTTCGGACGGTCTCTCCGACCGTTCCTTCGCCTTCCTCCGAAAACCGGAGAAAAACAGTCACGTGACACCTCGTTCCACGTAACATAAAGCGTCACAGCATTCGTCACGGCTCAAATGGGCCAATCGCGTGCGACTTATTGGAACAGACCGCCTCCGTCCGGGTTTAGAATTTGTATATAGTCGCACCGCAGAGCAACTCACTGTACGTGGCATCTGATCATAGCAACTGGGACGGTGTTCTCCCGTACGTCACGTTCGCATATAACACCGTAATACAAACCACCATGGGATTCTCACCTTTCTTTCTTCTTTACGGACGTGAGCCTTCCCATACAATTCACACCCTACTTTCCTACCGTCCTGATGGTTCTGAGTGTCCACCTATCTCCGATGCTGCTCGACAAGCCGAAGAGTGCCACCAGCTCACCCGTGCGTTCACCTCGGAAGAGCAACAACGCCAGAACGAAAACTGTAGCGTCTCTCTTCCGTATCCCAGCTATGCCCCAGGGTCTCTTGTGTGGCCTGCCATTCCATACCAAACTCCGGGACTCTCCTCGAAACTTGTCCCCCGGTACGAGGGGCCTTACACCGTTTTGGAGAAAACCTCTCCGGTTAATTTCCTGATTGAACCAGTTTCCCAATCGGACGACTTGCGCCAGCATGCACGTGGCGTCGTCCATGTTTCCCGACTGAAACCGTACCATGAGCTTCTGCCTGAAACTTCTTAAGTCGCCAGGATGGCTCCTTTTTCAGCGGGGGCGATTGTGAAGAAGTAGATGTGCCTGCAGCGAGCAGCATCGCCAACGCCCGATTCTCTCGCCTCGCGCTTCGGCTCGCTGCTGTGCCGGTCTCTGCTGGACGGTTCATCACACTGTCTTGCCATTGTCGTTAACTACTAATAAACCTTTTCACATATGTAACAAGTATAACATTATGACCTCGAAGGTGGTGCCGGTGAGAGATTTCTTCTCTGCGTTGTTTAGCAAAAAAAATAGTGCTCAATGTACATGCCAATAATTGCTGATGGGGAATGAGAGACAGGAGCATTCGGGTTTTAGTTAACGTGCACGATGCGATCGCCTTTAGCAGCCACTGGCCTGTACATTGAGCACTATCTGACAAGAAAGGGTTGCTACCATATACTCGCTTGGTGTAACCTTCTTAGTTTTAGAAAGGTTTAGCGAGCGTTGAGCCGCAGTGCCATGAATACAATGAACTAGTATATAACATGAATGAACTCGAGGTGGTTAAAGATGGGAAGTAGATACGAAGCGCAAGCCGTAAGAAAGTAAAAGCCGAATTCTCCTGTCTCTCATTTCCTATTAGCAGCCATTGGCATGTATATTTAGCACTATCTGACAGGAAAATGCCGCTACGTTATACTCGCTAGGCGTAACCTCCTTGGTTTTAGAAAGGTTTAGCGAGCGTTGGGCCGCAGTGTCATGAATACTGTGAACTAGTATACACCACGAACTCGAGGTAGTTAAACGTGGGAGGTAGACCCGAAGCGCAAGCCATAAGAAAGAGTGCGTGTGACACCTCTCGTTTAGTCCTTGGAATGTCCGCTGTATGACGGTGCTTCTATATGGGGAATATATAAAGAAAATAGGCGAGATGGTGTTACTTGGAGTGTTGAATAAATGGACGAACGGACACACAGACAGATGCATGGATGGACGCATGAACGGACGCAGGGGCGGATGCATGGACGAACGCAGGGACGGACTCACGAACACACGCACGCACGCACGGGCGGATGGACGCATTGACGGACGGAAGCAAGAACGAATGGACGGACGAATGCTTCGCCTCACTTTGCATCAATCACTCCGTAGATATGCTGCCAATTTTTTTAGAAAATGTGGTTAATGATTTAAAATGCTTTGTACTCTACTATTACTATTGAGAACAAAAGCCATTCCGTTGATATTGTCACGGGGTCGCGACGTGGCCGAAGACAGGAGACTTCGTGTTGGGATTCAACTGTTTATTTGGGCGAACCTGTGCCCGGTAAACGGAAAGTCCAATTACAACAGTAGTCTTGCTCAGATAGCAGTCTCGGACTGATAGCTGCGAACGGAGCGTCGGCCTTCGATCAACAACTGACAAGCGGCTAAGCGCGTCGGCATTTATACTCTTGCCGTCGAATGTTCTAGCTTTATCGCTGGTGGTGGCGTAGGTTCCAGAACAATCTGTACCGTTCGCACAGTGGGCGTGATCTTATCGAAATGATTTACTACAGTCCGGAACCTTCTCGAAAACTGCAGGCGCGGTTTGCGCTGAGAATCGTGTGGTGTTTTGGGACGATAACAAAAACTTGGGAAATGCAATGTGGCATTGCCCTCCCTCTGAAAAAAAGGCATCGTCTCGATGCTTTAACTAAAGATGAAAGTACAATAATAATGCAAGAAAGTACAATGAATAAATTACAATATAACAATAATACAAAAAACACTGGTTCAGTTTGTTAACGCGCATGAAACGGCTTGAGGCGCGCGACATGGACGACTTCAGGTCGCGATCGGCATCGTTGAGAGTTCGGGATGCCGTCGGGGACAGCCTCGTAATCAAGTGGGCCGAGACGTCGAACCACCCTGTACGGTCCGAAGTACCGTCGCAGAAGCTTTTCACTTAATCCACGTCGGCGTATCGGCGTCCACACCCAAACACGTTCACCGGGCTCGTATTCCACGAAGCGTCGTCAAAGGTTGTAACGGTGGCTGTCGGTCGTCTGTTGATTCTTGATACGGAGACGCGCAAGTTGTCGGGCTTCTTCGGCGCGTTGAATGTACTCGCTCACATCGAGGTTTTCTTTGTCGGTGACGTTGGGTAACATGGCATCGAGCGTCGTTGCCGGGCTCCTTCCGTAGACCAATTTGTATGGAGATATCAGCGTCGTCTCTTGCACCGCGGTGTTGTATGCGAAGGTGACATACGGAAGAATGGCGTCCCACGTCTTGTGTTCGACATCGACGTACATTGACGGCATGTCGGCGATCGTCTTGTTAAGCCGCTCGGTGAGGCCGTTGGTCTGTGGGTGGTACGCTGTCGTCTGGCGGTGGTTTGTTTGGCTGTATGCCAAGATCGCTCGAGTTAAGTCGGCAGTGGATGCCGTTCCTCTGTCGGTGATAAGGACCTCCGGGGCGCCGTGACGTAGGACGATATTTTCGATGAAGAACTTAGCTACCTCGGATGCACTGCTTTTTGGCAGGGCTTTTGTCTCGGCGTAGCGGGTGAGGTAGTCTGTAGCTACTACGATCCACTTGTTTCCGAAAGCCGACGTCGGGAACGGCCCCAGTAGGTCCATACCAATCTGCTGGAAATGTCTGCAAGGTGGATCAATTGGCTGCAGAAGTCCCGCTGGCCTTGTCGGCGGTGTCTTGCGTCGCTGACAGTCCCGGCATGTCCTCACATAACGAGTGACGTCGGTGGTAGTGCTTCCTCTCTGGATAACGTTATCGACTTTGTTTTTAGGTTGATGACAGCACCATAGAGGCATAAGAAGTCCATGCAAAGGATGACATCTCTCGAGCAACACTGTAGGACTACGAAGTCTGTAGGATAAATAAGGCCATTAATGGTGACTCTCGCTGTGCAGATTCCTGCAGGCGTTACGAGATGACCTCCGGCTGTGCGGATTTCAGGGTCTTTCCAAGCTGTCCTAACTTTCTTTAACTTCGCGGCGAACGACCCACTGATGACAGAATAGTCGGCTCCAGTATCGACGAGAGCGGTCACACTGTGGCCGTCGATAAGAACGTCGACGTCGCTAGTTCGCCGTCTCGAATTACAGTTAGGGCGTGGCGTGGGGTCACGGCTGCGTCGGCTGGATCCACTGCTTCCATGTTGCTTCGTCAGGCCACCTCGGGTAAGTGAGCTTTCGCCGTCAGGGCTTTGCCTGGTTGGCATTGTGTTCGGAAAGCTCCGTCGCGGTGTCGTCGTCGTCGGAGGATCTTCGGTAGTACGTCACACAGCAACCGCACCTCCACCGGTTGCTGCCCTTAGTTTCCCGGATACGGGTTAGGAGACCGGCCCTGCGTTGGGCCGGAGTACTGCCGAGGGTGCGGTGACATGCGGCGGCTGGGCGACGGCGAACGGGAAGGACTTCGGGGTGTCCATTGAGATTTTCTCAGGTAGTCGGCGATGTCAGGTGGCCGTTCCTCTGGCTGTGGACGTTGATCATCGACGGCGAAGCCACGCAGTTCCATCTGTCGGTACTGGCAACGGCGGTAAGTGTGCCCGGCCTCGCCGCAGTGGTAGCACAGTGGGCGGTGGTCGGGGGTGCGCCAAACGTCGGTTTTCCTCGGCGCACTGCGCTGGCCCGCTGGTGAAAGGTAGGTCGTCGGTGGGGGTGGTGGCGGCGGTGGTGTCTGGCGACGGAAGTGCGACGGGGCGGCGTTATGGCGTGGACGGGAAGGAGCGTTGTGGCGCACTGCAGCGGCGTAGCTCATAGTTTTTGGCTCGGGCAGCGGTGTTTGGGGTATTCGAAGTGATTGCTGAACTTCTTCTCGCACAATGTCGGCGATCGAATCCACTTGAGGGTGCGCCGAAGGCAACAGTTTGCGCAGCTCTTCCTGCACGATCGCTCGGATCAGTTCACGCAGGTTTTCGGAGTCACTGGTTTGAGCAGCAGCACATTCTGGAGTCAGGCGACGATTATACTGTCTGGTGCGCATGTCAAGGATTTTTTCGATGGTGATCGCCTCGGATACAAATTCTTGGACGGTGTTCGGTGGATTCCTCATTAGTCCCGCGGAGAGCTCCTGTTTGACCCCTCGCATGAGGAAACGAACTTTCTTCTCCTCAGGCATGTCTGGGTCAGCGTGACGAAATAGGCGGGTCATCTCCTTTGTGAAAATTCCAACCTTCTCATTTGGTAGCTGAACCCGGGTCTCTAGTAGAGCAGCGGCCCTCTCTTTGCGAGCGATGCTCGCGAACGTTTGCAGAAATGCGCCGCAGAAGACATCCCACGTTCGGAGCGTGGACTCATGATTCTCTAGCCAGGTTCTTGAGGTGTCTTCCAGGTAGAAGTACACTGGACGGAGCTTTTTCTTCGTTGTCCCAGTGGTTGAGGGCGGCCCCACGGTCGTATGTTTCTAGCCAGGTTTCCGGGTCTTCAAACGATGACCCATGAAACGTTTGTGGTTCCCTGGGTTGATGAATGACGATCGTGGGCTGGGACGCTCCGGTTGTCATTGTCGCTGCAGTGGAGGTCATGGCCTTGGCCTTCCGCGCCTTGTCTTGTAGAAGCCCGTACTCCGATGGGAGACCTTGCTGTCGGCGGCTTGTTCGCTGCTCTTGGTTGGCGTCGGTGTCTTCTCCGCGACATGGGCTGGGTTCACGACTTGACGGGGGCGTCCGGTACATGAACGAAGCAGCACCTCCACCAGATGTCACGGGGTCAGTGACGTGGCCGAAGACAGGAGACTTCGCGTTGGGATTTAGCTGTTTATTTGGGCGAACCTGTGCCCGGTAAACAGAAAGTCCAATTACAACAGTAGTCTTGCTTAGATAGCAGTCTCGGACTGATAGCGGCGAACGGAGCGTCGGCCTTCAATCAACAACTGACAAGCGGCGAAGCGCGTCGGCATTTATACTCTTGCCGTCGAATGTTCTAGCTTTATCGCTGGCGGTGGCGTAGGTTCCAGAACAGTCTGTACCGTTCGCACAGTGGGCGTGATCTTATCGAAATGATCTACTACAGTCCGGAACCTTCTCGAAAACTGCAGGCGCGGTTTGCGCTGAGAATCGTGTGGTGTTTTGGGACGATAACAAAAACTTGGGAAATGGAACGTGGCAATATCGAAGAAGGAACCAAAATTGTAATACGACACTCTTACTAAGTGAAGCCCTCTTCTTGCAACCTAGAATAACCCTCTATATAGCGCGAATCATCTGCTTTCTGTGTAAAGCCATATTTTTTTGTGATCTTAACATTCGATGTTGTGTCATCATCAATAACGCTTGTTTTTTCGTAATGTTTCATTCTGTAATTCCAACGATACCATACACCTGCACCAAACGTGGCATTGTCTCTACTGCACTGCCTTATCCTCTTCACTTCAACTTGAGGTAGGGATTTGTATTGAATGCATATTCTAGTGCATAATAGCTTCAAATAAAAGGAGTTCCGAACAAATCACGCGGCAACAATCGGCAAATTGGTTGATTTTGTTCATCTGAAACTTCTCACCACGTGCGATTGTTAGGATAGCTAGCAAGGGACCTTTTTGCAGTGTCCCTGTGACTAGTCATTGTTTCAAAGTTTGTCCCTTTTGCATGGGTGACGGGCAGAAACAGGAAATACCATATCTTTCTCTCACTGGCATCGCACTAGATGACAACGCATTACTTCGACGCATTCACCATGCATATAGGAAGGAAATATTCAGGAAGGAGAATTCCGCAACGAGATTGAAGCTACGGGGTATGTTCCATTACTCACCGTAGACGGCTAAATAGAGAGGTAAATGGACGGTGGCAATCTTAAATCCCAATCCAATTCTCACGTAGCCGGGAAAATAGACAGTTCCAAGAGGACCTAATCGTAGACAAATAGGATGCAGGCGACTTTGCTGTTTGAACAAGATGGAGGCTCAGTGAATAGCTCAGATAGATCAGATCTCGTCAGAATGGTCGTCTGCACACAAGCAGACGCTTCTCAAGACAATCAAAGTAAGTAACGTTCATTTTTTAAAGGTTTAAGCACGAAATAAGCCACAAAGTACAACTCTTACTTTTGTTTATTTTGGCTTTTTCTCCTCGACGTGAGGTAGCACCTGGTCGCGTAAAAGCCGTCCAGACGTGTTTCAATACTCGGACAGCATTGGCTCGGTGCTGTCTTCTAAGCTGTCTCCGTAGACTGTGTACGTGCTGTCTAAGAATTGCAACACAGCCACTGTATCGGCCGAACGCGTGTTCGAAGCGTCAGAGCATGTGGTGCTCTGTAAAATACAGGGAGCTGAAATGGAGCAACGTGCTTCGTTTCTCCTTCGGCGCAGGGACTTTCTCCCTTTCGGGCAATTTACCCGTTGCGCCCTCTTGGGGCAAGCACCAGGGCAGTAAAGTTTCTGCTACAGGGCTCCAGCTTCTCCTCAACCTGGGGTTCTGTGCACGCGCACGCCGTGCCACATCGCGATTCTCTGCTGTGGAGACCGCCTTCTGCGTTGCGGGTATTATATTCATCAACCTTTCGTGGTAAGCCAAATATACTCAGCCGCGGCCAGTCTTGTACGCCTACGTAGTTGTACCAACCTATGATTTGTGTAGAGAATGCAGGAGGAGATTTATTATTTTGTTTTATTTATTGCAATAACGTCAGTGCTAATATTTCTAATCTTTTTAATCGCTAGGCACTCGCGCGATGCGCCGTGCACTTCCGTGTGTCTTGTGTTGTGTGAATATTACTTATTTATTACGAATACAGTAAGTTCTGCTTTCTTAACAGTCTTGCTTTATTGAATACTTTAGACTGTACACGAATGTGTTGTCGTTAGGGTGAGTTGTTTATACTTTAACTTAGCTTGTATTAGCACGGCACATATGAAAAAAGGAAAAAAAATACACAGACGTCAAGAAAGGTAGACTTCAGGAGAGGTAGACGACATGAGATGTAGGTGACCGCTTAGGTGGCGAAACGAGTGAATTTCTGATAAGTTAAGCCAATATCGCTGCCTTCGAGGCCAAGTGTGAACGCGCCTTGGGAGTTTGGGCGTAATTATGCACGCGTGCAGTAGGTCTCTCTCGTCCACACGATTCTGCTTTGCTGTGCGAAACTCAACGTGAAATGCCCTTCTAGTGACGGCTCTACGCAGTACGCAAGTACTAACACTCGCGCGCATCTTTATGAAGCGAGCATTCCAAATCAAACCTAATAGTAACCACTGCCGCCACAGCGCCAACCACACAATTTTGGCTGAATGACCTCAAGGTCACACGCCATGTGAAGAGTGAGTCATATCTGTAGCAGAGAAGTATGTGGACACAGCATGCTTAAATATTGTAGAACTCGTAGTATGAGTAGCGTTCCTTTCCATATTTCGCGCAGTGTAGCTCTAGTTCGTTCACTCAAGTCATCGAGCGGCCACGACGCCAACAGCCACTGCCATCGCTCCCGAAAAAACACCGTCTGGTGCGAGGTCATCCTTAATTATTTTCCTCGAGCGACCCGCGTTGTAACGTACGCAAACACAACGGAGACGGCCGTTACGGTGACCGCCGTTACCGCATCAGAAACATTGTCATTGAAGGGCTAGGATTGTACTGTATCCATGGCTCATGGTCCGACTTGTGGAAAGTGCGTAAATAGAACGTTCACGAACGTTCACGCCTAACAACTCAACGAAGTCAACGCGACGAAGGCGACAAGATTTGGCCTGCATGCTGCGCCCTCCCAGAGCAACAATAAAACATAAAAGAATCAAAAAGTGGCCTCCGAGAAGGCGCACTTGGGAGCCCAAAAACGGAGAGAGAAATTTTATTTGTGGCAGTAGTGGAGAGAACTTTCAAAACGGCGTTGGTATTGTATGCATGCTTTGAGGTCATCTTTGTCGCGGAAACCTAATTAGCCCTTTTAATTTTCCCGTTCAATATTCTGCAGCTGTTGATTGACTTTTTGTTTGGAATGAATACATTAAAATTATGTTTCTTTATCTTGTGATGCGGTCATGAAACTCAAAATGTTGGCCTAAGATTACTGGCTGCTTGTGCCACTATGGTCGGACGCAGTTCGTTGTTACTACAAGATTTTGCTTTTCCAATTGTGGTTTCAGTAAATTCATCTCTTGCTACTTTTGTCTAGTGTAACTCTGTACGGTGTTCGACTATACCTCCACACCGCCACCTCGGCGTAATTTTTGGTCGACATGGCCTCATGAAATGTGGGGCCTACATAACGTCTTTTTGCTCTCCCATAGTAGAGTACTAAGTACATAGAATTGTTAACATTTAGGGGCGAAGCTCCTGAAGCCATGGGTTTGTCCATGCATGTCTGTAACCGGTTCGTAACTCACTCAGCAGATGACGCTAGTATGAATGAGAGACAGGCGGACGGATGGATTGACGGACAGACAGATCGGCCTGATCCGATCTGTCTTAGCGATTCGCTGAGCCACCATCTTGTTTAGACAGCAAAGTAGCCTGCATCATATTTGTCTACGGTACCGTCTTCTTGGAGCTGTCTATTTTCCCGAATACGTGAGGATTGGAATGAGGCTTAGTATGGCCGCTGTCCATTTAGCTGTTCATTTAGCAATTACGGTAAGTATTTGAACACACCAAGGGGCGTCTTACTTGGATTTTGCTTGACTTGACGCTTTTCTTGACTCGAATAGATGCGATGGAAGCAACGACGTGGCACCAGTACCGTCAACTAGTAGTGGAGAACAATCAAGCACCAGCGTCCCACCACTCGTTGAAGGATTAGCAGCCGCTGAGGACATGGCGGATTGTTAAAAGAGGTTAGAAGCTTCACGCGTGCATTTTGGCACGAGCGAGTGAGTTCTATCTCATTTAATGAAACGCTCACTAGCTCGGTATATAGTCATTCGTTCTGCGAAAATAAAAGATAATTTGAAAATAGCGCTTTGTACGTGTCAGTTTTTTCTACGTCCTTGTCTGTTCACGCTTACTCATAATTCACAGATGTGAACCAAGTAGCAAACTCACGTGTTTTAGCAAAAAAATGCCATCGAGAAGATGCACGTTCAGGTTGTTATTCTAACCTACAGCGTTCCTGAACACGTTCTCGTTTGTCTTATTGTGTTGAACTTGCATAGCGGCATGGCAATCGCTGTAGAGTGATCCGTTGTTTTTTTTGTTTGTTTTTAGCGGTAAATAAATACCATGCATGGTTGTTGCTGATCATTGGGTTCTCTGTTGCAGCGTACAGCAGTTCACACACAAAGCAAAAATATACGAGAAGGCACTCAGCACCACCGCGTATCGAAGGAGCAAACAATGTATGCTGTCAAAATGTTTATATAATCCCATTATTCGCAATGGAGGTTTAGAAGCTGGCATCGTACAACATTTAGTACAGTATATCGGCCTTCTTCCCGCAGCAAGGATGAAAACAAAAGGCTTCCCGACAATGTGTCCTGCCCTCAACGGAATCGCAGATGATGTGGTTGAAGTGCAGGCACCTCAAGCGTATGCGTATGCACTGGTTGCTACCGGCGTGCAAATGCGGCCCTGGCAGCATCGCGATGGAATGCGCTCCGAGATTACCGCTAAGTGTGAATTAGACTCAACGTATGCATGAATTGTTCGTTGAGCTTACTGTGCGTTTGTGTGTGCGTACTCCGTGCTTCGCAGACCTAAATACGTGTACGAACTAATGAACAAGCATGTATATGCATTGAATCAGCCTTCCAATGTCCTTGAGTTATGCATGAATGAGCTGACTTGCCAACTATCCGCTAAGGAGCCGTTTGGAGCGCTAACAGTCGTCACCGCACCCTGATTTTTCTTTCTAGAATCGTTTAAGCCTGCCAGATGGCGTTGGCTACCGCCAACTTCACGGTTGTGGCACTCTCACACCTTCATCTACGTACACTACCTTGAAAACCATCTATCTAAACTATTAAATTCTGCGCCAAAATTATTTCGCTGCTATCTACTGTACGTTTTGGAGGCGTTTCCCGTGTATTATTGGCCCGTAAACGTGTGGATAACTTCGCCACGCTGAGTGAATCTTCGAGAAATTAAGACAGCTAGCCCAGCATGGAGTATCCGGATGAGAACTCCGCAGTATCCGTCTCTTTCAAAGTGAACGCCTTTTTTGTGAGCGAGCAAAAACAGAACCAGTTCTGTGGTTCTGTTTTCCGAGGTTTTTATCAACACAGGTTTGTCTGCTTGTTTTACTGTCATGTCGTTTAATATGAAGCTTCGCAAAATCACCCTTTAAGATTTTCAGTTCTGCGTACTTCCTATCAGCCGAGAATCGATGCACTCGCTAGGCCTAGTCTCTTCGCTAACCCTCGGTCGGCCATCTTGATTTTGAAGGTGAGCAGTTGGTTCTCCGTGGCAAAAGAGAGGTAAGTTGCTCCATTTAAAGACGAACACTTGGAGCATCGCCGTTTCTTCCTCAAAGAAGCGAGGAGCACTCCGTTTTTGTAAGAGTGTAGGCTTTAGTGCGGCCAGTTACGTTTTCTTTGAAACCTAGTTTGTGGCGAGTGATCTATGCCGCAGGGGCCCGGTATATATCAAAATTTGACCAAACACAAGACACCGAAACTCGGCCGTCGGGCTTTGTGCAGAGTAAACGCTACAAACCCATTTACTTACATTCGGGTGTTGTTCAAAATATTTTTTGATTACTCCATTCGTAGTCACATGACTCCTCATAGTCGTGCTATTGTTTTGACACTCTAAATCCCGAGCATTAATATTACCAAACGCCAATGTTTCTGAAAAACTCTTTCGTGAGATACGTTCCTGCAGAAAGTCATTTGTAGGGCCGACACTGCCGGCCAACGCAGCCTTCACCTGCCAATGTGATGATTGTTCTAGATGATGTAGCCATTGCTTTCCTGGCCAAGGCTGGCTTCGTGACGTATTTTTGTGTAAGTATTTTTTTCCTGCCATGGCCATGAGCCCCACTCGAACTTCCTGGTTCAGGAAGCTCCGCAAATAATAATAATAATAATAATAATAATAATAATAATAATAATAATAATAATAGCAGCCCGACGAGCAACGTGCCGGAACTTACGATTCACATGAAACCACGTTAAAACCACAGCAACCACGTTAGGACGTTGCGATGCTACGAGGAAGAGGAGAAAGGCAACAGCCAAACACGCCGGGTTAATCGAAGCGCCGGCTCTCCCGCTTCGCAGCTGGTTAGGAAAAGGAAGCACGCCAGCGCGTCTCGCCGCATCTCGCAGCTAACGTGCCTTGCGGAGAAGACAGGCAGCTCTCGCGAACTCTCGGCCCCGGCCGTTCGCGGCGCATTCGAGACCTTTTTCCCGCTATTCACTGTGTTCGTCTGCGTGTTCCAGCTCCTGAAACGCCCGTGGTTATCAGTGCACTCTGTTTGCGCTTGCGCCTTATGCGGCTGGGATTACTGCCAAAAAGAGTGAACCTTGCTGGCCAGGGAAGCTTGTTTTTGGTGTGTGTCGTCGGTGAAGGTCTTCGCGACGTGCTCCCGTGGTGGGCATTGTCCATTCGCAGTTCAGGCACTGCATGCCAGAAGTTTTGGAATCGACATCCTCGACGAATTCTTTCAGCCAGGATCAAGGTGCCATTTTGCGTACTTAATTGACGAACTGTGCGTAGTAACTTCAATGTCGTTGTGATCCATTGGTAAAATGATTACACCCGCCAAAAGCAAAACTAGGTTCTTCGTCAAGATCGTTCACCTTGGTGACCGTTCGTGCGACTATATTTTTAGTGTTTTTTTTACTGCATGAATGCATTGAGTCAGTTAGCTGCAGAAACACGGACGAATGCCTACGCATTTCGAAGAGACATCAGCAGCCTCGTGGGATTCATCTGCAACCGATATTGTGTTGCGTTCTTCGGTGAATACAGCTTGACATTTTCCGCAACGAGCTGACGACATATTCCCTGCGGGCCAGCCAGAAGGTGCTGTGATTAAGTGTGTGAATTCTGTTCCTGGCTGTGGCATTCGGAATGTGAAACGAGGAAGAACTTCGTTTCTTGTGCCTCTTCGTGTAGTCAAGATACACGTTGATACTAAGCCCAATTTTCATGATGTGCTAGTGACAGCCAATGCAGGCAATTGACACAGCGCCCCCGCATTTTTATCTTTGAAGCATAAACGCCCAGTTTGTCAGCTGCAGCCCGAGGCATCTTTGTGTAGTGCGGCAATTCTTTGAAGCCTTATTGAGCACCTCTACTGCTTTGTGAATGATCCTTCTGGCAATATACTTGCTAAAAAGACAAATATTTTAAATTCTTCAGTGATGGTTTTGTGCACGTCAATGTGAACTTCGACTTCCTCGTCACTTCCTCGGTGCGTCAGCCCATCCAGAGTAAAACAGGTACCGACTACATTATTTTTTTAATCATGTCATAAACAGCAAGCTAAAAGCCTAGGTGTAAAGTCTAAGCAATCTCTAATTTTGTAAACCAGATATTGATGTTATGGAGAGGAATGCTAACTTATTTTAGTTATGAGTGAACTTCATTGTTCGTAGAGCTTCACAGCCGAGCGGTTACGGACTTTAGAGAGTTTTAGAATAGCGCACCGCAAGCTCTTGCGGTGTGGCCACTGCCACTGCGCATGCGTCGTAACGCGAGGCGCCGTTCGCGTTCGCAGTGCGCCCGCAGAAAGTCCGAAATAGCGGACGGCTTATGCAGCCCGCATGCGGCCCGTAAACGTTGGCTTAGAGGCTACGGTGCCACAGCGAGCGTCCGTTGCGGTTTGCAGGACGGCAAACGCTATTCCAGAAATCATATGGCACCCACTATGCCCGCAACGCCCGCAGTGCCTGCAAACGTTATTCTAAAGCTCCCTTTTGCTGGGTACACGATTGAATAGCTGCAATAAATAGAAATACCCGTCCTTTGACCTAGTTAACAGTAGGCTAGTTAGAAAACCGCCCCAATGAGAAACAGTTTTAATGAGAAAAAGTGAACCCAAAGTGCTACTTCCGCAAGGAATTTCTGTGACCTTCAAAGAGTGGTACTGTTGCTTTGACGCAAAACCTAGTTGTAATCACTGAGAAAACAACAAATTGCACAAACAAAACTTTTTCACTCTTTTCTAACGTTAACACAGACATACACAGCATTTAGTTACGCTGTCTCGAATACACCACCAGTTTAAAGGCGTAAGCCTTGTATATATCATACAGCAGAAGTTTCAAAGTATGACTATATAGACAAAGCGAGATAGTGGCATCAACGAAAATGATGTAACAAATTGCCTGGCTTGAACTAGTCACGCAAGGCTGGAGTGATCAGCGAAGCTTGTGTTGCGCCTAGCCAAGATTGGACAGCAATGCCAAGCTTTTGCTAGCGATGTTATGTTTTAACTAGCAGACCAAAGTATGGCTACACTTTGCTAAAGATGTCACGTCGCTCGCCGTTACGTGATGTTGTGATTTTAGTCGTCTGGTCTAGCTATAACGTTTTCTTTTTGGTGGGGACATGTCGTGTGTCAAGTTATTACGCCTATGTTTCCCGAATTTATCGACGCAAAAGGAAAAGAGAGCCTTGTCTTGTGTTTAGGAAGTGAAGCGGCGTTGATGCGAAGGAAGCACGTGCGACACGCGGTTGATGATAATTGCTGATTACAACATAAGGCCTAACAAAAATATGAAAGAGCCTCTCTCTTAAAAAACAAGCTAAGTAAGCATACAGACGTGGTATTCAAGTCCATGTTGTGGGTCACCGGTGCACCGAGATTCCTACGACTACATTGCAACAATAATGACGTCACATATCTGCGACATTTTTACTTCACTCTGAAAAAATTATGACGTCATGATCCCCTAACCATAATGCCACGTGATGTCATCAACCGTCATTGTCGCCTAGTCAAAAGGGGACGTGAATTGCGGAAAACTGGTCATAAATCGCATTCCTTATACATTGCGCATCATGTTAGTTGCAAAAAGCTTTCGAAGTGAACGGAAGGGGAGTAAGTACATAATCATAACAGCTTGTAGCTCACGCTGACACATGCGCGAAGAAAACACGCACCAAAACAAGCGCTTATGTTGTTCTGTGTGTTCTTCGTCCATGTCGGAACGGAATAGCAGAGAACGGAAAGGCATTGTAACCCGTCCATAAGGACCCGTGTGCTTACCCTACGTTGAAAGCTATTATGGATCTTCCGTGACTAGTCCGGTGAAGCAATTTGTTACAAGTAATAGTGGATTCGAGGTAGTAGAAAAAGAGACGGGAAAAGAAAAAGAACAATGACGTTTGCTGTGAAGTCATCATAAGCAAATGCACAACGGACGCTGCTTGTTTTTAATTCAGCAACAGATGGTAGCGTATAAAAGGCACTTCAACCTCTTGACGTTCTGCCACACTCCGTACATCTGTAGATATACGCGGACGACATCTGCATCTGGGCATCAGGGGTCACGCGTCTACACGTACGAGCCAGGCTTCAGACAGCAGCTACACTGATGTCAAACTACCTTCAAGGACGAGGACTGGAGCTGTTATCTTCGAAATGCTCACTGGTTGCGTTTACGCGCAAGACAATGACGCCATACCGCATCAGAATTAATGGACACACAACCAGCTATCAAAAGACTCACCGTTTCCTGGGAGTAACAATAGATCGTGATTTGTCTTGGAGCCCTCATATCGCTTACATGAAGAAGAAACTGACCATCATCACCCACGTCCTAAGGTTTCTTGCGGGAAAAGCATGGGGTGCACCGGTACGAGCCATGCTTCAACTGTATGCTGCACTTTTTCTTGGCTTCATGTGCTAAAGCCTACCTGTGCTTGGCAAGGCCCGCATAACAAACGTACACGTCGTCCAGTCATTACAAGCTCAAGCACTGAGAATATGCCTCGGGCTGCCGAGATGCGCATCCTCAGCAGCGACTGTCACAATCGCTCATGAACACCCTATCACAACCCACATTCGTGTCGATGCTTTAAGAACGCACATAAGACATGCCACCCGGATTTGATCACATCACCTCGCCTCCCTTCCAACTTCCAGGCCACGCTCTGCGTTCTGCTCTATTATTGCCCCACATCGCACGGTGATTCCCACGAACTTCACGCACGCAGCAAGACCGTCGTTACCATTGTGGTGTCTACATCTTCTGGAAGCCCTGATAACCGTCCCCAGAATGCAAAAGTAGAAAAAGTTGGCCCTAAAACAAACAACATTACTGTTTCTGCATGAGAAACACAGTGGACGCATTCACATTTACACAGATGGGTCGGTCACTTCAACAAGTTCAACAGGCGCAGTGGTAATTCCGGAGAAATCCATTACGATAAAGTTCACGACCTCGCATCTGACATCATCCACGGTGGCAGAACTCGCCGCCATTCGTGCCGCTCTGGAGTTCCTAGTTGAAGAACCGCAACAGACATGGTCAATATTCTCCGACTCCAAAGAAGCTCTCCAGGGCATTGCCTCGCCATATCGTCTTGGACCAAACGAACAGCTAATTGCTGAAATACGACTGCTTCATCACTGGGCTATAGAGAAACAACATGACATAGCGTATCAATGGATTCCAGGCCACTGCAGCATTGACGGAAACGACCGTGCAGATGAAGCAGCCCGAACTGCTCATGATGATGCCCCTTGTGTAGCTATACCATTATCAAGAACGGACGCCGCTGCAAGGCTTCGATCATTTGCACGAGAACTGACACTCGCTCAGTGGAATTCACCGGCATTCGCCAACGTCCGCCTTCATAATTTAAACCCACACCTACAGCTCCGTCTACCATCAGGAATAAGCAGAGCAGAGGAGACACTTTTGTGCCGTCTGTCGATTGGGGTGGCCTTTACGAATGCTTATTCGTTTCGAATCGGAATGGCCAGCAGCCCGACATGTGACAACTGTGGCTGCGCAGAGACTTTCTCCCATCTTCTCTGCGAGTGTCCTCGCTTCAGCGTGCCAAGAAAAGAACTGTCGAAAGCTTTAGATAGAATAGACAATCACCAATTGTCGGAAGAAAGGGTATTAGGACACTGGCCGAGACCGTCCTCTGCACGCAAGGCATTGAGAGCGTTGTTTCGCTTTTTGCGGGCAAGTGGTCTTAGAGACAGACTGTAAACAGCGTCGTGGATCGTCTGATGACCTTCTCTCTCCCCCTTTTTTTACAACGTTTCGTTTCTCTCATCCTTTATCCCCCTTACCCCCTTCCCCAAGTACAGGGTAGCCAGCCGGTCTGAGAACTGGCTAACCTCCCTGTCCTTCCTCATTTGGTCCTCCTCCTTCCTATTCATATATAGATGAATTGTTCTAGAACGAAGCCATTTTTTAGGTTTCAGTGTTTCAACAAATTATGCCACTCAAGTGGTTAGCGCCAATCTTATCGGTAACAATGACAATTTATAGCACCTTTTCGACTTTTGGACGTACAACCAGAAAAAAGGAACGAAATAAATAAACAATTGGGGGACCTTTAAGCTTCGTCGTTAGGAATTGAACAAGATAGCGAAACCCGCCATCTCGTATGCTCTTCAGCCGCTAAGTGCATTCTTAGTATTATGTTTTGTCACACACACAGACGTACACGCACGCACGCACACACACACAGTAGGTTGTACCAGCACGCGCGCGTGAATGCTATGTACATGCAGGTTCTTGATCTAAAGCAAGAGTCGCACTGGCCTCCGAGACACACGCCACGCGCTCACCATCTCGGGGAGGCCATAAATAATCTCACAATGTACTAATAGATGGCAGCACATTATCTAGCGTTTGCTGTTTGCTTGATCAACGCCTCTGAAAAGACATGATACGTTTTTCGCTAGATGGAGTTCCTCTGCATTTTTGGCGATGATGGCCGCACTATAACTTTACAATCCTAGCCATTTTCAAAAAAACTTAGTTGGATGATCTCCCAACTGCGCCTACAAATTACCGAATGGGCTCGTTTTCGTCGTGACACGTGTCGAACGAAATCCGTTAAGGAGACTCCTTCCACAACATGACATTTATGTAGTGTTTTTTTTTCCCGGAGCAGCTGAAAGTAACATCGGATAATTGTGGTAGGGCACCTGACTGCCACGCGAACGGCCAGAGTTTGATCGTCAGTGGCACTAAAAATTTTATTGTTTATTTTATTTGCTTTTTAAGATTTTTCGCTCATGGACGATTCATTCGCTGACGCTGACGGCGGAATTACTGCGACACAAGCTCTCTAACGCTAGTCGCGTTAAAATAAATTACGAAAACCTCGCCATTCCACGTGATCGCATACAAGAGAACTGGTGGTTGTGCGCAAATGTGCGTGCGTCAAGACGACGAAGAGCGGGGACCACATGACAGCATATAGAGTTAATGGTAACATAACTTGACGAATCGTGGCGTGCTAAACTTCCATCGCTACTCGCTACAACAATTGAACGCTACGCCGGACTGCATGACCCTCCATTTATGACATTTCGTGCTTTCAATTATTACTTCCTAATCGTTCTTTTTCGGCCTCGCACGTCAAGACACTGGGTGGGCCGTTCATTTTCATCTTCCCTGAATGCTTTGCTGGGAGCCGCATTCGAAATTGGATAATTCATAACTAAACATAGCCCAGAGAAATTGGTCAGTTCGCAAAGAATTACCCTTTAGGTGGTCGAAATTTCCGGATGCCCTCCACTATGGCGTCTCTCATAATCATAAGGTGGTTTGGGGAGATTAAACCCCACATATCAATCATGTAAATCAAAAAATTACCCTTTGGTATAAAAATACTTGCTGTTCTTATCTGGGGGAATTTTACATGGTACGAATAAGCTGATGTATTTGAGCCTTCGTGGTAATGCGGACTGGGCGTCTTACAGTTGTCGATATTCTGTGCGTCACTCAGTTATCGCAGTAATTTACAACCCTTTATGCATTGAACCATCTGAAAATGGGAGAATGAATTTACATTTGCCGCGCGCCTCCTACAACAAACACCCAAACAATAGTTTCAAATGACAGCCCATGTTCGCAAACTTGTTAAATATATTATGCACGTGGTTTGAACCATTCCACAGTGAGTGCCTGTGTGTAAGATGCTAACCAAAAGACAACGAATATGTTTACCACAAGTTGGCTTGTTTCAGCTGTGATTTAATAATCATGGTAACAACAAAATACGTAGAACTTTTCCCAGAGCGAATTAAAATACATAGCACGAAAATCCACTTTTAAGGTAACCAACAAAACCACGTGTGTTCATGCTATATGCGACCGTTGTGTTCGCAGTGCGCACAATCTAGCCACAGCAAAGAAGGGTAATTTGTGTTATCCTTCTTTTACATAGCGCTAAATGCTCTGAAGAGACAACCTATACATTATTCATGAGTTTACTGTCTGTTATGGCGCCGTTTTTTTTCAGTAGCTTCGGTATACGCTCTCTCATAATGCAGCAAATTTTTCCAGAGGGAAAACAAAACATGCGTTGTCGATTTGCTGTTTTAAGAGACTCTCATAACGCTCACAGCCCGCTCAACTAAATTCGACATTCTTTATCTCGCACAACACGAAACTCCTTTGCCATCCCTCAACTATGGTGTTCTAATGACGTTGGAGCTATGACGTTCATCAGCTCCTCGAGTCACAGACTCTCAGGCTTACACCGGCGCCATTTCGCACTTGTCACTTTTCTATGCGAGTCACCTTCAATGCCTTTTATTTATACAGCTTTAGTGGACTCCGAAGGCCGCTTTACGAAGTGGCCAGAAATCGTCATGTGAGCTGGAGTAGATTGT
Organism: Rhipicephalus annulatus; assembly: GCA_013436015.1. NCBI lineage: Eukaryota > Metazoa > Arthropoda > Arachnida > Ixodida > Ixodidae > Rhipicephalus > Rhipicephalus annulatus. Next base: position 470,483 of record WOVY01009956.1, on the reverse strand, counting down.
AGTTTATTACACGCATTGACAATAATGTTTGCTAAACCGGTGCCTTGGTTGACCTTAACGCAAAAAATTTTTTGATTGTGTCTTGAAGGGACACTAGAAAGCAACAGGTTATTTCGAGCTTTAGTGAAGCACCAATTCACAATCCCCAAAACACCCCTCTTACCGCGACATAATGTTTGGTAAGCAGAGAAAACGCGCGAGAAGGAAATGACAGTGGAGATGCAACTGTGAAATTTCCGCACCGAACACCGCAACGTAGTTAATTTCGAAGGCGTCTACTGAGTCTTACATATAGCTTCTACTATCGCGAAATTACGAAAAACACACTTTGAATTTCGATACGTCACGTGCGGATAATCAGCACAACAGTTCGAAATCAACCTTCTAACTTAGTTTTGTCCACCAATAATGAACTTATGACAGTCAAACTTACGGCATTACAGTTCTCAGAGCACAGTTCATAAATCTAAACCAATTTATTGTTTCTCTTTGGTGATCCTATAAGTCTGAGCCGTAATAGTGAAAGGGGTTTCATTTTTTCTTCGTAGCAAACGACTTGATTTATTTCCAACCGCATTTATCACCTGCATTTTTATGTATCCGAGTTGGAGGCTCAAAGAACTGTTCGTAACAGTTGGAACAGACCATGCCTCAAAGCTTGAGAGCATTGGTGATTATTTGAGACCGTTTATTTGGGATCATGTGCAGGTCTCGAATAGACAGGTTTATTTGAGAGCTTACGCGAACACCAGTGAAGGCTTCTTGACTGCTTTAAAAAAGGCGACACGCTCAGTCAATGAGCGTATTATCGCAAACCATCAATCTTTTCTCCCTTTAAAAGGATACAGCGTTATTGCTTGTGTAGCCATCATTTTTTTAAAGCGTTTGTAAACCACACCAATTTCAAGGTGAGGCAGTTGTATCTTTCTAGCTATCACTACTCTTCTTATTGCGCTATGTTCTTCTCGCCACTGATTTCTTCAGAAAACTCCTGGAATGCCACAAATAAAGGTGGACTCACACAAGGAAACGGAGGAGGAATTTTCACAGCGGACGGCGCATCACGTGACGTGCGCGTCAACGAAACGTGCCATCCTCGCTCCTTCCGCTCTCCTCCACTCGCGGCGCAGATGGAAATGTGTTCAGCTATTTCAATCTCTCTGCTTGACGGTCGTCTTCTCTCGATCGAGAGGATTCAGCGTCAAATCTGTCAGCATTGGTTGAATTTGCATCAGTCGTAAGAACAATCGAAACATGCCACCAATTTTTTCGCTTACAGACGCAACACAAGCACCGCCCATTGGCACTGGAGATTTTACTAAGGGATAAAAGCAATGCTCATGAAGAAATACAAAGTAATGTTCATATATTACCAAGAAATCAATTTTGGAGCTCTCAAATGGACCATTCTCCATGGCTGCTTGCAATACCCAGCATTAAAATATCAGAGGATGGCATTTTCAGAAAGACAGACATGTTAATCCAAGCTGCTCAACAACTAGCGTTTTGTCAGATACACATGCGGTATCCAGGGTACATACACAATTACACAGATGGCTCAAGTATTACAACGTCTGCAAGATCGGCATTTATTATCATCATCATCATCCTCATCATCATCATCAGCCTGATTACGTCCACTGCAGGACAAAGGCCTCGCCCATGATCCGCCAGTTAACCTGGTCCTGTGCTTGCTGCTGCCAATTTATACCCGCGAACTTCTTAATCTCATGCGTAGTGTTATCGATGGCGTAGTGGTTAGAGCATCCGCCTCGCATGCATTTATTATACCACAGCTCAATATTCAGGAATCATTTAAACTATGTCGCATGACGTCATCTACTACAGCTGAGCTTTTCGCTATTCTGTATGCTCTAAAGTTTATAAACTCGGCAGCAGACGCTAGAAAATGGGTACTTTTCAGCGACTCACAGGCCGCATTAATATCACCCTCCAGTGCAAACACGACCGTAATAAGTGATAGTATGCCATGCGAAACGCTGAAAAAGCTCACCCAAAACAAACATTGCGCAACATGAGATCAAATTCCAGTGGATACATGGTCATTGCAACATTCCTGGAAACACAGCTGCCGATGAAGCAGCACGGCAAGCACATCGTAAAGACGTTTCTAATTCTTCTTCAAATTCGAAAAATGAATTGCGTAGTATTATAAAAACCAGAACTCTAAGAATGAGCAAAACTGCTTGGTTTGACCAAAGTACAAAGAGCTGCAATTTATATCACATTGATCCGTTTATTGAATTCAAAATTACGCTGGCATTAAATAGAAGTATGGAAACTCTACTTCACCGATTGAGGCTAGGCACCGCATACACAAAACATTTTTTGCACAGAATTGGTAGAGCTGAAACTTCCGAATGCGAATGTAATTTTATAGGTGAAGACGCAAGTCACCTTTTCTTAGACTGTTCACATCATGACACGCCGAGACGCTGTCTTAAATCGGCACTGTTGGCATTAGACCGCAGACCGTTTAGCATCACGAAACTTTTGGGCCCGTGGCCAACTGAAGTTTTATGGTCGCACGCTTTAAAAGCATTAACACGTTCTTTACAAGACAGCAAAATCGCAGACAAGTACTAATAATTAACGAACATTATATTTGTATAACACATGTACTTATTATGTGCAGTATCATGTGGAACCCATCATGTGTGTGTAGTGAAGTGGGTGACGTGTCGACTATTATGTGCACAAGAGCAAATACATCTTCATAAGAACCAGACGTGTGCTCTGCTGTTTTGTGCTGGTTGGACCAAATATTAACGAGGGACATTATCAGAGACTTCATTCGTTGGCTTTCGAATATTTCCTTAACACTTTTTCATGATATGTGCGTATAAGTGTGTCTTTGCATATCTGTGCCCGAGTGTTCTATATTTCGTGCGCTGCTTTGTATGTTTTACTTTAAGATACGTGTTCAAGTTTCACTTAAGGGCTAAGGAGCAGCCGGCGTCATATTTGTGCGCCAACATCTTCTTATATATATCATATAAATAAAATGAAGCAGGCTGTTGACTTGAAATTCACATGTTTTAGTTGTTCGCCAACGACCGAATGTGTTTCGTGTGACAGTGGAAGAGGCGAGTGGTTTTTGGTGGTTTTGGTTGTGGATTGGTCGTTTTCATTCACAGCGCGCTGCTGACCCGCAGGCCGCGGGTTCGATTCCCGGCTGTGGCGGCTGCATTTCCGATGGAGGCGGAAATGTTGTAGGCCCGTGTACTCAGATTTGGGTGCACGTTAAAGAACCCCAGGTGGTCAAAATTTCCGGAGCCCTCCACTACGGCGTCTCTCATAATCAGAAGTGGTTTTGGGACGTTAAACCCCACAAATCAATCAATTCACAGCGCGCTGCATAAGCATAGAAGTCGAGAGTATACACCAGGATTCCGCGAGCGAAGGTCTGGCTATGTGCATGTGACGTGTTCACTGTTGCGCTGGATGAAACTAATCACGTGACTATTCGGTCTGCGGTGCAGCGGAAGTTTGCCTTCGCGTGTGAATCTAGCTCAAGCAGGGAGCCAGTCAAGATTTGCTGGTGTTCGACTACATGCGGCTTTATCCACTTTCGCAGTCGCAAAAGCGGAAAACCAGAAAACAAAGCGAAATCAGTTCATCGTGCACGCGACATAGTCATGACATACCAGGTAGACGAGGCACGTGACTGCGTGGGAAAGCAGAATAGGCCACAATTCACGACAAATACCTCCCGTTATCAGACAATTGAGAGCTTATTTCATCCTGACGTCGCGTAGTTGTTTTGAACAGCTGACACCACAATTTGTGCCTAAAGTGCTGCAAACGCCGGCAGAGAATAGCGCGCTTTTTGTGTGTACTTTCGGGTGGTGCCATTCCATTTTCTTACAGGTATCCTTTTTTTTAGGGGCGAATCTACTTATAGCGGCACCCGTTCGTCCCTCGTAGCTGTTTTAGTGTGTAACAAGTATTACATTTTGACCTCCAAGGTGGTGTTGGTGAGAGCTTTAGTCTGTGCGTTGTTGAACAATAAAAGATAGTGCTCGATGTACATGTCAAGGGCTGCTAAGGGCGAATGAGAGATAGGAGCATTCGGCATTTAGTTAACGCGCACGCTGCAATCCCCATTATCAGTCATTGGCATGTACATTGAACACTACCTGACAAGAAAGGGTTGCTACGTTATACTCGCTAGGTGTAACCTCCTTAGGTTTAGAAAGGTTTAGCGAGCGTTGATCCGCAGTGCCATGAATACAATGAACTAGTATAGTCCATGAATGAACTCGAGGTGGTTAAAAGTGGAATATAGATACGAAGCGCAAGCCGTAAGATAGTAAAAGCCGAATTCTCCTGTATACCTACCTCCTGTATACCTACCTGACTTCTCATGTATACCTACCTGAATTCTCCTGTATACCTACCTGACAAGAAAAGGTTGCTACGTTATACTCGATGGGCGTAACCTCCTTGGTCTCAGAAAGGCTTAGCGAGCGTTGGGCCGCAGTGCCATGAATACAGTGAACAAGTATATATCATGAACTCGAGGTGGTTAAAGGTGGGAAGTAGACCCGAAGCGCAAGCCATAAGAAAGTGTGCGTGTGCCACCACTCATTTAGTCTTTGTAATGTCCGCTGGATGGCGGTGCTTCTATATGGGGAATATATGATGAAAAGATGCGAGATGGTGGTACTTAGAATGTTGAATAGATGGACGAACGGACACAAAGACAGATACATGGATGCATGCATGAACGGACGCAGGGGCGGATGCATGGACGAACGCAGGGACGGAGCACGAACAGACACACGCACGGACGGGCGGATGGACGTATGGATGGTCACACAGACGGATGCATGGACGGATGGAAGCAAGAACGAATGGACGGACGAATGCTTCGCCCCACTCTCCGTCTTCACTCCGTGGATATGCTGCCATTTTTTTACTCGATTTATGCCATTGCGGGAGACCAAGCAGCCAAAGGAACAATCTTTATCGACATCATTGATTTTCGATCACAATATCCCAACAGAATATAAATAGCCAGAAGAAAGCGCAAAGACAGTAAAGAGACATTCGTGACGGCAGTGTAGGCTGCAATAAAAATTCACGACATATCCACAGAGTTAATGATCACAAGTGGAGCGAAGCGTCCGTCGGTCAGTTCGTCCGTGCTTCTGTCTGCCCCTACGTCTGTGCGTCCGTTCATTTAGTGAACACTCCTAGTACCGCCATCTCGCATGCTTTCATTATATACAAGTATGGCCATCCAGTGGGCAATTTGAAGACTAAACGAGAGGTGGCCACTACTACACACTACAAACACGGGGCGCCCAGCCCACAGCATAAGGAGCTTCGCCTCTAGGAGGACACCACTCCATCCTTTTAATTTTAATATTTCGCAACTCCGCCTCGTGGCATGTGAGGTATACAATGCCATTTCGGCCACGCACTTGCGTGTTTATCACCACAAAAATGACGGCTGTATGTCGTTTTCGTCTTTTTCTAGTGACATGGTCTTCGAAAATTAGAAGTTTAGTGTTGAACAATCTGGCCAGTGTCTTCATCAGTGTAGCGACTACGTAATTGTACGTTGAAAGTGGGAACAATGTAACCTAAGTCGTGTTCCTACCATGACTTCTCGCAGACCTGTGCTCTTTGACTAAGTACGGAAATGGTACGCATGTTCATGGCAGCAGGACTACCTTGGAACATCATTTCTTCCTATATATTGATGTTGTCAATGGTGGAGAAACGATAATGTGAGAGCTCGTGCGTATGCAAACAAACATCACTCTCGTAAATGTGCACCACGTCATCGTTGTGGCTAACGTATCACTATGCGCAACAGTAACTTATTTTCATGATTGTTCTTGGAAAAATACGTGAAATGGTTTTGGTTAACGCATGCTGCAAGATTCATGAATCGTTGTAATTGTCATTCTTTTATTCATGGCTGCCGGTATAGCATCTTTTACCTCTGTATAATTTGTTTGGAAAAAAAGAACTGCATGCGACATACATAAATATGTGCTCCAAGCTATCCGTCATACTGAGCAACAGAATAATAGTAGGTTCTGTTTGCGGAATAATAAAAATGCCTCGAGGTGGCGTCAGAAAACGAAGGTCTGGCCATAAGAGGCATCGTAGTAGAAGGCTCCGCAAACATTGACCATCCGGTTTTCTTTCACGTTCACTCACATGTCACAGAACATGGGTCCTCTAGCATTTCGTATACGTCTGATTACAACCACCATGGCAAGGTTCGAACCCATGACCTTTGGGTCAGTAGCAAAGCACTGTAACCACTGCTGAACCGCAGCCGACCACCGTTAGCGTTTTTGTAAGTTCCTACTTACTGCATAACTCTGACAAAGATGGCGCCTGCATTGCTATGTTCTTCGCGAAAGGTTGAATTTTTTATTTGCTATTTTCAATTGTTTTTTGGTCTACGTCAAACTCGATTTGCCGCTCGAGTGAGTGTGGCTTAGCGCCCGTTCGTCTTCATTTTTCTCTCGTGTGCTGGTGAGTGCTTCACTTCAAACAACGCCTAAACTACATGACGAAAAGGCAATGAAAATAGAAAACAATCGCAGCAGCACGTTCGCCTGCGCGTACATCATTTCAATAGCTTCGCAGCGTCAGCCAAGTTGAATGCCTTTTTTTCGCTCTTGCAATCGATTGATTTATTTTTTCGCTTCGCTATGTCGTATATTTTTTCGCGTCATCTGTATACGCAAGCATTCGACACCTGATATTCTTCTAGTAAAGCTAATAGCTAGGCTTACTGTCAAAGCTGTCACGCTATTATCGCTTGGTCCTCAATTATGTAAATGTCGTTACCGTATTCACAACAGCTTACTGCAAGGGCTTCCACGCGGATTTATCTTTTCAAGCAGTAGAATAAATAAATAAGTAATGCCCTCGAGTTGTCAGCACAACACTTTGCTGCATAAAGTACCGGGTATATAGTAATAAAGCAGTGCTGCCTGAGAACTTTATTAACGTTGGTACAGCTGTTTCAATCACAGCAGTTGCCTACTTTTGCCGTTTTCTTGTTATTTATGACAAATTATTCACGGCTAGTGACGCGAGGGTTCCTCAAAATTGATTTATTAACAAAGTAACGCAAGATCGTCGTAATCACTTTGGCTTTCTTGGAGTTAGCTTCGAGAATTTAGGGTATTGCGTGTCGTGGTAGGCTTTTATTTCCAGTGAGGCACTGTAGCATGCACTTACAGGGTGAACACCAGCAGCGTGCGTTTGCAGGGGACGGAGGGGCGTTCCATTTGATTGTGATCGAAGTGGCTGAGTGGAATGCATGAATGAATAGACATTTTTTAAAGTCTGGCAGTTTTACTGGGCGAGGTGGGGTAAGAAGGGATTAACCGCTGTCCCTTGTCCCTCTCCGTTGATTATGATGGCGGTGCCTCAGGTGACCGCTCGAAGTCCTTGCACCCGGGCGGCATCTTCAGCTTGCCGGAAGCAGTGACCGCAGCCGCCGTGGAGGCCGGCCCCTGCCCTCGCGTGATGGTGGCAACAGCCATTGGCCCCGAATTTCGTCCCTGCCTTTGTGGCTGATTGGAGCAGTTTGACGAAAGCTGATAATTGCCTACCAGGTGGTACCTGGTAGGCAAGTATAGACCTATTTGCTATATTGGACATTAAGATACATGCTGTCTGTCACGGCAATGACATGATGGGGATGACGATGATGATGATTAAAAATTTTACTTCGGTCAAAAGAGGGCGCCGGGGAGACCCCACGCCACCCGACTAGCCCTAGGCATAGGGACCATCAAGACGAGCCTGGTGGTCCCATCTCATTCATGTTCGAGTGCCCTCGAACATCAATGACGTCATCACAGGTACTTTTTTAATGTGCTCGAATAGCAATTTCGTGCTGTCGTATTTACGCGAGAGCAGTGACAACCCTGTGACCGACCCCTTGACTGTGACAGATCACGTCGGTGATAACCAGTTATGGGTGGACACGCCCCATTAGAGCTTCCGGTGTTTATTACCACTAACGTATCTATGCTCCGTGACCTCATTCACTGTGGCATCCATTAACACAGATACCGAAGATGGCAGACTTTGACACCACTATACCTTCGCGCTAGCCCTTTTGTCGCCCAAATACACTTTTACTGTCACACTCGTACCACTACACGCTATGAAGCCTCGAAGATACTTTTACGCGAAGAGACGCAGCTGAGAGGTTATAGAAAAGGAATTTACTTGGGCACATCTTCCAAGGTACCGGCACAAAGCACTCTACAAACCATCTTTGTCAACGTCTTTGTCGCTTGATAGTGGCTCATACCATCACTACCGGCGATAATAACATCATCCGGGAGCGTTAAGTTAAGGCACATTCAAATAACATGAGCGCTTCGGTGAGCGGGTAATTCATCATCTAGAAAAATTTCAACAGCGTGACAAAACCTGGAGAGACAAAAGGGAGACCACGCAACGCTAGCCTGTGTCTGACTTTTGTCCGTCCAGGTTTGTCCACGCTGTTGAAATTCTTCTACATGTTAACAGCAGACATCAGATGCATTGCAGTGGTACTTGGGTAAACTGACTTGAACCATATTAATTGATGCCATTGCAGGAGCTAAGGGCGGATCGGCCGGATAATCTACTTCACGCACAGGCGTTCAATGCTTGGGAGAGGCAGAGGGGCCTCAAATACCGACAGTTTTGCTTTCTGAAATCACATATATTTTGAATTATAAAATTGTACAGCAGTGTAAAGAAACCACAAAAAAACCTCACAGGATATCCACGGAGTGCATGATGAGTGGGGTGAAGTATCCGTCTGTTGGTCTGCGCTTCCGTCCACCCTTGCGTCCATCCGTGCTTTCATCTGTGCTTCTGTCTGTGCGACCGTCCATGTATCAGTTTTTGCGTTTATACGTGTGTCCATTCATGCGTCCCTGCGTCCATCCGCGCGCTCATCCATCCGTCTGTGCGCCTGTCCACGCGTCCTCCCGGGCGTCCGTACGTGCATCCATCCACCCATCCATGCGTCCGTCCGCCCGTCTGTGCATCTCTCTGTCCATCCATCCATCCGTCCGTGCGTCTCTCCATCAGTCCGTTCATTTCGTGAGCACTTCAAGTACCACCATCTCGCATCTTTTTATGATATATTCATCATTAAAAGTACCATCATTCAGCGGACATTCCAAGGAATAAACGAGAGGTGGCACGGCCGGACTAGAGGAGCGGAGGCGCGCACTCTCTGAGGGCTTGCGCTTCGTGTCTACTTACCACCTTTCACCACCGCTAATCCATGGCACTGTGGGCTAAACCACTATTTCGAAAAAAATTATTGTCACAAACGTCAATGACACTCAACAGAACAATTTTTACTTAGGTATACAATTACGATGATGACAAAACAGACGTCATTAACATGAACATGAATATGAGATGACGTTGAAGAAACATGTACATTCGATGGTTCATACAAACACAGCCACAAAAAATATTTCAAGGTAAACTAGAGACACAAATAAACCATGAATATGTAGGTTGCATATTCACGTGTTGGCATGCCATTTCTGACGGCGCATCGACACATCAGCCTACCAATACTAGGCTAAAGACCAGTGGCGAAGAAATTCCTCTTCACCGAGGGAGAAAAGCTCTTCCGACAAGGAGGACCGTATCGAGACGCTCGGAGCAGTAGGACGCACTGTACATCGTCTCCCGAGCCTTTCGGCATTTTCGCTGCGACGCGTGCTTACTGACCAATAATTTATGTATGAGTGGGTGCATGAGGTTATTGGGAACGCGTGGATATCACTCTCTGCACTGGATTTATCAAGATTCTCCCAGGAGCATCTGCTGACCCGACCAACGCCGCTCGCCGCTCTGAGCCTAGCTGGCTCAGCGCGCGTCCGGCTCCTTGCCTAAGCTTGGTGCAGCGTCTCACGCTACTCACATCGTCGTGCCCAGCCGCCCACCGGAATGGAGTGCGTCGTAGAAGGTCATACCATCTCTGAAGAGGAGTGGTCCGACGATTCCTGGCAATCGCCCGGCTATCGTGCCCAGGAACGACGCCGACGGGAACTTCAAAACCAAGGCAAGCCCGTTCTTCACCCGTGTACGTCGGAGAATGCCCGCGCCGCTGTGCCGGAACGCCAACCCCAGGTCAAGTCACGTCCGCCTCGGTTACGTCGGCGGGCACCACTCCCCCGATTGCCGCAAGACTCCATTCATATAGTAGGACGTCCAAGAACGCCCATCGACTTGACGAAAGTGCCGCCGTGGCAATTGCACGACGCCCTGCTCAAGGCAGCTTCACTGCCAGATCAGCCACCAGCAAGTCGGGATCGCCTTCGGACGCACCCCACCAATAATACCTTTACCTTGAGCGTGATCGACTCGCAACGCGCCCAAGCCTACCTTCGAGTGAAGTCGATTACCATCGGCGCTGCTACTATCGAGCTCCATGTCTACGCCCCCCCCTCCAGACGACGCCATACGAGGCATCATGTTCCATGCATACGATGACTTCTCAGACGAAGAGATATTGGCAGACCTACAAGCCAGCAACCCCAACATTCCTATCGTGAGTGGAAGACGCTTGGGCCAAACTAGGCACGTCGTGGTTGCACTAATGACGCCGAACCTTCCAAAGTGGATATTCTACCACGGAACCGACATCAGGCTGTACCCGTTCTACAACAGGGTGGAATCGTGTTTTAACTGCCGCAAGGTTGGTCACCGCACGGATGTTTGCCCGATGCCACGTAAGCAGCGGTGCCGCCGTTGCGGAGAGGAACACCCCACACCAGGACAGGGCGAAACACCCGCATGCACGCCACGCTGCATCGTCTGCAATGGTGCACACAACACCGGCAGCTCAAACTGCAAGTATCGCTTTATCAAGAAGGCGCCACCCACCCCGCAATCGAAGCAAGAAGCGCAAGAACCTTCGTCGAACATCCATTGCAACCCATCTCACAGTGGCTCCTCCAGCAGACGCTCACCATCACCTCGAGACCATTCTGCATCTTTCCCACCACTCGGAACAGCAGCAACCAGCAGCAGCGCCGAGAGAGCAGGTCCCCATCCCACACCCGGCGCTCAGGGTCTCGTTCAGCTAAACGACGTGGCAGCAGGTGTCGATCCCACAGCAGGCGCCCGAGGTCACGCTCAGCCCAACGACGAGACAGCAGGCCCTCATCTCACTCAAGGTCCAAATCAGCCAGGCGCAGCCCATCGGTGTCTCGTTCATCCAGTCGAGGTCCCGGAGAAGCGTCCAAGTCGGTGGCCTGGCAGCGGGGCGCCCCGGCATCACTACTATTTTCCGATTCACAGGTGAGGGAGTTGGCAAAGGAGAATTCTGCCCTTAAGGCTCAAATCTCGGCCCAGCAGTCCCAGATAGCTAAATTGACTAGCTACATCCAGTCTCTAGAAGCCAAAATAGATAGAGCACTCAGTATCGACAAACAAACTACACCCACATCATCCGAAACACAAGACGCACATCCGAACCCCCTGGCACCAAACCCGGCGTTATCGCCAGTTCCTCAACTTCAGAACGCTAATAAACGCAAGGCAGCTACACCCACAGCTTCACTCCACGCAGACGCCGACATCACTACAAAAGTAACGACGGCAGTCACGGCAGCCATCTCAACGCTGAAATCCGATCTGAAAGCTGAAATAGAAACGCGCTTTAATGCGATCCACCAAACCATCCGGGAAACAACCACCTCATTCGCCGTGTTAAAGAGCTCGACCGAAGCTGCACTGGCCGACTTCAGTGTGCAGTTGGCCATCCACCGCACACCATCCAATAGCCGGCAAACACCGGCCCCTACGCCAATAACATAGTCATGGCGGCTCTCCACACGCTCACCGTCTGGCAGTGGAACTGCAGGAGCTTCCGCAATAAGAAGGGCCATCTGCAGCAACATATCCAGCATATTCAAAACCATGCACCAAATGGGGAATGTTCGCCGGACATCATAGTTTTGCAAGAAACGAACACTGCCGCTCAACTGCCCGGATACGCATCATATAATCAGAAAATAGGCATGTCCGCGAGCGCACAATGCCACACTGCCATCTTAGTACACAAGAATGTCACAGCCATTCAACATGAAATTGAGGGTACGAGTATTCATCACACACTGGTGGAAATTATACCAAAAAGACGAGGAGACAAGCCACTCTTCATTTTAAATATATACAGCCCTCCAAGAGATACAGCTGCGGATCTACCTTACATCTTTCGGAAAGCAACAAATCTGGCGAAGGATGCAAAGCTGCTCGTACTAGGCGATTTTAACGCAAAAACATCCCGAATGGGGATACCCGAAATCCAACCCCAAGGGTCGCCGATTATGGAGCATCATACACGACCTAGGTTTCAGTATCCTCAATGATCCGGAGCAATCGACGCGAATCGGGAACAGCGTATGTCGAGATACTACCCCAGACCTCTCCCTTTGCAAAAACACGGAGGGTGCCCGTTGGCAAAACACAGGTCACACCGTAGGAAGTGACCATTTCATTCTAGCGGTAACCATTGAGTTAACCACAAGCAATGTAAAAAAAACGAGCCACAGCTCGCATTACAGATTGGGATAAATTCCGCCAACTGCGCAAAGAAACGGCACCCGATTCGGTATTGGACTTGAACGAATGGATACTTTCTTTGAGTCGAGATGTGGACGCTACAACATACCAAGCAGACGTAACTCCGGAACAGCCATCAACAGATTCACGCCTTCTACATATGTGGGAGGCGCATGAAAGCCTCATGCGTAGGTGGCGGCGCCAACGTCACAACACAAGGCTCCGCCGCCGCATCTCGAGGCTCGAACGTGAATTAGAAGCCCACACCGCTGTGCTAACACGCCAACAGTGGGGCCAACTTTGCGGCAGCCTCAATGGCCAGATGGGCTGCAAGAAAACGTGGCATCTTCTGCGACACCTGCTGGACCCTGGTAGCTCCAAGTCGGCCGCACGCAAACAGCTCGCGCGAATTGTCCATCAATACCCGGGCACCAACGAAGAGCTGCTGGAGGAGCTCATCACCCGCTACATCAACACATCTCAGAAACAGAACAGCACAGAGCAGTTGCCTGAATACACTGGAACAGCCAACGAACAGTTGGACGCCGACATTTCGGAAAGTGAGGTTTGCATAGCGCTACATAAACTGCGTACAACATCGGCACCCGGTCCTGACGGGGTGACAAATAAGACGCTGCGCAACCTCGATCCAAAGTCGGTAGGGGCCATTACTGAATATATGAATGAGTGCTGGAGGTCCGGCCATTTGCCATCAGAATGGAAACACGCAAGGGTCGCGTTTATACCGAAACCGGGCAAGAAACTCGACCTGGAGAATCTTCGTCCAATCTCGTTGACCTCCTGCCTGGGCAAACTAATGGAGCATGTTGTCCTCTGTCGCTTGCAAAATTTCGCGGAAGAGCACCGCCTACTTCCCCCCACAATGCTGGGCTTCAGGGCCCATCTATCCACTCAGGATGCGCTCATCCAGTTGCATCACGATCTCCTACGACCTGAGAGTGGCACTAGTACCAAGGCTTTGCTCGGTCTGGACCTTCACAAAGCATTTGACAACGTGAAGCATAGTGCCATTTTAGGCAGTCTGTCCGAACTACGATCCGGGGAACGCATATTTAACTACGTCCGTGCTTTCTTATCTAATCGAACGGTTGAACTCTCAGTGGGTGACCTTCGTTCTAAGCTCATCACACTCGGTGATCGCGGCACCCCCGCAGGGAGCTGTTTTGTCCCCTTTCCTTTTCAACCTCGCTATGAGGTCACTACCTCCCAAACTTGACACGATACCCGGCCTGCGATACACCCTCTACGCAGATGACATCACGCTCTGGACGACGGTGGGATCCGATGGTCAAATCGAGGAGACTCTTCAAAGAGCAACCGACGTAGTCGTTCAGCACGTGTCAGAAGCGGGTTTGGAGTGTTCCCAGAGCAAATCGGAGCTACTATTACTGCGACCTCCAGATCGCCGCAAAATTAAGACTCCACTTCCTAGTATTAACGTGTATGTCAATGACACGCCGATTAAGCAGGTGGCCCACATGAGAGTACTCGGACTCATTGTGCAAACAAACCACCACAACAACATTACGCTAGACCGTCTCACCGTAACCGTGAACCAGACGGCCCATCTTATATCTCGAGTGAGCGCTCGCAATCGAGGCATGAAGGAGAAAGAACTGCTACAGATAATTCAAGCCTTCGTTTTGTCGCGCTTCACGTACGCCCTTCCTTATTTGCACCTCCTTCAATCTGAGCGAGCCCAACTAAATCGGCTCATACGCAAAGCGTATAAGGTGGCATTGGGTCTCCCCCGAAACACATCGACAGAGCACCTCCTCAGTCTTGGGCTGCATAACACCTTAGAAGAACTTCTTGAAGCGCATCTTACGGCGCAAATTCACCGATTACAGGGAAGCAGGACGGGGCGTTGGATCCTTGCTAAAATTGACCATGTGGTATCTCCTACGGGTAACGATCCGGCTGTCATCCCCCCCAACATCAGAAAGAAATTCCTCATAAAACCACTGCCAAAGAACATGTTGGCCAGCCATCACGACGGTAGAAGGAAAGCGAGGGCCAAATTCTTGCAAAAAACTTACGCGTCCAACCCAACCGTTGCGTACGTTGACGCCGCCCAATACCGAGAGTTTACTAAAGCATATGCAATAAGCGTAATCACTCTCCCCGGCAACAACGCCAATTCACCTCAAATTAAAGCGGCTGCTTCTGTCCGTGTGCTTAATACGACAGAAGCTGAGGAAGCGGCGATAGCGCTAGCAGCAGCATCCGGATTCACCACTATACTCAGTGACTCAAAGGCTGCTATATCCAACTTCGCACGTGGCATTGTGGCCCCCACAACTCTGCGTTTACTCTTGCCCAGTCTCCTTACAGATGCTGAGGAAGACGCACTATCCTCCATTGCGCTGGTATGGGTGCCGGCTCACGCGGGGAACCCAGGGAACGAGGCGGCCCACCTATATGCTCGAGGATTCGTCAGCCGAGCGGTGGTACCCGCCTCTGATTTGGAAAACCCTGGTGAAGCCTTGACATCCTACCATGACATCACACAATATTACCGTCTTTCGAGGCAGACAAAACCACCCCCGCACCATAAGCTAACTAAGCGCCAGGAGGTTATCTGGCGCCGCTTGCAAACACATTCATTTCCGTGCCCATACATTTATGCACGTATATACCCCGACTCGATTGATCCGCATTGCTCGCATTGTGGCTCAATAGCCACACTTAATCACATTCTCTGGGCCTGCAGGGAAGATCCCCCCTCTCTCGATCTCCTAGCCGCTCCCTCGCCAGAGGGGTGGGAGGCAGTTCTGACCTCCACCAGCCTGGCCGTTCAGCTCCAGGCCGTACAAAGGGCAGAGGAGGTGGCCACCAAGCTCAGCCTGGCGGGTCACCTACCTCCTTAAGTCTGACGACAATAAAGTTGTGTTCTCTCTCTCTTCCGACAAAACAAAGAGCAACTCCGAGCGCAATCGCTCTATGATCGGGAGGAGCGCGCGGCGGCGGCGGCCCGCTGCAACCGCCTCGCAGCGGTTGCGCCAGAGGCAGAAAGAGCCCGCAACAATGAGAAGACAAGCGAAGCGGCCTCGCGAACAACGCCCAGATGACACAAAGCGATTTATTCTGAGGCAGTGAAATCCAGCATGTACGGCTCTCCAAAAGAACGCGAGCAATGACACAATGCCCCAGAAACTGCTGAATTGTTTCTCGAAGGGAGTAGTTCGGGCATGTTGTTGACTGAACCACTCTCCACCTTTCGTGGCGGCTGAGAGTGGGCAGCCAACCCCATCCCAGGCGCCACATGAAGTCCCGGAGGTGTCCAGGCAGAAAAGAAGCCGTTAACGAGCTCCAAGACACCAGTCTAGAGCGAGCATGGCGGGCTAAGGGGACCAACGGAAGCAACAAAGAAGCACATGTCGCTACTATGTCGTTGTTCAACACATCTATGCCAGGCCAGGTCGACTGAACATGGCGTAGAAATGCAACAGTTGTTGCACAAAACGAAGGAAGTGTTATTGACTGTGGCATCTGTTAAGGTGCACAATGGGCATCAAATGCCGAAGGTGAGTACCCAGAAAGTAACGGGCAAGCGTTCGTGCGGGAGATTCCTGCTGGCACTGCGCAAAAGGAAGCACAGTGCCAGCAGCCGACAGTGTACGGACACTGAAGAGAAAGCAAAGCCTGCCTGAGAATGCTGCTGTCAGTGCCACACGAGAGACGAACTCAGTGCCGCCTGCCCAGAAAAAGGAACACAAAGCAGACTGCAGTAACCGCACGATACGTAAGGACGGTTGCACGACGTGAAAAAGGTACCATATGCGACCGCAAAATACAGTCTGTTCAAGGTACCTCCGCTCAAAAAGCGGAAAGTCGCATGCATCCTGAGTTTTCAGTTTGACTTCTTCGAGACCGTTTGACCGAAAGAATTCGCAAATGTCGTAGTGGTTGTATAAAATACCTGAAACACAGAGGGACGCGGTTGGCTGAATGGGAAAACTGGCGCTATGTCTGGAGGTTGGAGAGCCGATGAAGAAATAGCGGGATTTCGAGATGTTCAACACTGCACCTGAAATGTCGCCATAATGCAAAAATAGACGCAGGCTGAATGAAAGGCTATCCTCCACTGAAAGGTACAAGGTTATGTCATCAGCGAAAGCTGTGACATTCACGGCACTGCTACCAGGAAGCGCAATACCCCGTACACGTGAGTCCACTTCAAGAGGACGCAAATATGGCTCAAGGCTGCGGAAAAACTGCACAGGAGACACTGGACATCCCTGACGTACCCCACGTGTAATGGAAAAGGTGGCACTTTCCCAGACATCCAAAAGCTAGTGTGCTTTTTAGACCAGTGTAGATATTTCTGATTATTTACACTAATGAATGAGGAAAGCCAAAGGCTGTAAGCACATTAAAGATACGCGTGTGCTCTAACTCAGTCAAATGCTTTTTCCTGGTCCAAAGACACAAGGATGCCACGCGCAGACCACGACAGAGTATAGGCTATGATATCACGTGTGGAATGACACGCTGTGTATTTCTCGTCCAAGATTGAATGAAGTCTCGTGATGACCTACCAGGGAGTTCAAAAGCCCCACAAACGTTGGACGTCTACCGTCGCGAATATCGTATAGTCAACGTTGAGGAGCGTGACAGATCTCCAATCTTCAGGAATAACAGAGGAAGCATCACCTTTTGGGATAAGCACAATGTGTCCATATCTAAAACTGGATGGAAAGACACCGTCCTCGTAACATCACTGGATAACCGTGATAAAGGTAGCACAAAACACATTCCTAAATGTCAAGTAAACTCATCAGGAAACCCGTCTGGCCCAGGCGCCGTTCCACGCTTGATAGATTTCAGTGCCGCCTCTGCCTTTTCAGACGACGGAGGGATGTGCAGGCAATCCACAGCTTCTTGAGGAATACGGGGCAAACTTTTAAGCATTGGTGGGGTTTCATCACACTTTTTCTGCATGGCCGAACAAGACATTGTTTGAAAATGCGCCAAGAAAACAGATCGATCACGCGTAGGAAGCGGCTGCGCAAGTAGCAGTGCAGCCACAGAGACGGATGGCTATGATTGCCTAAAAACGAATGTCTCGTTTGTGGGTTGTGTTTACAGCGCCACACTGCTGCCGCCAGAGACGTTCAGCGCGCAAATCAATGCGTAACTTCATTGCAGTGTCAACAACCTCTTCAGAAACACGTCTACAAATCGATAACCCCTCTACTGAGCAACGCAGGCGCCACTGCGTTTTAAGCGCATCCCAATCTTCAGGAGCGGACGCCATTAGACACGCACGTATTGCGCGTGACAAATCTGATCACGAGCGCGCGTCCTGCAGAACGCGAACATCAAGACGCCGTGGCTTTTCCGCAAAAGAATATCCTAGGAGGTTACACCCAACGAATTTGACGTGGCAAGCTTTTCTGGTGAGATAATGCTGAAAGTGCGTCCTTCTGTTACTAGTTTTGTTTTTTAGTAAACATCAACTTCAAGGTAAATTTTATTGGAGATTAAGTCACCGATACTAGTTTTTTAGGTCATCGCATCAGAAACAACTATATTTCTATTTATGATTAATCAGCGCTGGTTTCTTCATCAATCAAAAGAGTGTGCGCCCACACTTTTTGCAGTCCGGACGTGGAGGTGACTACGTATTACTGCTACGACGACTACAACTGGTACATACATCGCGGACGCATGACCCACGGATTAAGGAGCTTCACCTCTAAAAGAGAAAGCAACAGTAAAGGAACGCATACCCTTCGCGCTTCGTGAAAAGAAGGAACAGTAGACCTAGAAAAACAAAGCAGATTCCATGTGCAGTCACGTATTTTCAATGACCTTGTAACTAACGCTCGTGAAATGTTTATACGTTCAATAAAAGTGCAATTGAGGTTTGAAGTCGAGACTCGCTCGCAGGATTCTGTGCCGAACTGTTGTGCCCTCGCGATCTCCGACGTTAGCGTAGCTCTGGCCGACCGGGCTCACCCTACGTCATCTCCTGACGCCGATGACCTCCGACGACAGTGTAGCTCTGACCGACTGGACTTGCTCTTCGCCATCTCCTGACGTCGACAAGAGCTCTCGCAAGTGGTGCCCCGTCCTCGGTCTCCTGTGACCGTGTTTCCATCTTTCCTATCTCTTCTATCCTTTCGATTTGTCGTCGCTCTCTCTGGCTTACCTCATCTCTCTTTCTCTCCCTCTACACTTTATTCCTACCCGTTTAATCCCTCCTCAATCCCATACCTTCTGAGCGACTGCTGAGGTGTAGAACCCCAATGCAGACAGTTGCGGGGCTCACTTTTCTTTTCTTTTCCTTCTTCTAAACATGAACACTCCCCCCCTCCAGGTTTCAAGCCAGTTCGTAGCACATCGATCAAGTTTCTTGCGACGTGTATCTTAAAGGGCGCCTTAGAGCAAATTGGTTTTTCGTGTTTTAGTGAAGTGCAAATTCACAATTGTGCATACGCCACTCTTACTGGGACACGATAGTTGCTGAGCAAAAAAAAAACGCGTGAAAAGAAAATGCGGGGGGAGACGCCGCGGTTAGAAACCCAAACTCCATGACGTACTAAATTTTGAAAGCGTCTGCGGAGTCCTATATTTATAAAAAGCTTCTACTGAATAAAAATGAAGTACAATCTGTTTTGTGGGTGCCAGAGACCTGGTATACAAAGTTTGCAAACATATCAGCCAGCTAGTGTTGTGAAAACGTGAAAATTGCATTTCAAAGTTTCGTACGTCCCGCACGCAGAATTAGGCGCAAGATGTAAAAATTAAAGTTCAACCTTGATTCAACCAATAATGAACATTTGATAGTGAAACATATTGTACCACATTTCTCAGAGTACATTTTATTATTCTCAACAAAGTCATTTTTATAGTATCTTTAAAGAATGATGTCGACAAGGCAACACATTGAGCATATCTGTGCAACTATATAGAATTGATTGAACACTCTTTGCTGGACCCCCAACGCTTTTCCCTAGTAAGGAAAAAAATCTTTTTAATTACGACAACTTTTTCTGCCAGCTTCATCAACTTCACTCAGTTTATTTGCTACTTCTGTGCTGTGTTACTTGAGCAGGAATACATGTATTGCATGTATTGAGAAATCGATAAGCTAGCAATATCAATTCATTTTCATCTATCTGACACTTGTAAGAGAGAGCTACATCAATCGCTATAGAGTTTAGCCGATGACCTTTTGTTATAATGATGTCTTATTGTTTGTGTCAAAGACAAGCCAAAACGATTTAGTTAGCAGCATAAAATTAAGATTCATACGCAACACTTTGACTTTATATTTCACGCCGTAACCTCTAGCCTGGGATTCAAAAACAATATTGAAGACCATATCTTCCACCTGACCTTCGGCCAATGCCTATATGCTGGGGATGCCAATAATTTCAAGCGAATCGTTATCACAAAGCAAAAATAGCATACTTTCCTTTCCTGTGTCGTCCATTGCATCAGAAATATTGTGCACAAAAACTGAAAGTCAACTATCGTGACCTACTGGCCATTTATAAAGTTCTTTCTTCTGCCTATTCATACACAAACTGCTCGCAGAGTGTCAGGCAGATATGAATTGCACAGGTTAAGACGTAAGGATTACAAACTCAATAACAATGAGGCAACTTCGACCCTTTCCCGGTGGCAGTGCCTCCAAGCCACGGTATACGCGAGCCTGGCATGTTGTAATCGAGGACTTCATACAGATTTCTGCGACGTATTGTGATTGCGTAAGTCTGCGGCAGCAGTGTCTCGTGTAAAATATATTATACGATGTTAATAAAGGGTTTCAGTCGTGATGCTAAAGCTGATGAAATGGAGCGGCGGATTGGGCTGTCGACCAAGAACGATTAAGACTATACTGGTACCATAACTACTCCCGAGGAAGTTGATAGCGCCAATGTATCGCGGTTCTCTGGAAATATACACAAAGTTTGCATGAAAGCGGCGGGTTCACTGTATAATGATAATTTGCAAGAGCCATCGGTTATCAATCGTGCTACATATTCCGCCACCGACGCATAAGAAAATGTTGTGTGATAAGCTGAGTGACTGAGTGACATTGCAATAAATGTGAAGCTTACTCAGCGACCATCTGTGACTTTGAGCGTGTCTGTCTGTCTGTCTGTCTGTCTGTCTGTCTGTCTGTCTGTCTGTCTGTCTGTCTGTCTGTCTGTCTGTCTGTGTCTCATGTCTTGTTGACCTTGCTGCCTTCCCTTCTTCCTCGTCCCTCCTGCTCCAGACCAAAGCATTGTTGGTATTGATATCAAATTTAGCATTACATCACATGTTTGTGTGATGAACATTATTCATGGCTCATATCGTGAAAGTAATAACTAGGTTGTCATGAACGGTATGGTTTACATGCTACGGCTGTGGTGCTTTTGTGGCCGTTTCTTTAAGTTGATGTATTGAAAATTTGTACGAAGAGACACTTGTGCATGACCAATGTAAATGGCAATGAAAGTCTTGACGCAAATTCTATGTTCACAATTATCTACTGACAGCCGTTTCGCTAGCTTAATACACACCAAATTTAGTATGGCGTGATATGACTGTATGAGGAACATAAGTGACAAGTGGAAATATGGAAATTATGACATGTCATATGCAATACGATTTGCGTGCCACGCCAATGGCACGCTCTCAGAAATGTTGAATTCCAATGGCGGAGTGGGTGCAGCCGACCGACTCCGCGAGCGAGCACTCGACTCTGGCGTAGAGCAAATCCTCCAAATCCGCCATCGGAACACAACCCGCCCTGCTGGAGCAAGGCGGAAGCTGCCGCGTTACCCAGGATACCTTGCGCGTGGTCTCTTCCGCTGTCTGTTTACCACGTGGCTTACCAGCATCGCCGCATCGTTCGTTTGCTTGTTCAGCGCTATTCACCTGTGTGAAATGGATATCACGCCAAGCGTGCAGCAGCTATTGTCCACGATGTCTGCGTTGGTGACCACACAGTATGCGGAGCAACATGGTAAGTGTCTCCTCAATTTCAACACTGTGCTGTAATTGTAAGCTGAATGCAACACACGTGTTGGGTGGAGCAATTGTCTGCACGCGCTATGTTCATGTTGCAACGTTGCTCTACTGCTGATGCGATAATGTCACTGAAACGCATCGCATGCGTCATACCGTTGTTCGTTTGCCTGTGTCCGCGGAGAACGAAAACCTTCACCGCATTGATTGCACAAACACCGCTGTAAATATACAGCAAAAAGTAAACGTGCGCGCGACGCCGCTGTTCTTGCACGGAACGGCGTCATTAGTAAGAAGCGACTTCCTATCACTTTAGAATGTAGCCACACGAATAGAAACGAACCGCGTTGGTGACAAGCGTGTTTGGTATAAAAGCAATTTGACCGATCCTCCAAAACAATTGTTTTCTGCCCCCTACTCCGCTCCCGCGGCGAATCTCCCGATTTCAGAAGTTAGGTTGGCAGGTACGCATTTGCGGCGAGATACCTCCAAAGTAACCCCCAGGAAATTTTAGCTGCAGAGGTAGCAGCGTGAGTGCATGTTCTGCTATCTAATGGGTTGGCAATGTTACCAAGTTCAGGACATTAAGCACATCCAAATTAGGAATCGGTCTCAGTCCACAGAAATTACGTTGCTTTTCCTGGAGTGTCACTGCCTGTTTCAGGCCTGAAAGATCGTGCTTCATTTTGATGAACAGTCAGCTGATCAGAAACTCTGTGCATCATGATGAGAGTGTGTAATTCAATCAAGAATTTGCACAATGTGTTGAGCTATTGTTGAAGAACTTGCATGCCACCATGTATGCTTACGTGAAATTGTTATTCAAAATTTTGTGTCGTGATGAGATAGCATAGCAAACATAGAGTTACTGTTTTGTGAAGCTGTGTTAGGAAGCCTCACATGGCTTAGCTTAATTGCATACATAGTTGCATGAAATTCACATGGTGCTTCAATGTACAGCAATTTGTGTCACAGAACACAAATCGTTGGTCGTTATGTCGCTTCATGTATACCAGCTGTATGAATAAAAATGCATTTCGTTTTTCCATTCACAGTGCCGGAACACAGCCAAAAGAGCGAGCAACGCAGTGAGTCCATTTATTTATTTATTTATTTAGAGAAAACTGCAGGCCCATTTAGAGGCCCTAGCAGGAGAGGATACAAATGCATTCAAGTAATGAATTATACATGATATATACAGTTAGATCAGTGCAAAGAACACCAAGCACTGTAACGACAAAAATCAAAGTAGAAAAATCGATATCAAGACAAACTAAAACAGGTTGGTGCTTATGTATGCCTATAAGCTCTACATTAATACCAACACAGCAGAATACCACAACTCTCTAACACCTGTGTCGGGTGACGTGCAACTGGTAACGTCTGTACAAATGTCTCAAGCACTTTTTTTTTTCAGGTACAGGCTGTGAGTGGACGGCGGGAGAAACAAAGCTGTTGCTCGAGTACTACCAACAGTATTTTTCCCAAATAGGGCCACTAAAGAAATTTAAAAATAAAAAGGCAATGTTTGCCAAAATAGCGGCTGACATTACAGAGGCTGTCGTTGTCCCTAAAACAGGTGACCAGTGCTGCAGCCGCTACAAAACAGTCATGCGACGAAAAAGAAGCGCTGCAGCACATAACAACAAATCGGGGAATTCTCCTTGTGATGTTCCGTTTGAAGATGACATAGCCAAAATACGTTGGCTAGATGACAGCCTTCAGCCAGAAGAGCTCAGGGACAGCTCGGGAATAGTCTCTATTAAAAGACCGCCGAGCCAAGCGTCGACGAGTCAAGTGTCGACGAGCCAAGCATCGGGGAGCCAAGCATCGGGGAGCCAGGAGCTGACAAACCAAGGTTCAACATGCCAGGAGTTTACCAGCACAACGGAGCCTGAACCCAAAAAGCCGAAGCCCTCGGCTTCTAGATTACTGGAAATGAATCACTTCTTTGATGAAATGAGGAAAATTCAGGAAGAAAAAGAAAAAAAAACGAACTGAACGCGAGAACGCAAGAAGGAAGCGTCATGAAGAGAGGCAAGAGCAGAAGGAGCGCATTCGGCAAGAAAAAGCAAAACAGCATGAAGAAAAAATGAAGCTTTTGAGCCGCTTTCTTGGCTCAGACAATGAATAATTTCAGTGGCCTGAAATACTATTTAGTTGAAATAAAATGTGCAGTGCAAAACATGTGTTTGTGTATATAAAGGGGGCTGCGCATTGGTGCACACACACAGCCTCCAAACTACTGTGGGGAACTAAAGGGCCAGTTCAGACAAAACAGACAATTATGGTCTTATTTCCCACAATCACTTTGCAGGAGCTTGGTCAATACCTTTGCACGCTTAATTTCGCCAAGCTTGTGCAAAGCTCGCTCCTCATCAGTTCTATCACTGTGGTTATCAGTGCAGTTCTCCCACTGAATAGCATTGGGTGCTCCATCATCATCATTATCATCATCTGGCTCTTCATCACCGTAATCGATGCACAAGTTATGAAGGATACAGCAGCTTATAATAAACTTATTGAGCCAGTGGATAGTGTGCAACTCCAGGTACATGAGCTGCCTGAAGCGCTTCTTGAGTGTGCTGAATGCATTTTCAATTAGCACTCGTGTCCCTGAAAACTTAAAATTGAAGCTTTTTTGTTGCTTATTCATTGCACCGTAATCCCTGTATGGTGTCAACAGGTACTCCCGCAGCGGATATGCTGCGTCCCCTAATATATGATAACGGCCCTGACATACTGAAGCTATGTTCTTTGAAAGAGGCGATAAGCTAAACACATGAGAATCATGCATTTTGCAAGAGGTTCCAGTGAACGCATCGAGGAAGCGCCTCTTGTGGTCACAAACGGCTTGCAGCGTTAGTGAAAGGTAATGGTGCCTGTTGCAGTATGTGGAGGCAACCTTGTTGGCTGGGCACTGTATCTTGACATACGATCCATCTATACAGCCAATAACAGCAGGCATTCCAGACACCTGCAAGCAAGTTGTACTCTTCTAATGAGTGATATCATCCATGCCTGAGCAAGAAATGAGCATTTGTGAGGAGTTTTAACAGGAAATACTGGTGATCAAGCCCATCAACTCACAATCACAGCATACGCTTCATGACTCAGCACAATATATTTTATGGTAAAGATTCAAAATGCAAACCAAATTCAACTTTAAGAACTAGTTAAGATAACATACATTGCTGTCCACACCATATACTACACGTTTTCTTGCTATCCATCTCTCTTTTTACAATGGTAAAATGGGAGAGAAAACAAAACAAAGCCTGCATATGTTTTTCCTAAAGAAGTTGAAGTACGTAATTGCAATTTAATTCTTAAATTTAAAACCAAACCTCATCCATATTGTATCGTACATCTGAACAGAAATGACAAAGCATGCAGCATCATCTGCATGCAAGGAATCGACTGTGACTGCAGTAGAGACATAGGTTGAATGTTTCGAACACAACTAGATGAAGCTCAGTATTATCATCACGACCTATCACATTTTTCTTAAAGTCCCACCTCAGCGTAAAATTGAGCTTCAAATAACCCACAATAAAATGTGCACTCGTGTTTGTGATATGATCAACATAGCTTGGCCGGCCAATATTATTGGTCCTCATGATAAATAAAATCAAAACAAACCTTCTCAAAACTGCTAGTGAGGTTCTCCAAGTCTGCGGGAAACTTGATCACCGATGGTCCCAGCGTCATCAGGAACTGCGCTACTCTCTGAAGAACTCTGTACACGGTGCTTTCTGACATGTCGAAACGGCTTGCCACGTCTCGCATGCAGGTTTTGTTGGCCGCGTACCTGCGCAGGGGGATTACAGGTACCCGAAAGAAAAAAAAACAGCTTCACATCACACTGCACTGTAAGCAACAGGCTCATAGTCAAATGCGTTCTTGTGCAGGCATCGTACAAAGAAAAAAAAGGGGGGGGGGTGAAGGTGGGGAGGTGCAACTAACCAGATAAATGTCAAGACATGCGTTTCCGCGGATTTCGCTTGAACTCCTCCGTGTGTGCTCGAAGGGCACATTGACGAGACAGCAAACTCCGCGACCAACTTTTCGGCCACAGGTCGAGCCAGCCTAAAGTGCCTCCGGAACTGCTCAAGAAAAGAAACAAACGAAAACACCACAACGTGTTAAACCTTGAGCATAATGCTTTCCTTCTTTGTTCTATTTCTTTACCTCGTGGTCCGAGTACTGCCAAACGACGTCCTCGATGAAATTGACGACTTTGGGCCTCTTCACGGGAATGCGGAACAACTTGTTGAATTCCCGCTCGTAAGCGCAAGCTTTAGCGTCGCTGTCACTGTCCGACGAATCACTCGTGTCAGTACTTAAGCTTTCCGACTCAGAGCTGTCGCTATCGAGTAGCAGAAGGATTGCCGCACGCTTTGCCGAGGTAGCCGAGCCGTCCATGCTGTCCGCCATTATCAACACAACTCGCACCGCGCCAGCCGCGCCCCCAAGCAGGCAAACGTGTTAAAGGAAATGCGTCACGCTGAGTTCCGGTCCACTCCACCGATTTCGGCGGAGCAGTTTTTCCTGCTCCACGGAGGGACTCCCGCTCTGAATCCACTCCGGCTCTCTCATTGGAACATTTGACTCTCGCTCTCACTCTGTCATTGGAACACACTTGCTCTGAAAGGAGCAGAAAAACTTGCTCCGACTCCGCCATTGGAATTCAACAAAAGTTTCTTATAGCTCCTGTTACGACCGTCATCACTATTAAAGTTTTTCGGCTTTTCTGAACGGGACGAAAATATTTCGACGCATTCCAAGCAAGGGTGTGCCGTCAAGACGGGTTGATTTCCTCTCGGCAAAACCTGAACGAGGGGTTCGGGACTGGTTCGTGCAAAGAAAACGCGCGAGCCAGAGAGGCCATTGTGAGCTCGACTCAAGAAAGGCCATTGTGTTTGCTGCGAGCAAGGCTTTCGAGGCAGACAAGGAGGCAGCTGCGCCATTTTAGAGGTCACCAAGGATCTGGAGATCTCGGAACCAGCATGGTATTTGCAGTTCAGGCTGGAAGCTAAAGCCAAACTGGTTGTGGCTGCATCTTGTGAGGAGAAACGGAGCCCCTGATATGCGCAGCTAAGCCACAGCTTCTAGCAAACAACCAGGAATGGAATGTGGGGTTGAAGGAAAGGGCACTATCTGCTGTAGCCTTTGCGGGAGCCCGCCTCGACAACGCGGGATTAGTCGACCACTCCTCCCCCCCCCTTTCTCCATAAGATCGGCTGAATGGGGTGGTATATTTTGACGATATGCTGGCACACCACTAAATTGTCCTACCCAAACAGTCAGGCAAGTTTGACACGTGTACTGGCAGCCGGTTTTTCGAACCTCACCCAACTGCTAGAAGAATCTTGGAAACCAAGATCATCGGACGTGCACGAAACTTGGTGACGTGTGCGAAAACGTCGCTGCAGTGCGTTTGTGACCATATTTGGGCATCGTGTAGGCTGTGTCCTCTACGCATGCATTGTGTGGTGTCTTTCCTTTCCTTCGCGGGTGGAGCATCTAGACCATGGAGCGCCCTATTGGCGGAAGCCGTGGACAATGCGCCCAGGGTTGACAACGAGGCGCTATATAAGCCAAAGACTTTCGTGTATTTGAAGCTTCTGCAGTTCAACAGTTCTCCTGTATAGTTTTAACTTCTCGTTTTCCTTTCTAATTCTCAATTACTAACCATGTAAATAAATTGTTGTCCTTTTTACGAGCGCCTCATCTGACTTGTTCGACGATGGGTCCTAAGACGGGGGCCCGCTACCAAACTGAGACCCGCAGGACCCGGAGTCACCACACTCTTTATACATCAAATCTTGTATTTGGGACGTGAATCGATGTCGAATCTGAGTGCCAGGTAGCACATAAAAATAATGGCGAGAATATAACGTACAAGGTGATTTTGATGCCATGCTCGTGGAGCATTCACGGCCGTCTTGCTGGCTTTGATAGGCATATAAATTAATATTGCGTGGCACCACAGTATGACGAACATGAATCACAGATTCTAACACGTACCTCAGGAGATTCACGCAATATACATAATGATTCGCTCCTTGCTGGCCGCTTTACATTACACGGATTCCCGGTTTACGCGTATGGCAATATTTTGTTCAGGCTTTCAACTAAAAAGTACAATGACATCCCACTTAATGTTGCTTGTTCTCTTTTTCTTTATTCTTTGTGAGTACTTTGTCTTAAATTTTGCCTTCGGAGCATTTTATTGTTTTTGCTTTGTTTGTTTTATTTACAGTGCAAGTTAGTACTTACGTCGGCCTAGGAAAAGAAATTCCGCTATAATTTCATTTTCCATAATAATTTGTTCTTTTTACAGAACAATCTTTTGTCTGATAGCTGATATTTATCCTATTACCCGATATTCTCGAGTAGCCAGCTTGCTTCCTTCCTGTTCTCTTCGACTCTGTTTGCAATACTTATGAGCATTAAAGGAAATATTAGGGTTGGAACCAAACGTATAGTATTGGCACGCCTCTTCACAAAGAAAGGCATGTCTAGTCAACGCCAGGCACCACTGCTGCACCGTACTCACAGGACACCCTAACCACGCAACTGCTGACGTATCCTATTCGTACAGTTTGTTTTTCGTCTCTAATCTTCATTCAATCTCCCTTTACTGCAGGGTAGCACACCGTATGCTGTTACAGACGTCAAACAGACACTTTTATATGAGATCAGGGTGATCCGCATTCATTTTCATCATCGTGATGAACTCTATGGCAGCTGCTACACACACCAGGTTAATCCGGTTAGAGCTTGGATCAGTTGAAATGAGCCTAGTTGCAGTTGCGTGCTGTGAAACATGCCATTGACAAAACTCAGCGTACGATATTTCAATAGAGCCATTTATCAGCACTATGTTATTTGTGCAAGTACCGCTGGAACGTCAAAAACATTACGTGCCCCTACAAACGTAATTTCATAAATTCATCATTCGGCACAAATTTTTTTGCACTTACCTCTGGTTCTGTGCGAGAATCTTAATCTTCACTTTAAATTCTTATGGCGCCTGCTCGTAGCTGTCTAGTCGCAGGAAAACGGCAATCTCGTTGTACACGCTAGAGTTACACTTCTGGCGCTTAAAGCGTCCCAGTTGCTGTTGCTTAAAGTGTCCCAGTTGCAGTTGCATGTTATACCTCGCGCCTGGGAGTTTGCCAACTCGTTAGCATCGAGGATGGTTCCATATACGTGTGGGCCAACGTGTGCTGGGAACCAGATGATGTGGTTTTAGTCCATGAAACTGGCAGCAGAGAGAAATCCAGTGGTCTCCAGGCAGGCTGAATTCGTCATGGAGGCTCGGCTTACGAGTCTGTGTAAATATCGGTGCGCTTGGTGGTAGCAAGAGCTAGTGCCACCATAATCTGTTGAGCGTGATCTGTATTCGTGCGTGATAAAGTCAGCGACGACAAATAGTCGTTTTCAAGTGCGGTGGCTACTGACACAAAGGGACCCGAGAAACCGTACTGTGCGCTGCACTAATGAATGCCATTTTACCGTCCATAGCGGCTGCAATCTTGAGTAGGGCTAGCGCCTATACCTTCATTGACCTCTCATTACGGGTGGGGGGTGCATTTTTTGGGATTTGGGGGATACTGTGAATTCGTCGTGCACTATTCGAGAAGCTGACACTGTCTTTGTTAGATAACGAAAGACAGTACCTACTACAAGCGTAAACATGCTATCGTTCGCCATTTTACTAGGGTACAAGCTTTACTTATAGTGAACAATCTCAGAATAAGTAAACAATACCAAAACACGGGATAAATTTCACTTGTTTCAAGTTTTTGTAGCGTTATTGATAAAACAGCAGCAAAAAGTGGAAACCACAACGACAGAGGCCGAGTGTGAAGATGTCTGTTTGTCTGAATTGTTATTTGCACTTTTCGCTCTGTTACTTCAGTTGTGTTGAATGACCTAAGAACACCAGTAACCGTTTACACCAGTACTTTTTTTTAAGCAAGGCTAAGGCTGTAATAATAGAAGAACTAGTCATAACTCATCCATTCGTCACCCAATATCGTCGTAAATATAAAACTGTTGATCTCGAGCAATTTGATACAAAAAATTGCCCGCAGCTTCCCTCGGGGGAACACTGAGGAGGATGCGGAGCATATAATTGGTTAACGGGGTGTTAAAGTGCGACTTACTTGGGTCGATGGCAAAATTGGTTAACGTGGTTGTGAAATGGGGTGTTAAATTGCGACTTACTTGGGTCGATGGCTAAATTGGTTAACGTGGTTGTAGGAGGGGGTGTTAAATGAGTGAACACGTACACACGTATGCGAAAGGGTGGCGCTGGTAGAAGGGACGTCGATCATTGTGTTTGTGGATTCGTTGGAATTCATTTCACCGCGACCTTGGACGTCGACGCGCCGTACAAACCAACCGACGAGCGGCAACTGAGCGAGCGAGCACCGACCTTGAATATATACACAGCGCGACGGCGCATGCACTGTCAGCTGTCGAATGTTCGAGAAGGGGGAGAAGCGCAACGGCGCATGCGCGCGCGTCAGCTGCCGATGTTCTCGAAGCGCGACGGCGCATGCGCGCGCGTCAGCTGCCGATGTTCTCGAAGCGTGACGGCGCATGCGCGCTACATTATACAGCTAGCGAATGTTCGTGAAGAGGAGAAGCGCACGCGGTGTGTAGAGGAGGAAGGGTGCACAGATGGTGGAGGAGTGAAGGCGCGTGGTGTGCAGAGAAGGAAGGGATGCACAGATGGTGGAAGAAGGAGGAGGAAGCTTGCGGACGGCGCCGCACTACAAGCCTCGTGTATTAGATGCTCCGCATCTAAAACTGTCAATGCACGAATACCAAGAAACATGCCTTGTTGAGGTACATTTAGGGTCAAAACATAGTACGCCTACACTTTTTAAAAGCATACGCATCGCATCTCGGTCGGTACTTTGGCTCCTCAAACAATGCGTTGAGGTGTCTGCTCAATCAACACAATGTCTGCAGTCCTTATCATGTTCGGCCTTTCCTGCTCCACTGCGACTACCATGATGTTTCGTTGCTAAATGCCAGTGTGCAAAGCTGGGTGGGTTGCCTGTCATTCGACTTCCGTTACACAATTTGCCTAATCCCCGCTAGTGTTCCCGGCAGTCTTTTGAAACTTGAAAACGAAGGCACCCAATGTGAGAGTTCTCTAGATATGTACCAGTCAGCCTGTCGTAATTATTGGATGCACCATAACATTTGAGAAAGACGCTTTCTTCTCGCACTCATTATATGAACTGGATTGCTCCCACTTCAATCACGTTTCCTATTTCGCATGCTAAAAAGAAAAAAGCTTGAGAGCAGAGGAACAAGCAGAGAGAATACAGCTTGTGCGGCAGAGAGGAGTCGTTGATTCAGCGAGAATCTTTGACACTATTTGTCAAACACGAGCCCCGCTCCTCTCGTATCGCGGAGCGTGTTTCGCTTCTGACCCTGGAAGGTTTGCTGCGAGCACGCTTGTCCGACATTTCTCCCGACAGTGGTATTGTAATACCACATCAAATCCGCAGTGCTTGCTCACTTGACAGTCCCTTCCACAACCCCCGACCCGTCTTCTCACATTGCTCGCGCAACAACAACGCCTCTAGCAGTGTCCAACAACCCTAATATCGTATACTGCTTGTCAATCGCGGTTGTACAAGGAGCAGCGCCCTTTTCCATTACCGGGGGTGGTGGCTCGAGAGTAGCAAATAAAGAAACAAGACACGCGAATAGCTGACGTGAGAAAAGATAGGGCCCAGGGAAGATATAATTTCGGTGTTCTCCTTAGGGGACGTGAAGCGTGTGCATCCAATCCTCGCAAGGGCACGAAGAGTGCAGCTTGAGATCCTATTTGCTTAAAAACCTTGTTCTATTACAATTCTGCCTTGTTGACAAATGCCAATGTGATTCAATGCTTGTTTTTCTGTCTACAATTCAGTTTACCGGTAAGAACAAAGTTTCATTGATTTGTTTTGAAGAATAACTTGCAATGATGAAGGAATGCCTTCCTGCGACGATGACTGTATGAATTGCGAGAGCGTCCGGGTGCCGGAGGGAAGTTTTGGATGTAAGATGTGTAGTGAGTAGATGTTCACCTTCTGCGTCATGCGGAGCTTAATGAAAAAGGTATAAAAAGTAGCGCGATATGTACGAGCATTTTGTAGTACCACTTAACGTTCTTTGCTTTTGTGCACTTCTGTTGCTTTTGGTTTTATTAGTTTTGCAGATGTTTCCACTTGTTTATTTCTTGGTAGTAACAAACACAAAATGCATCAATGCTTTCTTCGGCAGTTCTCTTATCGGTCGTAAGCAATGCGTTAGGGTTGTGCGGTTTAGAAAAAAGTGGTTAACAATTTCTAGTACATGGTATTCTACAATAAGATAGCCTATAGTCGTCCCAGGCGTCATACCTTATGAGGATGGATCGCAAAGTGGGAGCGTGTTTAGAAAAAGTGGTAAACAATTTCGAGTACTCAGTGCTTCACTATTGGAGAGCATAAAGCTATCCGGTGTGCCTCATAATGGATGAGGCCGCGTCGGCTAAAATTGCACGCGAAGGACAACATACACAACAGACTTGGGGCAAATAGAGTGCATGGTGTGGGAAAGGCATACCGTAAATAGCAGCCATTCCGTAAACGCTATGTAGGGGTGAAACAGCTCAGGCTCGAGGCTTATCTGTACACGTCTTTGTCCGCCGGGAGAAGATGCGTGTCAGTGCACGAGACACACAAAATGTTGATAAATAGAGTAGTATAAATCACCATTGTTATGAAACAGTATAAAGCACCTAGGAGTGCAAATCCTTTTTACTAGTCGGCAATTTCGACGTATTCATTATGAACCCAAAGTTCACTGTCACGCTCACTGTCCCATTTATTGGCAGATTGTCCACGCCAAGGAGGTATTTAAAAAATGCTGGAGTGGAAATTAATGCCGAGAAGTGAAGCCCTACCCACCGTGAATTGGCGGCTGCGGCTGCGATATTACAAGGGGTATAATGAGCTGTTAGCGCTCGGCGATCGAAAAGAAGCGTTCTCTTTTCACGCCCAACGAGTTCAATGGGGGTATTTTTTGGATCAGATAGTGCTCAAAATGCATCTTTTTGATACTAGCTTTCTTTATCAAGCCTTGAATGCAAGGCAAATATTATTGGATAACAAATCATCAATACCCGTCACTATGTGTTGCTTCATCAAAAACAACTAGATTTTAATTACTAATTTACGCATCCTTTAGACTAACAAATAAAAGGCACTTCATTTCCGAGTGGGCATCTCCAGAGAAGAGCACGTTTCCGTTATCTTTGTAGGGCAAAAGCTGGCTTCATTATTGCAAGCAAAGCATTGCGGGAGCTTCCACTCCAGCAATTTTTTTAAAACCTCCTTGGTCCACGCTGACTGTTCCATGTCATAGTCTGACGATATGTGTTTACGCGAAATAAAAATGATTTACAATATACGAACAACAATCATAATTGTGGCAAAACAATGTAAGACACAAGCGCACACACTTAATAATATAAAAGAGTATAAAGTGTAGCACCCATATTCGAGCACAATGATTCGAGGACACACATGTTCGTATTTTCAAAGCATGAATGCGTGACGAAACGGTGAAGACAGTTTCTGCCGGAGTTCAAGTGTCTGGTTTCAGACTCCAAGCATCAGAGACTGAGCTTGCTTCTTTTGGTTCATTTATTTTTGTATAGGCGGGTTGGTGTTACGGGGCTAACAGATGTATGTAGATCGAGCCGTCTTGTTAGGGTAGTGTATAAATGCTGAAGAATTTGAAAGTTAAGTTCTTGGCGTGCTATGCTGGGTGGCCGAAGTTTGACTAAACTAAGGATTCTCCCGCGCTCTCGCACGTCCCCTTTTCAACGAGATAAGAATACGAAAAGGTCGCATCCGTTGCTGAGGCCACGCTACGCGCTATTGGTTACGTTGGAATGCGGCGTCGTATCAAGGACCGTCTACAAAGTTGGGTGGTGTCTTCAAACTGGCAGCATCTTCGATTCGTTTGACGTTACTGCACCCATAGGTGCAGCGCTTGCACCCATGCGAAAAAAAAAAGTCTCAGGAAGGTTTAGTAAACAAACGTTATTAAAAGTACGGGCTGTTTATTTTTACGGCAAGCTTTTAATGTCTGCAATATTTATCATTTAGAATAACCTGCCCCGTAGCCCATGAGATCAGCTTCGACCGAGTGCCTTACAACCACGTGACTGGCACTAAACACCCGTGACCACGTGTATAATCGTCATGATTGGTGTGTACGTTCCAGCGTGTTGCTCGGCAGGTGCGCGCCGTTTTCGTTCCCTTCTTTATCGTGAGCTTGTTGCTTGAGCACGTGTGCGAGGCTGATTAGCTAATTAACCCAGATAAATAGGTCAAGAAATGCAAAGACCATGCTAATTAAGCCACACCTTACTAAGACCATCTTTGAGAAGCCGTTTAAAGCTGATACAGAGCTAACTATTCTATGGTAGCTGATGCGACGCTAATTAGGAGTACGCTAATCAAGACCAAGCTTATTATGACCTCTTTCAGGTCGGGCTCAATAATAGTACACTAACTAGCTCTACGCTGATTATCACCTTGGTAATTTAACTTGCGTAAATTATTGCCAGGTCAAGTAAACTATTTTTAGTTGAGGCTAACTCGTCGATATGTTATTCAAGCCCTAGGTAATTATGCCACTATAATTCAGAGCGAGCAGACTTAGCTACTCTGATGGCACTATGCTCCCATAAGTAGTTGAAGTTCATATAAATATTTAATATGCAAATAAGCTGCTGCTCAGCGTTCGACATTACGAAGTGCTTGAGGTCTTAACTCAGGCCATCTGAGAATCAACGCGCTTGTATTCGAGATGCCTGCAGTGAAAATCGGCTATACGGGCACTGCGTTTGCTACGGATGAGGAGTGGTACTCTTGCTCTGAGGTCAGTGAGAAGCGCAATCCATCTGTCAGTCCAATCGCACAGACTGTGCACCTACGCAAAGGACCTATATGTTATATCATCACGCGACTGCGATGTCTCACATG
Organism: Rhipicephalus annulatus; assembly: GCA_013436015.1. NCBI lineage: Eukaryota > Metazoa > Arthropoda > Arachnida > Ixodida > Ixodidae > Rhipicephalus > Rhipicephalus annulatus. Next base: position 435,837 of record WOVY01009956.1, on the reverse strand, counting down.
CAATTTCACCGCGTTTACGTCATTCTACTTACAGCCATGAAGCAAGCACCCTTGGTAGAATTCGCGGCGAAAAATGTTACAGTTCACTTGCATGTAAAGGCGTCGTTCGTAAAGATTCGTTATTACTCCAGAAAAGTCTTCAGACTTGTACGGAAAGTAGCAGAAACCTTATGATTAGTCTGTAATAAGTTAAAACAAAACTAGCCTCACATGAAGGCTGCGCGTGTACTATGGAAGACGAAAAAAAAGGAGGAAGCATTACGTCACTCGAGAAGCCCACCGTGTCGGCACAACACGCGATCAAAAAGTCAGAGTACGCGGTAAGTTTTAGTAGTCTAGAAGGCGTTACGATTTTGCACCTCTTGTGCGAGCCAGACCAACACCACCTAGATAAGTTCAGGCTCATTTAGGTGGTGTTGGCCAGACGGTCTCCGCTGAACAAGCGCGTTTTGTTTAAAAGCTACCGGGCGCCATGCCCCGAAGTCTCGGCAAGTCTCGTTGCTGTCGTGATCTCACCGCAAAACGTCGTCTGTTGGCCAACACGGCTGGCTTCAAATCAGTCTTAAAATTAGGTGCCTAAGTTTTACCGAACCTCATTGAAAAAAAAAGTATTGATTACGTAGTCATTGTTTCGAACTGCTCTCAAAGATGAAGAGGAAGACAGCGACGATAAACATGATGCTTTCTGACATCCGCGTGGACTTGGTTCTGCATGTCTTGTGTGTCTGGCCTTAGGTGTTTGTATATACCTTGTTATTATATTCTGCTACGCCTTTTCTTCCTGTAACATTTTGGTGGAGGTGCGGATTTCCCTAGCTTTCACCTTCACGACGATTCTCCGCAGAAGACGCTATTCGGCTGCCTCTGCTTCCGAAGTTATGTGTTGTGTTTGTTGATTGAAATTGGTTATGAATAAAAGTCAGGTGTACGCATAAATTTTGATCTTTTGTGTGTTTATCTTTTGGCACTTGATTTACAGTGTACTGGGACAATGATGTGTTCAGAAAAAATCCCAGAATAAACACGAAGTGAATAAAGATGAGTGGGGCGAAGCTTCAAAGGGATTTATCCGCAAACCATGGATTGTCTGCTGGCCGTGTCTGTCTGTCTGTTTGTCTATCCGTCCGTCCATCCGTCGGCATTTATGTCAGTTCACCCCTCTGTCTGTTCACCTGTCTCTCTGTCCGGCCGTCCATCTGTCCGCATGTCCGTCTGTCTGTCCGCATGCCCATCTGTCCGTTCATCTAGTGAACACTCCAAGTAACGCCATTTTGCATCTTTTATGATATATTCATCTTATAAGAGCATATTTTTATACAAGTATTTTGTACAAGAATATTCTTCTTATTTATTTGTTTTTTCATTGAGCTGGCCCTCCCCGCCAGGTACAAACGAGTGCGTTCCTCTAGGTCTGTGACCCCACGGCCACCACGGAGTACTTAGCTTGAAATGGCGGGATGCAGCAACTCGAACAAAGTGTCTAATTTACGTGGCTGCATTCGCAAGAAGCTAAAGACCATCAAAATATAAAGAAAGTGGATTGTGAACATTATTTCTTCCGTATTAAGAATCGTTCTTAAATACGAAGCATTTCTTAGCGAGCTTCCGCGACATTGAGCGTATCTATCTATCTATCTATCTATCTATCTATCTATCTATCTATCTATCTATCTATCTATCTAGCTATCTATCTATCTATCTATCTAGCCACCGACGACTTTCAGCTCTCCTGGCCGCTTCGTTAGTGGGATCAATACCAAACGTGTTATGGCATAACATGACTGTATGACGAGCATAATTGACTAGTCATAATGCCTATCATGACCTGTATGTCATCATTGTCATGATTTATATTTCAAGCTCTTGCTGCTATTGCGGTGGTTTCGTTCACATGACATGTTGCAAAATTGGCATGGTATGACATGACTGCAAGGCGAACACAAGTGACAGACCCTCACGTGGAAGCCATGACATGCATGACATGTAAGTCATGATTCATGACTACGCGCCACGCTCATGGTACGCTCGCAGTCGTTTCACCAGCTTCACATATACCAAATTTGGTGTTACGGGATGTGAATGGATGACGAAGGTATGTGACTGGTGCAAACATGATATTCATGATATGTAACATGTCATGTAACACCATGACTTTAAGCCATACTCATGATGCGCTCACGGTCGTTTCGCTAGCTTCACATTCACCAAATTTGGTATTACGTGACGTGAATAGATGACGAAGGTATGTGACTGGTGCAAACATGATAATCATGAGATGCGTGTCATGTAACAACATGACTACATGCCACACTCATGATGCGCTCGCCGCTGTTTCGCTAGCTTCACATATACGAAGTTTGGTATTACGGGGCGTGAATGGACGACGAAAGTATGAGACACGTCCAAACATGGTAATCATGATATTCGTGTTGTGGCAAACATCACTACATGCTACGCTCATAGCGTGCTCGCGGCCGTTTCGCTCGCTGCACATTTACCAAATTCGATATCAGGTGACGTGAATACATGGCAAAGGTAAATGACGCGTTCAAACGTGATAATCATGACACGAAAGCCACGTACGGCATCATTTACTTCCGCCTCGTATTGTTGTTTTGATATTAAAGTTACATAATAAGCTTCCTAATTCAGGCTTCGCACATTAGCGACTCCCACTGTACGTGGGATCTACCATTTTTTTTTTGTCTTGAACTTGACTTGTCACCACCTTCAATGCAGCGCGTTTGGAACGCGTTTGTGCTTCATGCCTTGGCTCTGACTGAAGACACCGCGTTCGAGACGTGTTTGTCTGCATTGTAGGCTGTTGCAAGTCAATCTAAATTCAAGGACCGTTTGTGAATACGTACCACTCTCGGAAATACTGCTTGACGTCTCTGCGCAGCTTGGGAGGTAGGCGGCTTGCATGACTGGCCAACTATCGCAAGCAAAGGGACGGTAACACCCACCACCGGCTTTTTTAAATGCGAAGCATTTTTTAGCGAACTTCGGTGAATTTGACCATATCTATCTATCTATCTATCTATCTATCTATCTATCTATCTATCTATCTATCTATCTATCTCTCTGTCTATCTGTCTATCTATCTATCTATCTGTCTATCTATCTATCTGTCTATCTATCTATCTGTCTATCTATCTGTCTGTCTATGTAGCCGCCTACCACTTTTAGCTCTCCTGTTTCGATAATTGTATCGATATCAAACTTGGTGTGGCACAACATGACTGTACGAAGAACATATTTATTTAGTCATAACATGAAAATCCTGATATGTATGTCATGAATGTCATAATTTACATTTCTTGTATTACGGGACGTGAATGGATGACGATGGTATGTGACTGGTGAAAACATGAAAACATGAGATGCGTGTTATGTAACAACATGACTACATGCTACGTTCATGATGCACTCGCGGCCGTTTCGCTAGCTTCACGTATGCCAATTTTGGTATTACGTGGCGCCAATGGTGACTTAAGTATGTCACTTGTGCAAACACGATAATCATGAGGTGTGTGTGATGTGAGATCGTGACTACATGCCACAGTCAAGGCTCCAATACAATTAGAGGTCACGCGTTGCACGTCATCGCCGGCGTTCATTTCGACGCCTCACGCTGGCGTTGCGACGCCCAGCGCCGGTCATGCCATGTACTCACAGGCGCGTGTCTCACTGCGTTGCTTTGACGCATGCGCGTTTCAGCGCGTCCGGCGTCCCTCCATCACAAAAAGAGGGTGCCGCAGTGTTGTCTGGAAAACGCATTGGCTCGAAATGCAGCATGTCGCACCGGTTGCCGTCGGGCCGCGCCGGTGGCGCCTGGCGTCAGACTAGGGAGTTTTAGTGCTGGGTACGCATTCTCTTGGGGCGACGCGGGCTTGGGAGCGCGTGGCGTTGCGTTCCCAACCCATACCCAACCGGAATGCCTCTTAGTTGTCGCCACGGTGGCACGCACGCAAACGCAAGCCGCACGAAGGTCACACGTGCTCGCAGCGCCACAGCGTCTTGTCGCGTAAGTAATATTTAATTATTTTTATGATTGAAAATGTAAAATTAAACATACATAGTGATCAGGACACTTTTTTATCGTGTACAGTATCCTGGTATACGAAAAAAGTGAAAAATACAAGGTTACTACAATGACAGTGTTGACATCTTGTGACACTTCGTGCAACCACAGTCATGAACTTGTTAGCTTACGCGTAATGTTTTTGAGATGAAAACAAATAAAAACGTTACTCATTTGTAATATTGTCGCTGCGCAGTTTTTGCATCAGATGTACAAGGCACGACGTTTCTGCAATAACAATGTTGTGGTTGTCTGTTTCAATATAGCTGCGCTAGATGGCGCCACCTATTCAGCTGGTCGGGGCTGGCATATATTTAGTTTCTATGTTCCAGGCCATTCTAGCTTTGGTAATCTGCCTGAAACCATGTAATCACTATAAGTGCTCGCACTTTGGCTCATTTTAACTCGACCGCTAGAGTATCCGCAGTACGGATACTGTGAGTTCTTGCGAAGGTGGACCTTACAAGGCAGCCGATCCATACTGTCCGAGATTTCGCGCCTTTGTGCCATGCTATTTGTATAGTGGCTAGCCAGTATAATATTTGCGCTTAAACTTAAATGTCAAAGTGGTTGATCTGGCCAGCCTCGGCTTTGCTCGCCGTGGAGGTAACATGATGCGCCAGCATGTGCGCCGGGGCAGCTTATCTCCGCTAGGTGGCGAGTGGTGGCAGCGTGGGCGCACAGACGCATCGCCCCATCGCCCCAGCGATCTTGCGACGCATCTGTTTGGGGCTTCGCGCATGCGCAATACCGCCGCCCCATCGTCCTGCGTACGCAAGCCGCATGCGTACCCAGCACTAAAACTCCTTACTATAGAGTGCTCACGTTTTGCTAACGTAGCGTCGCTGTGCCCAACGTGCACGCGCGCCAACGCTACATTGAAGTATATGGGGGCCCTCATGATGCGCTCGTGGCCGTTTTGCTAGCTCCACATATACCAAATTTGGTGTTACGTGACGGCAATGGATGATGAAAGTACATGACTGGTGCAAACATGATAATCCTCACACGCGTGTCTTGTAAGAATATGACGACATACCACGCTTATAACGTGCTCGCGGCTGTTTCTCTAGCTCCTCATATACTAAATTCGGTATCAGGTGACGTGAATAGATGACGAAGGTAAACGACACATCCAAACATGATAATCATGACACGGAAGTCATGTACGACATCATTTACCTCCACCTCGTAACATTGTGCTGATCTTGAAGTGACATATCAACCTTTCTCATTCGTGCATAGAATATCACCAATTCCCACTGTACGTGGGATCTGCCAATTTTCTACACTTTAGTGAAGTGACGCAAGTTTCAGTCTGCCAGCTGTCACTAAGGCACCTTTCGTCGTATCGTTGAAACGACGGCCACAATTGGCGGATTGTAGGTGAATGACGCCGTCTGCGTTTGTGCTCCTTGGTTTTCATCGGCCGGTTTCCGCCGCCTCACGTGACTTCAAGACAGTCGCGAGGAGGCACTGACCGTACGTATGCGAGCAATTTTCTCGCTTTTTGCAAGCGTGGATGAGTGGCTTCGTCTGGTGTCTTCTTTCAAACTATTGCGAGAAGAAGGTAGTGGAACCACCACCCTTGGTACCCTACTAAGAGAGAGCTGAATGCCGTCTCGTGGGCCTCACGCTTGGCGGGGCTTCGCCGGTACAAAGTACGCCTCTTGAGAAACATGGCAAACTACAGAGTCTAAAATATTTTCGAAGACAGCTGCTGCTAGACGTGTTAAAAAAAAGAGGTTTAACGACTTCGAGTACTTCGTGCTCAACTATGGGAGAGCACTGAGCCGTCTCGCTTTAACCTTGCCTACACTTTGATCTCAGCCAAAAGGCCGAGAAGCGATCCTTTTAGAGTTTTCTTGATACTCTTCGATGGGAATAGCAGAAAGCCGTCACAGTCACTAACAGGTAGGTACCACGGCGTGTGTTTAGAAAGTGTACTTAATGATTTGGAGTACTCATTGCTCTACTATGGGAGAGCTGAAAGCCGTCCCCAAGGCGCTGCTGGGTGTGTGAAGAAAAGTGCAAAGCTTTACGCATATGGTATTCAAAAAAGGGGTGGTATAGAATCAGAGTACTAGGTACTCTACGATGGGAGAGCATAAAGAAGTCCCTTGGGTCTCACAATACTTGATAATTGCAGCGATGGTACACACGTATGCAGGGGGATGGTTCATGCGTTAACAGACCAAGGGATCACCCCTAATCCTGGACAGAATGGACACCCTTAGGGACATGCCCTGTGGTATATAACTTTTGTGCGTTAATCTGTAACCGTACTACGTGCTGAATGATCTTCAGAACCATTGCTGCTGAGTGTTATTCTGTCCGCAATGTTTTTAGTGTTAGTGCATTACTCGATTACCGGACACTCAAATGTACTTCTAATAGCGGGGAATATTTATGACAATTACCTTTATTTTGGTCATTCCCTTTTAAACGTCGATGTGATAAGCTTTCGCTTAGATGTTTCACAAAATCTCAAGTGATGGAACTGTCAGTTGACGGAGGATTTGGAGAGAGAAACAGAGAACTATTACTGCGCTTAGGAAAATGTACATTATTTAGGGAAAGGTTGCGATAGTGGCGAAGTCGCTACGGTGGTCGGCTCCTTGACTGAAGGTCGTGGATTAGATTCCAGCCAAAGAAGTTCCTTTTCAGTGAAGGGAAATGCAAGTGGCCTGTTTCCTACGCCCTGTCTGTGTACGTTAAATATGCTCAGAAAATAAAATGTATACGTACGGCGCCTGTCACAGCCACATAGCGCTCTTGAACCGCATTAATCAACTACTTATCGGAGATGGTGAGAACCATCGAGTAAGGCAATAAGTTCGTGTTGCCATATGAGTTGTTTTGTTTTGGCGGAGAACATTCGTGAGACACAAAACTGTGTGAAATGGTTAAGTGGGTTATCCCGAAAATCAGCTGCGATTCACCAATATTCCGGTAGCATGAAAAGGCCTTTAAGGATACCGTAATTCACGATGAGTGAGACTGAAAAAGAGGTATTGCGGAACAGTGTATTGGAAAAGTGTACGCTTTTACGATAGCAAAGGCGCAACCCTTGCGGAGAGATAGGCATGGTAATGTACACAGTGGTAAAAGTGAGGATTTGGACGATAGTGTGTAGCCAAATGAAAACTGCCCTTGTTTAAAGGCGCTGTTTACTTTTTCTGGAACGTGACCACGGCTCACAGATACATCTGTACGTTACTACGCCTGGGAGTCCAGACCGAACGCCATTGTCTCTGAAAAGGCAATCTGGGTCAAGGCCAGCGAGCGAGCCCACCTGACGCCATCAACTGAACGACATCATCAAGCGGCGGCACCGGTCTGTCTTACAAGATGCACGGCCAGCTCCCTCAGCCCACGGGCCCGATAGCAGCCCGATGAAGAAATCGGCGCCATCTAGTTTGGCGAGTCTTACGCAATGCGTGGCAACATCACTCGTCCTAGAGTGCCAACCTGCGCAGCGGCTCCGCATTGGGGGATCATGACGCCACCCAGCGGCGGGTCCTGATTCGAGGAAGCTGACGCCACCAGTGTCGGTTCCGATTGGACGTTGGTGACGTAAGTGATAACCTGGGGCCGAGTAGTAACAACGTTTTCATTGCTGTAAGACGAAAATTCGGCTGATCGTGATGGTTTCCTGAGAGTCTAGCCAACAGAAAAAAATGTGAAGGGGATGCACTGTCGATTCGGCTGCTGCTTCACTAAAAAATCGAGACAGTTATAATCAAGACACATATGTAAACGTAGAGCGTAATTTTGACGTCAGATTGCTGCGATGAAATGTAAGACCTGAAATATCAAATCAGTGTGAAATTCCTCCAACCAGATCTAGATGCTCTGTAGGCTTCAAAGGAATAGTTATTTGTAAGTTTAAAGCTAAAATAAGCGCCCAATCGCATAGATACAACATTTTCACTGTACTCTCTGCCGGAGACTTTATATAGTTATAGTATATTATTAGTTTTTTTGCATCTTCACCCTCTCGCCTCAGCGGGGCCACACGCTGTCCATTATTGTTCAGGAGACCATCTGGTAGTGCTCCGCCCAGGCTGGTATATAGTGCCGAGCAATTAGAGTTGAACCAAGACGTCAGCTGATATTTGTAGGCCGTATTTGTATTAGCCGGAATTCGCTGTCAGTACAAGACTTGCACATGGGTGTCCAGCTCGCAGCAGACCTTACTACAAATGCTTTTAAATGCGAATCATTTCTTAGCAAGTTTTGGTGACTTTGAGCGTATCTATCTACCCATCTATCTAGCCGCTTACGTTTGGGTGCTCTCGTTGTCACCCCCTTAAATCGGTGTGAACCAAAATTAGCATGGAAGGGTAACATGGTTCGACAAATATGACGTGCTGGTCAAGAGATGAATAATGTCACAATCCCGTCGCGTACGTCGTCAACCACTTCCCGCCAGTAAGTGGCACATACTTCCGGGTGGGTATGTGCCACTGGTACGCGGGCTTGTCCTACATGTGATTGACACTTAGTATCTACCCAGGAACAACGAGAACACACACACGCAATTCTAAAGCGCGATCGTTAAGAAATACCCGACATCGGTAGCGTCGACCCAACGAATGTAAATAAACGTCAGCGTCCCAGCTGGAATCAAACCCAAGCATTCTGCGAGGCAATGAAGCATTTTACCTCAGAGCTACGACAGGTCTCGGAACTACTTTTCAAATAGACACTAATCTTTGTGAAACGTCAATAGTGGTTGCAGTGCTGCCTTCCTATATTTTTTTAAATATTACATATACACGCCTTTGATACAGCTGTCACGTCGGGTTAACGTCAATTGTGGTTAGTTGCCATGCGCTGAGGTTGATTTATGTAGCAGTATCCAGGACCAGCATCCTCGCGAGCATCAGCACTTCATACCAGCTTCTGGTGTCGCCAATACGCATGCTCCAGTTGGCATCGTTGTGCAAGACCAAACAACTGGTTACACAAACATCTGCAACTCTTCAAGGTATGTCTGTGCGTGCCCTCTGTGTGCCCTCAGCGCGTGGTAACTAACCACAATTGACGTTAACCCGACATGACGGCTGTATCAAAGGAGTGTATATGTAATATAAAAAAAAATTGGGAAGGCAGCACTGCGACCACTATTGACGTTTCACGAAGATTAGCGTCTATTCGAAAAAGTATTCTGAGACCTCGCGTAGCTCTGTGGTAAAATACTTCATTGCGACGCAGAATACGTGGGTTTGATTCCAGCGGGCACCCTGGCGTTTATTCTTTGCATTCGTCGTGTCAACGCTACCGATATCTGGTATTTCTTAACGCTCACGCGTGAAAATTGTCCATGTGTGTTCTCGTCGTTCCTGGGTAGATACTATGTGTCAAACGTGTTGCACATATCCGCATACCAGCGGCACATACCCGCCCGTGAGTATGTGCCACTGTTTGACGGGAAGTGTTTGACCACGTATGCGACGAGATTTTGACATTATTCATGTCTTGACCAGCCCGTCATATTCCCAAACCATCTTACCCTCCCACGCTAATTTTGGTTCACGCCAAGTTAACGGGGTGACCATGAGAGCAGCGAAACGTAAGTGGCTAGATAGATAGATAGATAGATAGATAGATAGATAGATAGATAGATAGATAGATAGATAGATAGATAGATAGATAGATAGATAGATAGATAGATAGATCGATAGATAGATAGATAGATAGATAGATAGATAGATAGATAGATAGATAGATAGATAGATAGATAGATAGATAGATAGATAGATAGATAGATAGATAGATAGATACGCTCAAAGCCGTTGAAGTTCGCTAAGAAATACTTCGCATTTAAAAACAGCGTTTCCAGTATCCCCCAGTGCGTCAGCGCACTGGGTGACGCTGGAAACCTTGTACAGTGTGTCCCAGTGAACTCTAGCGCGCTGCGAGGCACTGGGACACCCTGTACAGCGTGGCCAGTGTCGACCAGTGCGCTGAATCACACTGGGCCACACTGTACAGCGTTTTCCAGTGTCTTAAATCGCGCTGGGAGGCACTGGTCACGCTGTACAACCTCTACTGCACACTCATAACGTTAGCGGCACATTGGTAGAAACTAGGCACGATCGGCGCACTTTCTGCAAGACTTCATATTGAATCGCGACATGTCGAGCGTATAATTTACCGAATATAATAGTATTCTTATCTATGGCTACACATGTATGGCTTCAGTTTCCTTAGGCAAAGGATGCGAGTACGCTAAAGCATTCATATATTGATCGCGCGGGTCAGACGCGCTGCCAGGATTTTGCTTTGGGACAAACGACAACTTTGTTGCTGTAGGGGAACAGGGAGCACAGAACCTATGCATCGTCTTTTTTCTATGCTTGCTCCTGGAGATGGGGGGCTTACAAGAATTCGGGGGAAAAAGGTTCCAGCCCACCCATGAATGCCCCCTTATAGGCGCAGGTGCGCTTTCCTTGTATTCAGATGAAGTTTCCTGAATGCATTTCATAAACGGCGTGAATAGAACTGAGAATTCGCAACACAAAATGACAGTAACATCAGTCTGATAATCAAGACCAACCTACTCTAGCAGTGAGTCGTTGCAGCTCGTACCGTAGAAAGCCACACGTCCCTGGCCGCACTTATCCACTGCATTACCGAATCCTGGTGTTTTAGCTTCCGGATTGCGTAATTGACGGTGAAAATATGACCACTCATAGGTTAGTTATGATCAAAACTACACTGTAACAATTATTAGACTCTTTCCAACCGAATATATACGATCTTCACAGCTACCATGGCACAAGAAGTAGGGCCCTAAGCCTAGTGGTCGTTTCGGCTAGGGTGAACTGCTGCGGCTGTCGTTCGCAGAACGTAAACAAGGAGGACAGAAAATACTTCAAAACTATGGAGGGGTGAAATCGACAGTGTTCAGTGAGCAGCTCAGACGAACGCTGTTTTATACATAGGTATGACTAACCGCATAGCGAGCCACTAGGATTGCCCTAACACATCTGCAGCTACGCACACATGCTGTGCGGCAAAACGTGCCAGAAGAATGTGATCCAAGGCAACCCGCTAAGAATTAGCTAACAATCGCAAGTTTAGCGCGAGCACGGAGAGACGAAACACTGCGTATGTAAAAGACAAAATCAAAATATAGGATACTTGAATTACCTTTGAGATAAAGAAAAATAAACTCATTCTCGTGTTTCAGGTGTGTAGTGATTTTTTTTTACTTTTTTTCTTTTTTTTCAATGCGTGCGTGTTTCAGCCTTAATTGCGATGTGAGCATGACCACAAATTTTAAACACATTTTAAAAGCCAGCTTTCGGCCGATAATAGGCGTCCCAGTGTGCAGCGCCAGCGTGCCTCGTGCAGCGTGACACTGTCCCAGTGTCAGCGCCACACTGGACACTGGTCCAGTAATCAGGTATGGCACTGGGCCAGTGCCACAGTTTTTTTTTTGTGATATGGATGGTGCGTTCATTTTTCTAAACACAGTCCCATGACTTTTTTTTACCTTTAAAAGAGTTCAGGCCTACCAACCTTTCGCGTTGCGGAGACATAAAACCAGCATTTCTGGCTCTAAACACTACTGCGAATGAATGAGGTGGCCGCTTCAATTTAAACCCTAATCGTAGCCCGTCACTCTGAATTCGGTCATTCAACTTCTGAGGAAACAACAATGCTTCTCCTTAGATGATGGCACTTGGCGAGCTTCTTTATTACCGTGTCACGTTTCCGGCCGGCCGTAAATGGTGCTCACCGGATGTGAGCTGGTCGGAAACCTCCCCAAAGTGCTTCCGGCTCGGAGTGTGACCGTCTAGCGCACGCGCCAAGAACCGAAAGGGTGTGTTCGTGAAAGGTGCTCATTCATAGAAGTTCGATCGACGTGTAGTCACGGGCAGCATCTCTCAACCTATCATCTCGTTTATTTCTTTCTTTTTCTAACCCTTCTGGCTTTCCTGAGTTTTGGCTTTGGATCTGTCGCAAGTTCAGGTAAAATCGGTGCTTTGATGACACGTGCACTAGAAGGGTGCATTGTAGTATTCTTCTTCATTAGTGTCACGAAAAGTTTCGGGATGTTTCTTACCCGTCAGGTACGTCTGGTCTAGCGCTAGGGAGCGTTTAGATAAGCGTCATAACGTGTCACTAGCAGACGTGCCTGTCGAGATCTCTTTGCCGAACTAAAAGCACTGAGAATGCCGCTAAAATTGCGTTCATATGATATGAAAGCAAGTGAAATTATTCGCTGAGAATTTCGCTTCTCCAGATGGGACAGAGATTTTTTCAAACATTGAAGCTATTCTTCGCAGACCATTCCCCATGCACTGGTTTAATGTCGGTATGTTACGGAAAGCAGGAGTACTTGGAATCACGGAGGAAAGAACAAGAAAGGAGGGATCTATCTATCTATCTATCTATCTATCTATCTATCTATCTATCTATCTATCTATCTATCTATTTATCTATCTATCTAGCCGCCTACGATTTTTAGCTCTCCTAGCCGTTTCGATAATGGTATGAATATCAAGCAAACTTGGTGTGGCATAACATGACTGTAAGAAGAACACATATGACTAGTCATAACATAAAAATCATGACATGTATGTCATGAATGCCATGATTTACATTCCATGGTCCTGCAGCTCCTGTGGTGGTTTCGTTCACATGGCATGTTGCAAAACTGGTATGGTACGACATGATTGCATGGCGAACACAAGCGACAGACCCTGACATGAAAATCATGACACACGTGTCATGTAACAACATGACTACATGCCACGCTGACGATGCGCTCCCGGCCGTTTCGCTAGTGTCACATATACCGAATTTGGTATTACGAGACATGAATGCATGACGAACGTATATGACTGGTGCAAACATAATAGTCATGAGATGCGTGTCATGTTAGAACATGACTATACATGCCACACATATGATGCACTCGCGGCCATTTCGCTAGCTTCACAAATACCAAATTTGGTATTACGGGACGTGAATGAAGGACGAAAGTATGATAGTGGTGCGAACTTGATAAACATGAGATTAGTGTAATGTAACAACACGACTACGTGCTACACTCATGATGCGCCCGCAGCCGTTTCACTAGCTTCACATGTACCAAATTGGGTATTACGCGACGTGAACGGACGACATACATAAATGACGCTTCCAAACATAATCACGACATGCGTGTCATGTCAGAACATGACTACATGCCACACTCATGATACGCTAGCGGCCGTTTTGCTAGCTTCATAGATGCCAAATTTGGTATTAGGTGGCTTCAGTGGATGACAAAGGTATGTGACTGATGCAAACATGATAATCATGAGATGTGTGTCTTGTGAGAACTTGACTACATGCCACAGTCAAGGTGCCAATACATTCCTTGGCAGCACTTAGGGATATTTTATTTCTGTCGGACTGTTACAGCTTGTCTTTGTTCTGCTTGTGGTTTGAGGTACGCGCCTTTAAACAGGCAATAAAGCAAAAAAAAAATACATTTCGACGTGACGTGGCGCGCGTGCTCGCCGGCGTTCATATCATCGCGTCACTCCGGCGTTGCCACGCTAGGCGCCGGTCCTGCCATATACTCACAGGCGAGCGCCGCACTGCTTTGCTTTGACGAATGCACTTTTCAGCGCGTCCGACGTCTCTCCTCCAAGAAAAGAGGAAGAGGCAGTAATGTCTGGGTAACGCATCGATGCTGCATTTCGAGCCGGTTGTTGTCGGGCCACGCCGACGAACGCTGGTAGCGCCGGTCGCGTTTTGCTAACGTAGCATCGCTGTTCCCAGCGTTCACGCACGTCACGCTACATTGGAGTATATTGGGCCCTTCATGATGCCCTTGCTGCCGTTTCGCTAGCTCCTCACATACCAAATTTGGTGTTACGTGACTTCAATGGATGACGAAATATATGACAGGTGCAAACATGATAATCCTGAAACGTGTGTCATCTAAGAACATGACAACAAACCACGCTCATAGCATGCTCGCGGCTGTTTCGCTAGCTCCACATATACTAAATTTGGTATCTCGTGACATGAATCAATGAGCAAGGTAAACGACACATCCAAATATGATAATCATGACACGGAAGTCCTGTACGCCATCATCTAACTCCACGTCGTAACATTGTGCCGATTTTAACGTGACATATCAACCTGTTTCATTCATGCTTCGCATATCATCGATTCCCACTGTACGTGGGATCCGCCAATTTTTTTAATGCTTGAAACGCCATGTGCGTTCGAAATAAACCACGACTGCAATACGTGTTCTGGGTGAGTTGCTCGAGAAATGGGTCATGGCGATGCCGGATTGCAACCGTGGCGTTCTAGCGTGGCCATGCATATCATACAGAAACCGGTCAATTAGCCCCGAAAAGCAGGATTGGCGCTTTCTCGTGGGAGGTCTAGGTGACGTCACGGCACGGACTCTTGATGCCCGCCGCCGTGCGCCTACATTTTGATGCGCTCGCTTAATGCGCTGTTCCTCTGTTTGCGATCGCTATCATGTCGTCTCAAGCTCCGCCCCTCCGTGGTGGTCTAGTGGCTAAGGTACTCGGCTGCTCAGCCGCAGGTCGCGGGATCAAATGCCGGCTCTGGCGGCTGCATTTACGATGGAGGCAGAAATGTTGTAGGCCCGCGTGCTCAGATTTGGGTGCACGTTAAAGAACCCCTGGTGGTCGAAATTTCCGGAGCCCTTACTACGGCGTCTCTCATAATCATGTGGTGGTTTTGGGACGTTAAACACCACAAATTAATCAAGAACGTTAAACACCACAAATCAATCAATCAATCAATCAATCGTCTCAAGCTTCAGATGAATGACGAGAACAGAATAATTATTGTGATAATTATCATTCAATGTAGCACTGTTTGCTGAACTTTTATCATTTCGCGTAGCGAAGCCACATCAGGCCGAATGGCCTTTAGCTTCACTCCGTTTTTCTGTATCTCTCCAGAAATAAAATCTGTTCATTTTAATTTTCAGAATCGGTAATGTTTTGGTAAAACAATAAATGTTTACTTTTGCTTCTGCAAAACCACGTGCTCGATCGTATTGGATGTGAGAAAGGTGAGAAGGTCTGTGTCACCATAGCCCCGACGATGGATTCCATTCCTGGCCATGGCAGCCACATTCTGAGGGATGTGAATAGAAGGAACTCAATACTGCTTGGATACAACAAACTCATTCGCGCATAACTATGTCATCGAGACGCAAAGACACAATATTTACATTAACAGGCTTAGCTTTTTATGGGTGATTCCTCTACAAGCTATGAAGGTTTCCCCTCCTTTAGGACTGTTTGTAATCCAATAACTAAGTATCTACAGACAGTGCTATCACTAGTGTGCTAAGCCTCGCGCTCACGTTTAATGTCGAGTCTTGCAAAATATCTCAAAAGCACTCGTTCTAGATACGGCCGTGCCTGTTGTTTCTGTTCTTTCCATGTACTTGCTCACTCAACAGGTTGTTCAGTATCATGTTTCTCTCGCAATATTTGTTAGAGCCTAATTTCACGGGATTTATTCAGGTAATGAGCGGAAATTGTCATTTCTTTCAGAATATATATCTTCCTGCGGAATGGCAGCAACGTCCTGGCATGGCAATCACACCCGTCACAAACGCTATACATTATTCAAAATGCACATAATGTAGCAATACACGATATCACTCTGATTTCTACAGTTCTAAACACTTCTGGTCATCGTGGAGGTCGTAACCAGAATCGCCTTTGTATGATGAAGCTATAAATGTTTCAAGATAGTTATGTGCCGGGACGTTCGTAAGCCGAAAACTTGAAAGCGATGTCTTGAAACCAAAGTCAGAAGAGAGCTAACGAGGCCGAGGTGTATACAACTTGTTTAGAGTTATTACTATGAATGTTGAAATAAATAATTTTAGAAATTTCAATACACGTATAGCAAATACACGTGTAGCAATACACGTGTAGCAAATACAAAAGACATAACAAGGTAAATCACATAGATGGAATAAATACAGCATGGAAGATTGGTCTATCGAATAAAAAAAGCAGCTTCCTTGAAGTTTTCTGTCCTTAGCATTAGAGTTTGTTGTTTGGAAACATGGCTCATAATTGATCGTGATTCACCAAGACATATGGTTAGAAAGCTCGCTATTGTCAATTATTGTTCAGTTAACTGTCAACTCGGGAGGAAAACACACACAAAGCAAAGAGGAGACACATACCACGAGCGCTGTGTGTCTCCTCTCGTGTTGTGTGCGCTCGTGTTGTGTGCCTCCTCTTTGCTTCGTGTGTGTGTTCCTCCCGCACTCCCAGTTCACTGAACAATTATAAATTACCAACAAGCCCACCTTTTTATCTTGTTGAAATGTATTGTCAATTGTGTTTGACAGCCCTGGATTCGAAGGGTACCACCTTTTGTTCAGAGGTTGCACTTTTGAGACCGCTACGGTATTTAGAAAGCTTCGAAAGCGGCTGAACAGGCGAGGGGAAGCCTTCAAGTAGATAGCCCTGGGAGTGTCCATGTGACGGCGACCTTCACTGATAGCGCGACCTATATTTGGTTTATATGGTATCAAACTATTTTGTTAAAAAATGGATACATTATATGTAGCTACTTCATATGTGGCTTCCAGTGACAACATTTCACATGAAAGAAACACTTTTAGGCAATTGACGTTTCGGGTGGTTTCTCTGTGCTTCTTTATAGACTTCTCTGCATGTGACGAGAATCATATGCAGGGCCACGTTTGGTTTTCAGAAGCGTGTTCATTGAGATGCTTGGGCCCGCACCTGTGGCCATATAACTATTTTCATAGTAAGAGGGAGAGGACACATTAATTGTAGTAGATATGGCTACTTTTGAAAACAAAGAAACTACATTTTGCTTACACGTTCAAGCAAATGTTTCTTCGCTTTCCGCATTACTTGATAATTAAATATGATAAATGTGCTACAGACGTACATATCAGCATTGTTTCGTCTGTGATTAGAGCTCTCAACTTAGAGTATCATAGCGCTTACTGTCCTGCACAAGCTTGACTGTTGATGGCTTCAGCAAAATGACGAGAAGAAAATAATGCTTAGAGGCTTTCGCTCGAAAAATCTTCTCTAAATTCTTTTTTATACAGAGCAGAATTACAAGTTCCTAATTCGTGTGTCAATCATGGCACCTGCTTTTATTTCTTGACGATTCGCTTTATTTGATGCTGATCCACGAATTGACTGAATGAAGCAATTACTTGTAGTTTTAAAAGACAATTGCAGTTTTAAATGGGTACTGACAAAAAAATTTTGCCTCCTGTTTTCTTACCGCATTGAGTTGCCCGTTTTCCAAAAAATGGCACTGTAGCGCGTGGCAGTAAAATAAAACTCCTGATTACTGAACTGATTCAGTTCTGGTTTGAGACATCACCAAATACTCACACGCCGCCGCGTGCAGCTATCATAAACCAGAGAGTGCAAAGCTCAACCACGTTAGCATACGGATCTGCCCCGCCACGGTGATCTAATTGTTATGGCGGTAGACTGCTTACGCCAAAGTAGCGGGATTGAAACCCGGCTACGACGGTAGCGTTTTCAATAGAGAAAAGAGTGCTTGAAGCCCTTGTGCTTAGATATAGGTGTACGTTAACTAGCCTAAGGTGGTCGAAATTTCCGGAACTCTCCAAAATGGCGTCCCTCATAATGAGATCGTAGTTTAGGAACGTTAAACCAGAGGTATTCTTATTACGGCATACAGAGTTGTGGCATGCTTCTGAACTGTCTAAATTAAGAAGTCCTATCGAACAGGAACGGGACAGCAGCGTCGCCAGAAACTTAACATTCAACGCTTGCGTGGCTACCTACTCAAAAGAAGCCGCCGAGGTGACGTGTCCTGAAGCAAACTCGGCAAAAGATTATATATATATATATATATATATATATATATATATATATATATATATATATATATATACCGTTGTATTTCAAGTGGTGGAAGGTGCTTCCCGATCTCTTCGACCTCTCTGCATCCAAAGCCAGCTCCTGGAGCTCCGTTCGGGACGTCGCTTGCGCCAGCAGAGCACCATGGCCCAAGAGCAAGCCCAACCGAACCACCCGCCGGCGCAACCACCAGCCGCCAACCCTAGCCCGGTCAACAACCCCCCTCGGGAGCCTCCAATCTTCTCCGGTCTGCCTGTCGAAGATGTCGAAGACTGGCTCGACAACTATGACCGCGTAGGTGTCTACAACAACTGGAACGAGGCATAGAAATTAGCACGCGTGCAGTTTTACGTCTCTCAGGTTGCCAAGACGTGGTTCCTGAACCATGAGAGCGACTTCCGCAATTGGTCTTCCTTCAAAGACCAGCTTTGACGCATTTTCGGTACACCGACCGTCCGTTCAGAAGTTGCTCGCAAGAAACTGGCAGAACGCGTTCAACATTGCGGTGAGTCCTAAACTTCCTATATTGAGGATGTGCTTGCACTTTGCCGCCGTATCGACGACACCATGCCAGAAGGTGATCGTGTCCGGCACCTTCTGAAGGGTATCGGACCTACCGCTTTCAACGCCCTCGTCGCACACAATCCTTCGACGGTTTCCGACGTCGTCTCGGTATGTCAGCGGCTTGATACCTTGCAGTCAATCCGCCTACGACCCGACTTCTCTGAGAACCCCCTGGCAAACAGTATGGAGCTCCGATCCATCATTCGAGCCATAATTCGTGAGGAATTGCAAGCCTACACTTTACCTCCTTCTAACAACGTTCCCGCTCAACCCGCCTCTAGCGATCTGCGTGGAATTATTAGGGAAGAAATGTCAGCGTTTCAAAGCACCCACCGTGCTCCACCATGCGCCCAACCCCCTTCGTATGCACAGATCGCTGCAATTCAACCCTCGCCGTCTCAAGTACCACCACCTGTACCTGATCACCAACATCTCGCACCTCTAGTCGCCCGTCCACCGAACCCTACCTACCATTCTTCCTGGCTGGCCCCACGTCCTATTTGCTACTACTGTGGAATTCGAGGACATATTTCCCGGGTCTGTCGACGTCGGAAGCAAGATGAACGTCGTGGTTATGCCGCTTTTGAACGAGATGACACATGTGCTCGAGGTTACTACCGTTATGCCGACAGTCCTTCCAACCACCGATCACCGTCACCTGTGCGCATTTCCAACAAGACCAAGAATACACGTGCATCCCGACCACGCTCCCCTTCGCCACTCCGACGCTCTGTTTCACCACTTCGGCCTGTCTCTCAACTGGCTGCCCAGCGATCGGAAAACTAAACAGTGCAGTTTTTGGAGGGAAAACTGCATCGCGGCGAAATGACCCAAGTCCTCCTGAACAACCGTCAAACATGTTATTGGTAACTGTGGAAGGTGTGCGGGTGTTGGCTTTGGTGGACACGGGAGCAACTATTTCAGTTATGCGTGCCGACTTGTGTTCTCGATTGCGGAAAGTGAAGACACCCTACCTTGGATCATCTTTGATTGGGGCCAATGGAGCAATAATTAGACCATCGGCCCAATGTACAGCGCGTGTCTTCATTGATGGTATTCTTCATCACATCACCTTCGCTGTCTTAATTTCATGTGCTCATGAACTAATTTTAGGTTGGGACTTTCTCTCATCAGCATCTGCATTAATTTCTTGCCGTCAACGTGTAGTCGAAATGACCGAGACCGATCACTGCAGCGAACGCGTCGACGAAAAACCGTTGCGTTTCTTCACAGTTTCCGAATCCATACTGCTCCCGGGTCAAGAGCAACTCATCACCATCACTTCTCCGAATATTGCCAATGGTGACGTCCTTATCACCCCTTCCAGCAGCTGTCTAGCTCGTGGCGTTGTAGTCCCCTCCAGCCTGGTGCGGTTCAAAGACAGTGCAGCGATAATCATTGGCCTGATCCCTACCCCAGAGCCCGTCCTCCTACCCCAAGGTTCTGCAGTGTCATGTTATGTGGATACCCAACCGGTATCTTTGGTCTCTCTTGACGCCTTGACAGCTCAGCCACAACAGGCCCAGTCTGTTACTTCCTCCTCCTTTGCTCCCGGGATAAATCCTGACCTTTCTGCTTCTCAGCGTGAGGTGTTGCTGAATTTGCTCAGGAAACACCAGGCCTCCTTCGACGCCAATGCTTCGGCACTAGGACAGACCACAGTTGCGCATCATCGCATCGACACTGAAGGTCAGACTGTTGTACGCCGTCGTCCCTACCGAGTCTCCTTCGCCGAGCGCAAAATCATCGAAGAGAACGTGACCGATATGCTAAACAGAAACATCATACGACCCTCTACCAGTTCTTGGTCATCACCCGTTGTGTTGGTACAAAAGAAGGATGGATCGGTACGATTTTGTGTTGATTACCGCGCGCTCAACAAGATTACCCGAAAGGATGTATATCCGATGCCCCGTATAGATGACGCACTTGACTCATTGCAAGGCGCCCAATACTTCTTCACCCTTGACCTTCGGTCCGGGTATTGGCAAATACCAATGGACGAAGCAGACAAAGAGAAGACCGCTTTTTCTACGCCGGACGGTCTTTACGAGTTTAACGTAATGCCATTCGGTCTATGTAATGCTCCCGCCACATTTGAAAGGATGATCGACACTGTTCTTCGTGGCCTCAAGTGGAAAACTTGTCTATGCTACCTCGATGATATCGTCGTGTTTTCTTCCACTTTTGATGATCATCTGCAACGCCTAGATCAAGTGCTCACATGTCTCTCCAACGCTGGACTTCAACTAAACACAAGGAAGTGCCATTTTGGCACCACAGCTATAAAAGTTCTAAGACATCTTGTTACTAAAGATGGCATCCAGCCCGATCCGGACAAAATTTCCGCAGTCCTCAACTTTCCGCGACCCTTTCGTTCCAAAGAACTACGCAGTTTCCTTGGACTCGCATCGTACTTTCGCCGCTTCAATCGCAACTTTGCCACTATTGCCGCTCCTCTCCACAAGCCCCTTGCTAGTACCGGTTCCTTCGATTGGAATGATCAATGCGAAGCCTCATTTCAAGAACTCAAGCAGGCACTGACATCCCCACCGGTGCTTTGTTATTTCGATGACAAGGCACCTACGATATTACACACTGACACGAGTGGACAAGGAATCGGCGCCGTACTGCTCCAGCGCGACCATGCCTTTGCGAGAACGTTGTCGCGTATGCAAGCCGCACTCTGACCACTGCAGAGAAGAGGTACTCGATAACCGAACAAGAGTGCTTGGCTGTTGTCTGGTCCATCCAAAAATTTCGTCCGTACCTACATGGTCGACATTTTACTGTTGTGACAGACCACCGTGCTCTTTGCTGGTTGTCCACAATCAAAAACTTGTCGGGACGACTTGGCCGCTGGATTCTCCGATTACAATCTTATGACTTTGACGTCATCTACAAGACTGGAAGACAACATCAAGATGCCGACGCTTTGTCACGATGCCCTTTGCCGCAGTTTTCGGTGCACGTCACATCCCCTTGTCAATTTGGCTATACGGAGGACGCCTCGTCGATATCATCCATTTCTTCCCTACCTTCATCCACCCGTCCATCAGCACTTGCTACTCACCAGCAAGCCGATTCTTATTGCACTGACATCATTGGTCGGCTTACCGGTGCTTCGTCTTCCCCTAATGCCAGGCTCCGGAAACAACTCCGACTATTCAAGTTGGAGGACGATGTGGTATATCGATACATTTTGCACCTGGAAGGCCACCGATGGGTTCCCGTCGTACCACGCGCACTACGCACTGAAGTTCTGCGCACTTTCCACGACGACCCGACGTCAGGACACTTAGGTTACTACAAAAGATACGAGCGCATCCGCAGTCGATTTTTCTGGCCAGGTCTTTCCACGACAGTAGCTCAATATATTACCTCGTGCGCACTTTGCCAACACTGCAAGCGGCCCACTACTGCTCCAGTCGGGACCCTACAACCACTTCCTTGTCCATCAGAGCCGTTCTCTGTCGTCGGAATTGACCTATTCGGGCCCCTTCCAACTACATCAGACGGCAAGAGGTGGATCGTCACCGCGGTTGATCACTTGACCCGGTACGCTGAGACGGCCTCAATCACTTCAGGAAGTGCTTCGGAAGTAGCAACTTTCTTCTTGAATGCTATTTATCTACGTCATGGAGCCCCTCGTGTCCTTTTGAGCGACCGGGGAAAGGCATTTCTTTCAAGCACGCTCAGTGAAGTTCTTCAAGCATCAAAAACAGTTCAAAAAACAACATCTAGCTACCACCCGCAAACCAATGGCTTAACGGAAAGATTTCATCGCACGCTGTGTGACATGCTGTCCATGTATATCCGACCGGACCATCGCGATTGGGATGCCATACTACCCTTTGTCACGTATGCATATAATACGTCAGTTCAACGAACCACAGGCTATTCTCCATTTTCCTAGTATACGGACGCCAACCGACATCACCACTCGACGTTTCATTCTTTTCTGGCCCCGTCAACTCTTCACCATTCGTTTGCGACCAGTTTCTGTCCCGCGTTGCTCGATGCCGTCGTCTTGCCCGCGTAAACACCGAAGCTAGCCAAGAAGATCGCAAACATCGTTACGATGCCACTCACCGCGTCGTTCTCTACCGCCCTGGCGACAATGTACTTCTGTGGACTCCTGCGCGAACGCCTGGCTTATGCGAAAAGTTTGAGTCACGCTATCTTGGCCCTTACAAAGTTATCGAACAGACCTCACCAGTGAACTACCGTGTCACACCTGTTCATGTCCCCACTGACCAACGCTGCCGCGGGACAGAGATTGTGCACGTTTCGCGTCTCAAGCCCTATCGTATGCGTTCCACAGCGTAATTCGCGGCCAGGCTGGCCGCTTCCGTCGACGGGGAAAATTAGCGTGAGAATTCATTGTACGTCATCTTCCTCATCTATCAATAACCATCATCAGTCTTCGGCCCGTTCCTCTTCATGATCGGCGCCATCTTGCTGTTGCTTCAATAAAGCGTCAGCTGCACCGTTGTATTTCAATATATATATATATATATATATATATATATATATATATATATATATATAATATCTGGGACGTCTGCATCACTTCTTGTGCTGACTGCAATGTGGGCACGTGAGGAAAAAATGGGGATCACTGCGGGTTGCTTTTGATGATGCTACTAGCACGGGGGTGTCCATCGCGCACACAATTTTCAAATTTTATGCAAGACACACTACAAGCTGTATTTGCTGCTTGGAGTGTGTTTCACTGGAAACACGCATGTTCACTGGAATTGATCCCGCAGGCTATCTAGGCAAGAAAATTTTGTGTCAGTACCCCTTAAACGTAACTCCAGCGAATTTTCAACCATGATCAGAGTAATGGTGATCCTATATTCTTAGACACTCTTCTTACGCGCGCGATAACTGAAATGCTAAAAAAATTCGAAACTTTTTCAATTACAAAAAACCCGCGATACCAAAACTGAAACCCAACCAAGTGTGCTTCTACGTGTGACGTAAATATTTGCCTGGCGCTGCCAGAACCTGCCTGATTGCATATGATGCCCGCCAGATGGCACTGCCTGTCCAGGCTGTCCACGGCAATCGGTTAAAACGCTTACGCTGTTATAGTGAATATATGGCGAATCATGTGTGGTTCTCAACGCAACATCACTTGGCACCTATCGCCCGCCCATTAACACGGAAAAGGGAATCGCACACTGAACCAAGGATGCACTGGCTGAACCCGGATAATTCATAGCAGACAACCAGACGCTGCAGTGGCACACCAGTTCATTACTTCCGCCAGGCAAAACTCAACCTTACACACACAATGTGTCCATAAATTGTGGCAAGCGAGGTGAGCGCTTCGAGACAAGCTATATTATTCATTCGAAAAGAGTCTGCGAAACTCTCAAGCCTTCATTTTGCCACGAATGGCACAAACGTGCAAATGAACGTACCCAGTTGACTTAATTGACATCCACTGACCACAAAAAATCACTGAAGTCAGCCTTTAAGATGTATCTCTGTTTCATCTTTGCGTTCGCAATCCGAAATACAGCGTTTATTATTGCGTAATTAATCAAGACTAAATGTGTAAGTTTTCCCATTGTTCGAGTAGGTAACACAGTTCCTGGCCATGCTTGTTCTGACGTTATTGAATCGTGAAGGCTTTGCCTACGCAGCGTCGGTTTGCACTCCTCAATCGTGTCATAGCCTCCGCTGAGGCAGATCCGAACCGGGCGGCAGCGTCTTCCGCCGGAGTCGTATCTTGCCGTCACCTTTTTCAGTTCGTCGCGGCACTTGAACGTCGGTTTGGTAGTCTTGCAAGGGCTGGCTTTGCCGTCTTCGTTAACATTGCCTGCGTCATTAAGAATGAATGAAGATTGAATCGTTACTTCGCGATGGTACTGCAGCAGTGGTGTATACAGAATTTGCTTAGGTGTGCTTGCTTGTGGCGCAAAATATATTTCGTGGTAAAGGGAGTGAAAGAAAAGTAAAAGTGTAGTGGCAAATATCTATCTTGTTTTTCCTCCTCCCTTTGTTTCACTGAGAAGTATGTACTTAGCGCCACAATCAAGCATACGTAAGCAAGCTAAGCACAAAGTAGTTCAAAAAAAGAAGCCCTTATCATGCCCCTACTTCCGTCCGCTACTTTCTGCCTCCTTTTAACGCAATGTGAAATTTTCACTAATAACATACATCCCACCAGGCTAAAGAAACTCGTATATATATCTCGACACTAAATCCGCTATAAAATTGGTCATAATGAAAAGGCAAATTTTCTAAATAGATACTTATATCAAAACAATTATTACTGTGAAATCTTCGACATAGTTTCTTATGGAGCTCGACTGATTAAAGCCTATGATATACTATGAACAAAAAAGTCGGAAAGGTTTGCTTGGGCTTCTCAAAGTGTATTGGTGTGTGTGATCGATTGTTTTGTAGGGTTTAGCGTCCCAAAACCACCATATGAATATGAGAGACGCCGTAGTGGAGGGCTCCAGAAATTTCAACCACCTGGGGTTCTTTAACGTGACCTTAGACCACCGCGGCGGGGCAGGGTGTGTGCGTGTGCGTGTGCGTGTGTGTGTGTGTGTGTGTGTGTGTGTGCGTGTGTGTGTGTGTGCGTGTGTGTGTGTGCGTGTGCGTGTGTGTGTGTGTGTGTGTGTGTGTGTGTGTGTGTGTGTGTGTGTGTGTGTGTGTGTGTGTGTGTGTACACGTATTTATGAACACCAGGGACTGGAATTTATTCCGCGGAGGTTCGACGTGAACAGCGGGACATCCTGAATGCCAGACACAGCTTATAGGGTGAGTTAACGCCTGTGGTGCTTCTTCAAAAGAACACAGACAATACAAAGCCAGATTTATCTCCTTGTATGCGCACCTAACTTTTTTCTTTGAGACCCTACAAACTAGGTCAACCATGAATTGCTGCAGATAACCGGGGTTGAAGAATTTCTAGCATCTCGTTGGTGTTTTACCATCTCATGTGAAAACCTTTTTCTATATCGTATGTTCATGGAAGCTATATATTCAGATATCTAGGAAATGGACAAGTGCAAGTGTTGTGATTTGAGAGCAAGTTTGGAGCGTATGTTAATTAGAATGCCAAGGAATTAGCGCCTATAACGAGTATGTGGCCTCCAGTGACTACCTTCGCTCACGCTGGGAAGCCGCACTCCTCTCCAGACAGCCTCTCTAATTACTGTGTGCAAAGGCACGCAGAAAAAAATAAAGATTTCTCAGAAGACTGAGCACAAAACTTATAAGCGCTAAGTTAGGGCGAGTGTAACTGCTTAAAATGTAGATATTTATGCATTAGAAAATGGTCCAAGCATACATTATGAAGTCGGAGATTAAGAAGTACTAATGATATTTATGCGCATGGCGATTTCGAGCAAGAACGTTTGACTAGGCACCGATGCTCTGAAGCGCTATGAAGACGTTCGACCACTGCAGCATAGCGAGCTGGGTGCTTCAAAAAATTTTAAACATAAATTCAGCATCTTAACGATGCCGTTTTCTTACATTTGTGTAAGGCAAAATTGTTATATCGACTGAATTCTAGTTTGTTCGGCAGAAAATCGTCGTACCCATAAATGGGCGAAAGATACAGTCTTGAAAAAAATGATGTTGGTGGAAGTAGTGCGAAGTTTAGTTATTCAAGGATCTTGAAGGCTCTAGCTTTTTATTCAGACGTCACCCTAAGGCTTGTTTTGATGCCGTCTGAAAGGCAAAGAAACCGTGTTTTGGCATGTTCGTCTTACTGGTAATCATCTTTCTTTATAATGGGTTCCGTGTTCTGGATTGGATATTACAATAGTGTAGGGTAGTGAAATATTACAGCTCAGGCCACATCACTAAACAAGATTACCAGATCAGAAAAGTCATCTTAGCATTGTACACTTCTGAATAACTATAGAGAGGCGAATTGAAAAAGAAACACACATTTAATGCATTTTTTATGTGTCCCTAAATAGAGATTTCACAAACACAAGCAACAACATGGTGATTCGAGGACCAAACACACACAAAAAACACAGAAAGCGCGTCTGCTTGTGCTTACGATATGTTTGATACGGTGGTTTAACTCTTGTAGTCAATGAGAGGGCATGATTACCTTCTGCATTTTCATAAAAGTGATGGTGATGAGATAATAAGTTTTCTTGTGAGCACGAAGCAGAGATTCGGATACCAAAAAATGAGATTGTTAAAGGAATTAACACTGGCAGCCTACACTTCTCGATCTCGTCTCTCGTAAACGCTACAAAGTGAACAGAACCGCTCTACGAAGCGAAGCAGTTTTTGTGCTCTTTTTTGTCTCAACACAAAAAAAGTGAAAATACCGCACGTGAATAAGTGGTCAGTAGGTCCCGCGAAAAAATGTACACCTTGCTCACACTCAGTCAAGTCCTTTCATGTCCTTTCCGCTAAGTGCTAGATTGGGACTCCGACTCACCGAAGTTTTATCGCGCCGGACTATAAAGGAGTCATACTCACTGAACTGTTTCTGAACCTAGGTCGCTCTGACACACCAAAATATTACACTTCCGTTCTCACCCCTCTTCAGACTCACCCTCCGATTTGAGTATCAGCGAGAGAATGAATGAGTTTCCTTAAGTATGGCAGCTGCCTACTGAGGGCTGCCTATATAGCGCGCAAGCCACCTATCACTATGACGCCCTTACGACTACAGGTGCCCACTGATGTTTGCTGAGAAAGCATGTACATCAGGTGCAACACTTTGGGGGCTATGCAAGAAGTTCGGTCATCAAGGTGTGTGACTACGTCCGTCCGGTGCTTGGCTTTCATCGTTGTAAACGCTCGTGCGGGACAAGCGCGAACGCGCTCGCACAACGTCGCGAAAGGCGACAAATAAAACACTCAAAGAGTGAAATCAAAGAGACGCCAAAGGTGGATTTAGTGGATTCACACGAAAGAGCCGAGGACGAATTTTCGCAGTACACGGCGCATCACGTGACGTGCGCGTCATCGAAACGCGTCATCTTCGCTTCATCCGGTCTCCTCCACTCGCGGCGCGGATGTAAATGTGTCGCCGCTATTTCTATCCCTCCGTTGGACGGTCGTCTTCTGTCGACCAAGAGGATTCAGCGTCAAATCTGTCAACATTGGTCAGATTGGTGTGGCTATGAAGTAGGCTGCTGGCTTAAAATCAACATGTTTTAGTTTTGCAGCAACGAGCGATTGTGTTCGTGTGACAGTGGAAGACGTGAGTGGTTTTTGGTGGTGTGTTGGTAGTTTTCATTCACAGCGCGGGGCCTGCATGAGCACATAAGCACACTGCATAGGCTTAAGAGTCGAGAGTATGCACGAGGATTAGGCGAGCGTAGCTCCGACAGTGTGCATGCATCGTGTTCTCTACCGAGCAGGATGAAACTAATCACGTGACTGTTTGGTCTGCGGAGCAGCGGGATTTAGCTCTCGCGTGTGAATCTAGCATAAGTGATCCAGAACAACTTACAGAGGGCCGTATAACGGGGCGTCTTTACATTCGCCTACCGAAGCTAGGATATTTATCATTAGGACGAAAGATGAAATAGAAGCATTACTGAGATGGAGAAATTATCGGAATATTTCCTAATGCGAACGCATCCATTGCAAGAAGTATCGCTAGCCTACACAGCGTTGAACCTGATGTATGAAACAGAGCATAACTATCGCGACCACGCTGTTACGACTCCAGTAAAGTTACTGCTCTAGCGACGTCCGAAAGGTGCCCCTTCATGCTCCTTCTCTCGACTGAAGACTGGCGTGGCGCCTCCTCTCTGCATGAGTAGCAATAACTGGTAGGCGATGCACGCGGCATGATCTTAGCACATGTTGCCATCGTATGAAAGAAATGGTGTGAACGAGCTACACGCTTTTACTATCTCGTAGAAAACAATGCATGGAGCTATGTTACTGATTTCAACTTTTCGCGCTACATAACGGCAACGGTATCATTCCGCTGAAATTGTCCGCGTAATGTCCTTTGAAAAGTTTCATTCGAAAAAAGAGATTAACCGATGAATAGTCGTGGTTTACAGGATGATACATACATATCTACAACGACGCAAGCGTTATGTGCGTTGAGAAAATAAGAACAACCAAACAAGTACTCAGCACACTAAATATCATCTTAGCTCTCTTTCAAAAACAGGATTAACTTTCTTTCAACACAACCAATTTTGAAATATGTCCTTTACTTTCAGATAATTTGTTTCAAAGCGCCGCTTCTTAAATTCCGGCCCAGTGTTGCTCGTAGTGCCCACCGAGTGAGCAAAGTAACATCTGATAAAGAAAATGTCACCGAATGCTGCGGCGGAAAGTATTTTTTGGTAGTATTGTATTCCGTGAACCTTCAATACATTACGAACGTATTACAAGCACTTTCGCAACCATCGCGTCATTTATATGTTGATCTTCATATATTACCTACTAACTAGTTTTCGAAATATTTTAGCCAAGGAGACAATTACGTTTTCTGTTTTAGAGGACCATGTTACACAAGCAGGGGCTGTTGCGAACCGAGCGTTTTGATTGTGCCAAAATATTTCTAAAATGGTACCGAGATCCTCTGACACTTTTCATGGTAGTCGAACTTATTCAGTGAAGCAAACTGCCAAATATTAGTATCGTTTCTCTGAAATCGAAAACGGTGCAACGGTTTATTTCTTGCGATATAGAAAGAGATAGAAGCAGCTTTCACTGACGACTACGTTGTTGGTCAGCCTAAATGGCAGTCTTTCATTGTCTGTTGGAGCACATAATAGAGCATGATATTTTTCAGAGTAAGAAGAACTGTCACATCGTGAATAATAGTTGTTGTCACCGTCGTTGCCATTTAGTTACGAACTATGTGACCGGGCCCAGTCTTACGTATTATATATTTTTATATTATTTCCGTTATGCTCTACATTTCCCTGCAAAGCAAGCAATTCAAGGCGGTTCTCGCCTGCTTTCGCTGTTTTTTATCTGAAGTTTCATACTCCTGAAAACCATATCTTCTAAACACAACTAATAATTTTGCATGGGCTCCATTGTTATTTTTATTGCTAACAAAGTTTCCAGCTCCGTTTCATAAGCCATAATGCACCCAAAAATAACGAGCAACTCCACACTACATTGACAGACGCACGGGTAATCAGTATGAATATATTTTTTGCTTCTCTGTCGTTCCTGTCGAAAGTGATTTAACCTGTGTTCCGACTTCCAGTTATGCTCCTTCGCTACACTATGCAATGAGATCTTACTGCTAGTTTTCTTAATTGGCATTTTGCTTATCTGTGCACCCCATTTGTAAAGCCTCGTCATCATTTTGTGTGTTTATTTTTAATTTCAGTTAGATAGTTTATCTATTGTGGCTTGCTACCGCGGAGGATTTGAAGCAGGTATCAAAATATATGTGGCTGGGAGTTTCGAGTTAAATTTGTGTACCCGCTTTGAAATAAGTTACTCTAACGTTCACCGTTGGAGAAGTATATGCAAGAGCTGCACTCCATACTCACAAGGCGCTATACCACCAACTTCAGAAACAATAAAAATATAATAATTGGCAGCTAACTTTGCTGTTATAATGCCTTGATACTGCAGATGATTTCAACTGGTATTATGATTAGTGCACAATCCAGGTGCCAGTATGAGCTATCAGTTAGAATGTTGCACGTATAATGGAAGGAACAAACAAATGGCCGTTCTCGTTGTAAGAGCGAGAACATATTGAAGGGACCAACAAGTAAAGCACCTTGCGCTCCCTTAACAAGTGCTAAGATGACTTTGGAGAATAAATCCAGAATGCATTCATCGTCATTGATAGCTTTTTTCCATCGTCTCTTCTTTTTCTCGTTTTTGTTTTGTTTTTCTATAGTTCTTATTATACATATTTTCGTTTTCATTCGTTACTGTTAGTCTCCCTGCTTTTCTTTCTTTTCTTTCTTTTTCTACATTGTCCTTTTGTTGCAACACCGTATTTTTACAATTACTAATTATACAACTTGAATCAGTTATATCTATTTTAAATATCTGCTTTCTTTTGTATTTAGTTTACTTACCAGAGTCTAAGAAACTCAAATGCTCTTGTAAGTCTTGCGGAATCATTTGTTTTTTCGTCATCCAAGATTATGCATGATTATCATTAGATTTTCGTCATCCAAGAATTCGTCATCCAAGATTATGCATCGTTGTTTCGCTATCCATCTTGACACTTCCCAATAAATGCGAAGAAAAGTGCCGGAAGTTATATCCCATGGCAATCGCGTATAGCACAGAATAGCATAGCATAGCATAGCTTAGCATAGCTTAGCATAGCTTAGCATAGCTTAGCATAGCATAGCATAGCATAGCCTAGCATAGCATAGCAAGGAGTGGGAAAAGAAACTTAGGGGAGGAAGTGTGCTGAAGAGGTGACAGGGTAGCACTTCATGAAATGTGGTTGTTTCCATCCTCTCCATGAACGTCGAGCCGGCTGTATGTTTAGTACGTCAGCGCATTTGCGCTTGAACGCCAGCGTTGCTGAAAGGCAGGCATGTCACTACCCTGCACTTCCTGCAACATTCACGTTGATTGCACGTGCACCCATTTGTTTCTATTTCACGTTCCCCCCTTCAAAACCCGTGTTAACTAGCACTAACTATATTCATATGTTTCTTTATTGAATAGGACAGAAAATTGCTGTTAGACGCTACGTACAAAGTTTTAGGAGGGAAGCTCCTTATGATGTGGGTTCGTGCATCCTCCATTGGTGTATGTAGCCACTGGCGGCACATACCCAAAACAGCAGTCTTTAGAATGTCCGCTGGATGGCTGCACTTGTATATGATGAATATATGATGAAAAAATGTGACATTACAGTACTCGAAGTGTCCACTAGATAGACAGATGGACGGATGGACATACAGATAGATGGACGGACTGATGGACGCACAGGCAGACTGAGGGGCGGACGGACGCACGGGTGTACAGACAGACAGACAGACAGACAGACAGACAGACAGACAGACAGACAGACAGACAGACAGACAGACAGACAGACAGACAGACAGACAGACAGACAGACAGACAGACAGACAGACAGACAGACAGACAGACAGACAGACAGACAGACAGACGAATGGCCGATTGAAGGGACGCATGGACGGATGTACAGACGCAAGAACGGACGTATGGATGGACGCATAGAGGGACGCATGGAAGGACGGATGCACCAACAGTCACACGGATGAACAAACACACGGGCGGATGCATGAACGGACAGAAGCAAGTACGAATGGGTGGACGAAAGCCCGGACGAACTGACGAACGCTTCGCCCCACCAATCATCATTCACTACGTGGATATGCTGCGATTTTTTCTCAACAAAACAGAAACGCGTTAATAGGAAACCGTGGTGTCATAACTCACCAAGACAAGTTACTTTGCACTGTTCGACAGTCTGGAAACTGGCTGACGGCCCATGGTACCGGCACTGCCCTTTCTCGTGCTTTTGTTTGCAGGCAGTCCCGTCAAAATACGCTGGGTACAGCAGGTCCTCAGCCATGCATCGCCTCACATCCACAGAGTCCCGGCTCGTGTCAGAACATGACGAGTACTTTTCCTTAAGAGCTATGAAGTGAGTGTATGCTGCAGTTATTAGCGAACGTGTCAGCTAATGAAGAAACACTGGTCTTGTGGCTGCTATGAAAATATCACCGAACTTTACGTAAGCATACTTAGTAGAACAAAGAGTGTTTCGCCACGTGTTTAAAGCAGGCCGTTCAGAACGCAGGTCGGTTGGCTGCCAAAATCAACAGACATGCTCATAAGCTGGCTGGGGTAGGCTAGCTCATGGTTCAAACAATGGGGCCGCTATAATGTGCAAAAGGGTGATGCGAGAACTTTTTTTCAACAACATGTTCGTCAAAGTATTCAATCAACGTACACTCTCGCTCAGGCTTCAATGTTGCCACTTTCTTTATGCACCTTTTTTTACCTTGCTCACACTGCCTGTTATAATTCGTGCAGCCATGCGAGAATGGCAGGAATCGTTTAGACATTCTTTGTAGCTTACAAATGTTATTTACGCTCGTATTATTGGTGCATCCAAATTTGGCAAGAAAAAAAATTTGTGCTTGGAGCACCAATACAAAATCCACTTAGTTTTTACTGTTAGTTTTTTTTTTGTTTTTTACTGTTTATTGACCTAATACTTGCTGTAAATAAATTACACATCGCACCTTAGTTTATTTTCACGAATGCGGGAGAAAATACATTTTGTAACGTGGTAGTTCTTTACGAAAGGGTTTGATATTCTAAAACAGCAGGAGTTTATGCTACTGGTGAAACTTCTAGGCACACAAATTCTTATCCTGTAAATAAGTTTCGCAGCATTTGCTAGCGTTGACAGTAAGTCGCTATGCAGAAATAATTTTATATGCAATAAGCGTCGTAAACTTTGAGATGTAATTATAAAAAGTGTACGAATGTTGAAGCAACTTGACAGCCAAAGACCACTGAGAAACTTCACAGTATATATGGCGTCACGCACCACATCAACAAAATTGTAGTTAGAGCACACGTTTTACAATGTCTATGGATAATATCAACTCAATTATTATGCCATGTGCTTTGTAAGGCTTTTGCTTTCGTTCTATCATCAGGGCTTTACAAGACTGAACAGCATGCACGTAAACAATCTAAGCATTATTTTTTTCGCAATTGCATTGCTCTCCCTTCGCCATTCGAAGACGTTTGTAGCATTCACTAAGAACGTTCACCTTGAACATGCCCACTGAAGTTATAAAGTTTCAGTAGGCTTGTTTCTGAATTATATTGATCTCATAATTCTCAATAGAGATTTCCAATGTCAATACAGGAGCCTAATAATGTCTACTAGAAGCAAACTAGCTGAACGTGGCAAGAACGTGAACAAAGTTAAGGTATTTTTTTAAAATTCACACACACACACACACACACACACACACACACACACACACACACATATATATATATATATATATATATATATATATATATATATATATATATATATATATATATATATATATATAATTGCGTTATGGAATACAATGACGAGACACTAGGCATAAAAATAAAAATGTGATATACTAACCTACAACTGTCTTCGTTGTTGCACCTGTGGGTACATCTTTCATGCAATATTGGTGGAGGCTTGAAAAACGCTTTAAGGGTGCACAAGCGTAATAAAGACAGAATTTTAAATTGATATTAGTAAAGGAATGCTAAAGTTTATGAAGCAAGCGACACCTCTCATCAGTTTTTTGACAGCAGTATAATCTATAAGATTGAATGCAGCAAGTGGGCTAAAAAAGGGAAGACAGAGCGTTGCCTTCCAAGCGACGTGATTTACTTGCAAGCCTTTCTTTACTTTCAAGCCCGAGTGTGCCACTGAATCGCCAATCTTGAACTTGGTGGTCTTGAGCAGTCAAGAAATGCGGATACTCAATGTGGCCAAGGCTGAATAATATAGCATTTATGTGTGTCTTTTTTTAAATTGAGAGTTAATAAAAGTACGATGCTCAAATTCCTACTAACCGCGCACACAATTTGCTACCGTTGCGCCATCCCACAGCCGCATAAGTTCGAAGTCACTTGTATACTGTGCAATATGTAAAGTTTATTTCGAGACCTAACATCTTTAATGCAATTGCCTACGTCATCCTTACCTGTAAGGCGGTGTAGGGCGCTGCTATCTCCGCATATTAGAGAGCACTCGTTCAGGTCACGGAAAAATCCAGCCGCTGTCCCCCGCACGCAGTACGCATCGGATGACACCAGTGTACACCTCTTCTGCACCACGTTCCAACCGAAGACGTAGTTCAGGGCAGGACCACTGTCATTGCTTGTCTCGGTGCATATTCCGGGCACCACTGGTTTGCATTCGGGAACGGTGTCAGGGGCTGCGAGTGAGAGCCGCATGCGCATCAGTTATAACCAGACTGATCAACTTCAGAGTCTTATCTGGGTAGGGCTTTGATAACCATTTGCAGCGAATGATGAATACATGAAGATCAGCTCCATCGCGTGTTCTAGAACGTTTTTTTTTAAAGTTCATATTCTCTTTTTTGGCGGAAAGTTGTTATCCTAGGCAGCTCCGACTTTGAGGTGAAATATCTGTCATTTTGGTTAACCCATATATGCCCAGCAGTAAAACTCGAACATTTTTTTTTCTTTGTAAACAAGGTAGCACCCCCTAAAGTGTTTATGGTGCCCTGTTCTCGTCACAAGCAAGTCTAGGTGGTCAGTGAGCTACAAATAGCCATGTGCTTGCACTCACAAAATGGCTGTTACAATTACGGCGTCAATTTTACCAAAAGTAACACGAGAATGCATGGGAGATAACTTCGTGCTAAATGAAATGAGAGTGGTCTCCTTCCTTCTACATCCTACACTCTGTCATGAATGCGCGCGTGTGCTGCTTAATGTGCTGTGTCTATCTCTCTTCGATCTCACCTCTCTATCTTTTATCTCCCCCATCTCCCTCTCATGCGCAGGGTAGCAAGCCGGCTGCCTATGGAATGGGTAACCTCCCTGCCGTTCTTTTCCTTCTATTTTCCTTCCTTCCTCTCATGAATGATTCTTTGAACCACGCGCTCACGTTTTGTTTTCTTTCATCAAATTGTGACGGCACATCACGTGCTCAGAACTAAACAAGTTCCATTGAAGCGTCAGCAAAGAGACAGAACCGTTTTTTTCATCATCTGCTAAGTTTTCTTTGTGTTTCAAGCACCTAATGGTTAATAATCCTTCTTCAACATGAAGTGTTAGGGTGTATGAAATAAGCGCAGAAAGTCGCAAAGGTAAATTTTATGCACACACGGCAGGTTATAAGCAATACGCAAAGAGATTTCGATAGGCTGCGTAGAAGCCCAATTTATTGCTGTGGGTCCTGCA
Organism: Rhipicephalus annulatus; assembly: GCA_013436015.1. Taxonomy (NCBI): domain Eukaryota; kingdom Metazoa; phylum Arthropoda; class Arachnida; order Ixodida; family Ixodidae; genus Rhipicephalus; species Rhipicephalus annulatus. The sequence goes on along the minus strand of WOVY01009956.1, from coordinate 400,392 downwards.
AGTACATATGAAAAATACCTGGTGATTATTACCTATATGTCACACAATGTCGAGAAATTGTGTGCAAACTACATCGCACACACATTATCCACAAACATTTTTTTTATGAATGTGTCCTTTTTTGTACCATAGATTTGTTTCGAGGGCTTCAAAAGAGAGAGTCGGTGAAAGTTGAAAGCGTTCATAAAAACCACTCAAATACTGAACATTACGCAAAATTATCAAAAAAGCTGCTCAAACATATGCACAAGGCTTGCTGCATCATACATTACAGAGTGAAAAAAATATATATGCGCACAATATTTCATGATATTGAAGCACATAAACAACTACGCTTTCTTGCTGACGGCACCTCATGTCGCGAATCCATTATCCTGTTCCCCGTAGCAGTAGAATATTTGCCATGTGAACGATGAATGAACTTTTGACTTCATGCAAACACAGATTCACCGCAAAGACCAAACGTGAAGGTATTTTGATTGCAGTAGCTTTAACGCATAGATTCTTGTCGAGTTGTATTCGTATTCTGTAAATCTATTAAGCATTCAAGGGCAAGACGACATGGCGAATTTCCCATTTTCTTTCCTGAGTTCATCGGTGTCACGGTATCGCCCTCCAACCAGAAAGACGACACTATGCTGATTACTTTTCTTGTACGCTGTCGGCCCTCTGGGAAATGTAGAGCAACCTCGTGCCTCCGAGCTAGATTGAATTGCTTAATACTCTTGGTCGTGTTCGGAACGTGTTCCTCTGAAATCACAAAAAAAGCCAGAATAGAAAATGCATGCCAAGGTGACGCTCGCTTCAGGTCACAAAGAGAAGGCTCAATGCCCTTCAGACATACTAAGGAATAAATTGAAATAAAAAGAAGAAAGTTCAAGATACCAGAAAAATTATATTTCAGTATTTCGCATTTTCTCCTTCAAGCGACTCCCGGGCTGCATATCGGATACTTTCTTTGCTTATCATTTTTCTTATCATCAGTCAGTGTTGAGTTATGTATCATATATTACGTTTTATTTTAATTTTCCAGTCTCCCTGAATCCAAAATGAATGTGGTATATTTTTAAGATTCCGTTATTTTTTTGTGTCTTTAAGCTAGGAACGCAGAGGTGAGGGGTATCATGGCATATGCAACATTCGATGCACTGCCGACTGCCCTAGAATGATCAGTATGGTGAACAATATAAAAAGATAGGACCCCGCATGAAAGTTGCTTCACTTTTAATTACGAAAGAATGCGTGCTGGGTTTTCTTTATTTTCATCTGCGTAATGTAACAACGCGGGCATACTTTTGTCTTAACGAACAGTGGTGCGTGTTTTTGCCGTTCCTTCCAATAAGGCTATATTTTTGCGAGAGAGTTTGGGGCATACTCAGTATCATTTCAAGGGCAGAGCAATGAATGCGATAGCAAGAAATTGTAGTAATATATTAAGCAAAGATGAAAGTTAGCTTATTTGGATCCAGTCTAACCTAACGCTATAAAACGCTATTCTAAGAAAGTACGGCCGCTCCAGAGAGAAACGAGGGCTTCGCGCAGTTTCTTTGCGTTGATATGCAGCATGTGGACGGGCACATGATCCACCTGCTCAGGCCTGCCGAGTTGGGGCAACCGCACCATTAGAATTGAATTGCACCTTTACCTTTTCAGCAACGACCCCCCCCCCATCCCCTCTTTCACTTACGCCATTTGATACTACTAAACAGGGCAAGCGTTGTCTGCCTGCTTGAGCAGCCTTCGACTCGCGCATCGCAAACGGGGTGATATTAGAGAGTTTTAGTACTGCATAATGGTGCTACGTACGCATCACGCAAGCGCCTTGCGTTACGTGGCGTCGTTTGCCACTAATCGGCTTTTAGTACGCCGTAGTACTCGCGTACGTAACGAGCGTGAAACGTGTTACGCCATCTGGTAGATCAAAATAGAAGCCCGTGTTGTTGACAGCCAATGTGAGCCAATCCAACTGTTATAGCCAGATTATGGCCATATTTTGAGGCACAGAGCTGGTCGGTGCTTGCATTCGATGCCGTCATTTTGCAAAACTAAGTCTCGCGCTGTCACGAACTTGTTCGAGAGCGGCGCGATCACCTCATACGTACGCACGCACGCATCTCATGCGTGCGTACGTAGCGGCTGCGTACGTAATGCGATACGTGCGCGTTGCGGTCTGCGCATGCGCACTACGCAGAAAGTGGCGTCTTTACGTACGCAACGCCGCCACGTACGCAGCGTACGCGGTACTAAAACTCTCTATTATCGCAGGCGCCCTCCGAGCAACGGAGGTGGGTCGGCTCGTTTGGTAACTGCCTTGGCTGCTCCATCATCCCCGCTTGGGTGCTTTTAAATGCGGGCAGAACGTACGATGTGCTATGAAATGTTACGGACGTGGACCGTCCACGGAACATGACGGCAACGCCGACGGCAAAAACGCGTCCACAGTGTACTAATAATTAACTTAGCAATAAAAGAGAAAATTTTGCGCGTAAGTACACGCGAATCATAACTTGGCCAAAGAAAAAAATCTTAGCACAACAGAAGAAAACTCACGCTTAAAGATAGACAGGTTATGTTTCAATTTACGAAAACATATTTTTCTAAAACAAAATGTCATTTTCTGGCTTGTACCAGGCTCCTACATAGATACTACTCAATACTCTAAGCCACACTTAATTTGTTTGTTTGTTTTTTCGCGAAAGAACGTTTTTCGGAAAATATGCACATTGACATGCAGTCGGAATCGCAATTGTTCAGCGACTTGCGCCTGTATAATACTGCGAAATTTCTGGTTTCTTTGAAGGTTATGTAATATTTCACACAAATTGACAAGCAGAAGCCTGAAAAAGATTTCGGTGTTGACATGATTTCACATTGCACTTTTAGTTAGATCGCATAACGAACGCCTGTTTCATAATAGCAGCTCAAGCATTACATCTGCAATGTATGATACGTGTTTTTTACATGTGCTATGTTAAATGAAGTCGCTTTCTTTTAGAATAATTTAAGACGTAAAGCTCCAGATAATATCAATTATCTTTCTTCTGGAATGGAGAACGCTTTCAGGTAGTGGGGCTTGTGAAGTGTCAGTGATTGGCTTGAATCTTACTTATTTTTTGAATAACGGACGTCCATACGGCTGCGATCCACAGAAATGAAAAAAACAAGTGTCGTGAAATGTTAAGCGTCCACTAAACAATGACACAAATGTAGAGAAGTGGTTCATGAGCAAGGAAGCATTGCAGATTTAGATCGCCTATACAAGCGCGCCTGTCAAAGGTATAGCGAAATGCCAACATAAACACCGGGCCCTGTCCTCAAAAAAGCAGAGTTCCGGATTTCACTCGTATACATCCGCATATGTCAAAGGTTTACACACTGTTTCATTGGGGCTTTGCTCCGTCAAAGAACAAAGAAATGGGATCAGTAGCTCGCGGAACGTAAATAGAAATATTACGAAAAGCGTGCTCGTGAGTTGCAAGAAGGGGCTGCTCGCTTCGAAAACCGTCTTTGAAAAGAGGTTTAGAAAGGAACTTGGAACGGTGTGTCCCAGGAGTACAGTTTCTTGTTTTTAATCAGGCATATTTACGGCTTATGAACACGCTAGTACGAACATTTCCTCAATAGCCGCTGTTATACTGTTTATAGGTTCTTACTTTTTCTCCCCGCCAAGGGCTGACTCTAATGCAATCAATCCAGCTAGTATAACGGTGGTGAAACTTGGCCTTGAAATGTTCCTGAGATGTGACACGTCTCTAGTAACAAGACGAGGTAGCTGGATATTGAAATGCCGTTAAGCAGAAAGTTCCTGAAAGCCCTGCCAGATTGAGGTGATTCACAGTTTTTGTTTTTTAAGCTCAAGTCCCTTCTAGTGACCATGGTGTCCTCGGCGCAAAAACTAGGTCACTGAGCATGTTGTCACGTGATTGCGACAGTCAAAAAGGCCACAGCAAGACTGCGAAATACTCAACTCTTTATTTGGATGGATCTGCACCCGGAAATTGAGAGCGTCAAAGTAGAGTGGTGAACACACATGTCTAGAACGACGGAGTGTACAACTTGGAGCAGCACGAGTGACATCTGCAGGATAGATAGTTGCCATGTGAGCGTGCGCGGGACAATATCGCGCCTGCCTTGAGTTTAGCTCTTTATTGACGCTACCACGATAGACGTATTGGCCGGCAGCAGCACTGTTGGCTGTGTAGCGCCAAAATAAAGGCAGTGCTATTGGCCTGATCGGCGCCTTATATACTGTGGCCTTACTCTTGGTTCATGGTAAGACATGCCGAGAAGGTTTGGCAACGCTTGTTTTGAAGATGAGTCTTTCTTGGGGTACTTTAATGCATAAGTCTTGGTTTGTCTGTCTGTCTTTCTAACACACAATTCAGGCACCCGACTAGAATTTAAACACTTGCTGAACGCCCAGCTATCTTGAACTGATGGCTGTGTTTCTACTTATGAACATTGTCGATAAAAAAAGAAATATTACGCATATTTGAGGTGCAACGACAGTAGGCAAGTCTTAGGAAGTGTCTAATCTATAATTACGTAATTCTAAGCAACCTAGCGTTTCTTAGGCTGCGCTTAAAATGCGACGCTATGCACAAAAGCAGGCCGGTAGAAGACTGTCGTCTTTCGATGACGCTTGCAGCGAAGCACGCATACACGGCCAATTATTTTTTTCTTGCGGTTAATCATACTAAGCTTTTTCGGCGGGCAGAGAGAGAGAGAATAAACATTTATTAATAACAAATGGAAACTGAGCCTTCTTTGGGTGGGGCCCTCAGTCCAGGGCTCCATTGCCTTGCGCGACCCTGCGAGCCCGCTGGACCAGCTGCTGCTGTTCCTGCCGGCGTAAGCTGAGCAGTGAAGACTCCCAAGAGGAAGGGGTGGGATTGGGAATGGAAGGCACGCCCTGTGGGGCAGAGCATTCCCACGTGGAGTGGTACACCGTCGGTACGGATCCACAGAAGGGGCAGTAGGAGGGGTAGAGAGTCGGATGAAAGCGATTTAGCATATAAAGGCAAGGAAATGAATTGGTCTGTAGTTGCCGCCAAGCGACAGCATCTGCTCTGTTAAGTAAAGGATGAGGGGGAGGATACGTATAACGGCTCTGTCGATAGTACTGCAGCGTAGCGTTGTAGTTTAGTGGTTCTGTCGATGCGTCGTCTGGATTGGACAGCTCTTCCAATGGAGCCCGGCCGGTCAGCTCTCGGGCAACCGCATGAACGCGTTCATTACCATGGAGAGAGGCGTGTCCAGGAGTCCAGACGATACGCACCGAACGTCATGCGGACGGTGAGACAGAAGAGAGGATATTGTGTGTATGTGCAGCCACAAGTCCTTGAGCGAAAGCACGGCAAGCAGCTTGTGAATCTGTTACAATAGTGACAGGGAAGTCATGTGACAGAGTCGTAGCGTAAACAATTGCCAGAGCGAGAGCTCCCTCCTCTGCCAGACCATTGTCTGTAGTGCGAAGTGTGGCAGACGCCACAAGGGCGTCTGTGTCATCTGTCACGGCTAAACACATGGCTGACTTCTCTGGGTAGCATGCTGCATCAGTGTAAAGTACTTGTAAGTCTGATGTACCATCACCAAAGACGCGTGTCATAGCCTGAACTCGGGCGCGTCGACGACCGGCGTGGTGGGAGGGATCCATATTGCGTGGAATCGGAGGCACTTTGATGAGTGCGCGGACAGTAGAAGCAAGTTTATATCGCGGTACTTGTGCGGGTTTTTGAGGAATCGGGTAGCCAAGGCGAGACAGGATGGCGCAGCCCTGACGGGTCTGCCTGAGCCGTTGGAGCTGACTATTGTTCTGGGCCTCGATGAGTTCGGTTATGGTGTTGTGGACTCCTAAGTTGAAGGAGGCGTTGTGTAGATGCGTGTGGAGGCAAGCCGGTAGCCGCCTTCACAGCTGTCCGTAGAAGGATGTCCACCTTTTTATTTGAGCTAGAGTGAGATTGTGAAAGGGAAGATGATAGGTGAGCCGACTAACTATGAGTGCTTGTACTAAGCGGAGGACATCTTTCTCACAGAGGCCTCTCCTGCGATTGGTGATGCGTTGGATCATGTGTGTAATTTGAGTTATATGCTGAGCCAGAAGGTGTGTAGTGTACGAGGCCTTGCCGTCGGACTGAAGGTAGAGGCCTAAAATGCGAATTCGTGGTACCAGAGGGATAGGATGGCCATCAAGAAACAGAGAAATGTCAGGAGAATCAGCGGTTTTGTGGCGCCGCTTGTATACTAATAACAACTCCGACTTATCCACTGAGCACGTAAGGCTGCCGGCAGCAGCATAGTCTTGTACCACAGACACAGCTTCCTGTAGGGCGTCCTGAATGGTTCCGTCTGATCCTTTGGTCGCCCAAATTGTAATGTCATCTGCATAGATGGCATGCTGGATGTTGGGAACCTGTTGTAATAGGGAAGGGAGTTTAGCCATAGCCCCGTTGAACAAAGTGGGCGAGAGAACCGAGCCCTGTGGTGTTCCTCTGCCTGCGAGACGAATGACGTCCGAACGGAGGTCTCCAATCCCAATAGTGGCCGTGCGGTCAGAAAGAAAGGACCTGACGTAATTGTAGATACGTGAGTCACACTGAGATGAAGCGAGATTGTCAAGAATAAGGTCGTGGGAGACGTTGTCAAAAGCACCCTTCAGATCCAGGGCCAGAATAGCTCGGACCTGGTTTGAAGTGGGGCCATCCAACACGTCCTCCTTAAGCTGTAATAATACGTCCTGTGTAGAGATACCAGGACGGTAGCCGAATAGTGTATCAGGAAAAAAGTGATTGTCTTCGAGAAATGGTTGTAGTCGAGAGAGAACAACGCGTTCAAAGAGTTTAGCTACACATGAAGTTAAGGATATAGGGCGAAGATTCTGGAGGGATAGCGGCTTGTCAGGCTTTGGAATAAGTATGACTTCTGCGTGTCGCCACTCCTGTGGTAGCGTGCCGTTTTTCCAATGTTCGTTGTAAAAAGCGGTCAAATATTCGATGGACTGGTCATCTAAATTACGCAGAAGTGTGTACGTAATCCCGTCTGTACCGGGTGCTGTGTTGCGCTTAATGCTTTGCAAAGCTGCCCTAACCTCTGCTTCTGTAATGTCCTCATCTAGAGGCGTATCGTATACGTGTGGATAATCACGGTATGCGGGAAGGGGGCCCGTGGATACATAGTGTTGCTTTAAGGTGTGCAGCAGAGTGTTATCGTCGAGCCTTGATTTGGGGAGAATGGTGCGGATTGCGTTAGCAGTGTGTGATTTTGTCTGCGTGGGATTTAAAAGAGCACGGAACATACGCCACGTTCGAGGTGTACATAGTAAGCCGTTGAGTCGATCACAGAAGTTATGCCAATTGTTGCTAGTGAGGATGTTCGCATAGTCCTGTGCCTCAGTAGCTAGTTTGGCGATTCGGAGACGAAGTTTTCGGTTATGTTTCTGTCGCCGCCACCGCCGTGTCAAGCCTCTGTGGGCATCCCAGAGATGTAGCAGATGCCAGTCCACATTCGGCGTTTCTGTCGTCGCAGCGATGAGTTTGGTAGCTCTTTGAAAATCGGAGTGAAGTTTTAATATCCAAGCCTCTAGGGAAGGAGAGTCCTGATGGGTAGTTGTACGATTACGCCTAAATGCATCCCAATTAGTTAGTTTTATGATGCGCTCTGGGGCACGCGTGGCTGATACTTGGAGCTCGGCGGGCAAAGTCGTAGTTGCAACTTCGGTGCAAAACGGGGAACAAAAATGCAAAGCAAACGCGTCATTTGCGGGATGCTACTCATATGCGGCGTATTGACGACTGCAAATGTTGCTCGTGCAGTTTGCAACGCTACGCTCCGTCGTTGTACAAAAAGGAAGCACGCAATGTTTCAGGCAATCTTTTGTAATTTTTACGTAGCTCAAAGGATCATTTATTCTAATATATTTTGCTAAATGAGGGAAGGAAAGTGTGACAAATCAGTGGCTATCTTGTAACGCCCTTCTTGCCCACTGGTCCTATTCAGGCACATCGGTGGACGAAACCAGATGTGATCAATGGTCTGTGTTTCCAAACAGTGAAAGGGTCTTGTAAGTATCATCGCAGATAAATGAGCCGAAAGAGTGTTTCCACTCGACATGTGGTCGAGCGTTGCGAGTGGTGGAAGGGGGAAGCGAGAGAGAATTGTATTGTGAGCATGCGGAGGAGCCGGCAGTTGCGGGCGCTGCGGCGGGCACGCTGTGGCTGAGGGAGAGAGTAAAGTCGACGCGCACCGGCGAGGGAAGCGTACGAGGGAAACCTGACGTCAACGCTTCTTGACTGGGGACATCACACCGTTGGCCACTATGATGCTTTCTTATCGTAAAAAGAAACTCGGAAAGAGACAGGCCAGAGTGACCCCTCGAAGTTCCCTTGTGAGCAGGTCATTTTCTCCCATAAACTGAAGACATCTGATTCAGTGAACTTGAAGTTTGAAGTTTGAAGTTTGAGTTTATTCAACCACGTGACAAGTACACGAAAATACACTGTATACGTGGTATGGTGCGAACTTCGCTTTTGTTAGTGAAAAAATCTAATCCGCACTCTAAATTACTTAAATTATGTATTATTCTACATATTTGAGAGGCTTCACTACCTCATAAAACCCCTTATTTAAGAAGGCGCGTTCAAATCTCTGATCGTGGTTTAAGAATTAAGAGAGTAGGGTTTTGATTAGCAACTCTAAAATTGTTTACGTTGCCTTTATTTTATTGGATGATTTGTCACATTTGGGCTTTAATGGAATTAGACAAGTATTTTTTGTCGATTCACAGTGAAGTCACTTCTGCAGACGCCTCTTTACCAAGCGTTTTTTTTTTTTCCATTAGGTGGTCTACGTCAGTGGGTGCGGCTTGGCGGTGGCTGCTTCCAAGGCGCATGCACGGCTAGGCGAACAACATACAGGGTTCAGGGGCGAAGCCCCTCAGGGTCCTGCCTTATCTACCGTCGTCTTTTGATGATGATGACGCTGATGATGGTGATGAAGATTAACAAGCAGGTTACAAAGCGTGCACTCTCTTTCTGCCAACACGGCACAGCACATGCAAGGTACCCACTATACGACATGACAATGACGATGACGATGATGATGATGATGATCACGGAAAACTACTGGTTTGCGAAATATATGACGTCTCGATATGTTCTACGACGCATTTCGTATGACTAAAAACAACCAACAACCACCAGGAGAACGTGCGCAGACCGCGTCTTAGACAACTTCAGGCGAAATGAATCAATACAACATACCTGTAAACAGAATATATCACTGTACACCACCTTATTGCTCATTTAGATACGAGAGTGGTCAATGTCACGGATCATTTATGGTAACACCGAACTGCTTCGCCCACTCAGCATCGTTCACTTTGTGGATATACTGTGTTTTTTTTTTGCCGATGGTGGTGCTCCTAAAATCTATGCAGTGCAAATTTCTTTGTTTTTTTTTCATTTCTAAGCTCAGCAAAGACACGCTGTATAACTTTTCATCCCGTTGAACACATGCTTACAAAAAGCAATTGGGCCAACATTTGGTTATAAACTTCTTACTTTTCGGAGAATTCTTCGTGCCAGTTAGCGTATCGTTTGAGGTCACACTCCTCTTCTCCCCACCACGACCGATTTCTGAAAAAAAAAGTTTATACAAAAAGATGCTTAGTTCAAGGAAACAGACATATGTACTTGTTAAGCAAGGTGAACTTGGTTTGGTTCAGGTTTTGCTCAATTTTTCCCGCAGAAACCCATGAGGCAAAAAACGTGAGTAGACTTTGACCCTGCGCAACGAACGCAAACTCGAGTGAATAGGGGGATGGTTTTTGAAGTAAGAGCACCACAATAAATTCAAAACACGCGTTATAGTTTTTTTAGGGTACACTAAATGCAAACAGAAGGAATTTGTAGTTAATGTACATATAGAAAGAACAAAGCTTAACTGTATGTTTAGCATTATGCGCCGAACATTGTGAATGAGTGAAAAAATTGGTTAACATCTATTTGATAAGGAATTCGTCTTCAAGAAATGTACAGGAGCAAAAGACGCTCGATGCCTCAGAGGCGCACGCAAAAGATTATAAAAGCCTTTACACAATTCAGTGGCTGCGCATAGACAGGCTAATTTTCTCGTTTAATGGGATATATAATGCTTTGACCTAAAATATACAACTTCACTTGGACCCCAAACTTCTATTTTCTAACAATCTGTCGGTTCTTATATCCTGTGTATACTAATTTCTGCGTAGGTTTCTGGTGGTTAGTAATATTGCTTTGAAGCAGTGTATCATAAACGTGCATGGAGGCAGGCACATACTACACGACGTTGGTGTGAAATATAAAAGTAGCACATGCAATTCACACCGATGGATGCCTGTTATGTTTTTTTTTCAGAAAGATAAACACACGAAACCTCAACTAACTATGACTACTTTTATTACAGAGCCATCGAACCTAAGAGGCCACTTGGTTGGGGAGCTTCCGGGGCCGCAAGTAAGTTCGATTTATTTTGTACGCCTAATGCTATAGCAATGGTTATCAGATACTAGAAATAGGGCGAAGCAGTAAGGGTGACTATATGGAAGTGTTAAAATTGACAATCAGAAAAATAAATACGGCATCTGACTACGCTTTTCCCAGTTCAACACTATTATATTGCTTAACAAAAAACACAGCGCAATCGGGAGTGGCAATGATGTGGGATAGCGGATGACTGTCCAATTTCATTCACTTCTAGCTATTTATTATAAAGAAAAAAACGTGCTTACGTCGGAGGGCTTTATTTTTCGGAAGTGCACCTGCAAAAATACGAAGAGATATCGACGTTTTTAATCAAACCTACGACTGTTGTGATTTAAGGGGTTTGTCAATAAAACAAACGCTGCACTACGATTTGTTATTGGGTGCAGTATAAATGACAATGGGCTCAACTAATAGTGGCCTGAATGAAGAAATATGCTGATTGTTTTCATTCTGTCATGCCTTATAATAAAGCAGTTTTATTATATAAAGTAGTATTACCAGTGGACGTAGCAATAGAAGACAATGCAGGGTGTACACGAACGGCTTGTTCATTCATTGTATTTGCAAAGAAAAGTCATGTTGAAATACAATGTACGAAAATTTTCACATGTAATGAATGCTTACAGAGCTATTCAGGGTTCCTCAAAAGAAGGGAAAGAAAGACAGAGCAATAAAATATTCTACAATACTATATGCAATCGGCAAGGTTACCATTGACACAACAAAGAGCCTATAGTTGACTTACTGTTCTGCAAAGATAAAATGTAGCTACCATTCAGTGATTTTGCCCTTACACGTGCTCTTCTGGTTTTGTTTTGTTTCATTCTTCTTTCACATAAATGACACCTATACAACTATTAAAAACTTATTTCGTGTTTTTTAAACGCTAACTGCCACATAATTACCCGTTACACTCTACCAAATAAGCGCTTGTAATAAAGCGCGTCATGCATTTTAAATAAACAAATAAGTGCATAACTTACCAGTACCATAGCTCATCTGTTCTCTTCAAATATACTATATTATATACAAAGTGTGATCCAAATAGTGCAGAACGATGATATATAGACAAATATATCAAGCAAACAATCGTAGCAATGTTTTCGGTAAACCCCGAAAATTACAATTATCATTGAAAAAAAAATTCCTTGAACAAGAGCCAGCCTGACGTGATATCACTGTCAGCCAAAGAGGAAGACTATTGCCCTGACAGCTGTTTGGGCTATGAGTAATAGCTCATAGCACACCTTCACGTCCACTGGTGGCAACCAGAATAAGCACGGCGCCTCTACAGTGTTAATTGAAGACCGCCCTTCTCCATCAACAAACCCATGAAAAGAATGATTGAAGCTAAGAAAGGTAGTTGCTATCAGTAAAATTCTGATTTATCCGCGAGCGCTAGCACGCACGCACTCACGCTCGCACACACACACACACACACACACACACACACACACTCACACTCACACACACACACATGTTCCTGACAGTTCACTATCAGAGATGTTGTCAGCTAATAAAACCAAAGTCCAAGAATAGCACGTCGCGTCGATGTGTTTGTTCTCCGGGCTAGGTGTTCAAAACAGGCAAACTTCAAAAGCATAACTATGATTTGAAATACGATGGCTCAATCTCGTCATGCAGAAAAGTAAAACGGAAATTATGAATTCATTCTCGTTTCAATCATATAAACCCCAGTGAACCACACAATACCCAACTGCTTATCGTTACCACTTTACTCACTTCCGTTCGGTCTTCGCGGCTTTATCCAGATGATATTCGAATCGGCCGAAGAACCTGTAAAGCATCGGTCACCATGCGGATAAATTTAACACCGATATTTCGGGGGTGTGCTGCGAACTATAGGTACGTTCTAAAAACACTGAAATTACGTCTCGCCATGGCAACCTTTATGAATAATTATTCCGAGTAACCATCACATAACATTTTTTTGCTCTCAATACAAGCAATTTGCCAAAATCAGTGGCATACGAGTGACTTTTAATACTAACAAGGATAAGCTGACTCATTGCTCGTGTGCGCATTTTGCGTGTGTTTGTCACTGCAGTTACTGTTGTTCCTCGTTCCTGAATCTGCTCTTGCATTTATCCTGTTGATCTTAGTGTCTCTCGTAATACGACATAGTTTGAAAGTTTGTTCGATTCATTATTACGTCAAGAAAAGACACAACACTTGAAACAGTTAATAGGCGAAAATCAAGAAATTATCATTTTCCCGTGTCGATTATGAGAGACATAACGTGAAGACTACTGAAGTTCTTATGTAAAATAGTAGCATATATATGTTCATGCATTCTTTTACCGAAAAATTGTGGCATAAATTACACTTTTTGTAACAAATAAACTGGTGGCCAGTTCTCATCAACAGCTTGGATACGGATGTCCAACAATAAGAGCTATAAATATGACATAAGCCTTCACTCATTGGATTCTAGGTCTTGTCGTAGAAGTACACTGTGTGGTTACAAAAAAATAAAATGAGGTGCCGCTGATCACACGGTATCTGTTTTAATGACGAGAAAATTCAGGAAATTGTTCTTACGTGGCTTCGCATAGTAAGCTGCCGGGGACGTCACATTAGCTCTAGTGGATGCTGGAAAAGAAAAGCAAGCTAAATATAAACCCTTTGGTCTTCTTTCTTTACGGTGTATGTTTTAAAAATAATGGTGGGGTGTAGGTTTAGAAGAAGCAGGTGTAAAAAATTAATACTCATTTAATGCTGGTTTATTGGGCATAATTGCTAATGCTAGAGCAAAGCATTCTCTGTCTAATTGTGTAAATATAAATATCTACGTTTTTTTATTCACAGGATCAGGCCACTGATCTCGTTTGTTCGGTGATCTTTGAAGCAGCCAAGATATTTTATTTGCTTTATATGAATGATACATTGATATTTTCAAAATTCAGTAAGCTAGATAAAGAAAGTATCGTTTCCTTTTTTTATGTTACGAACCTCCCTTAGAACCGCAGTTAGGCAAGTTTCCATGTGATCGCGATGTTTTTAGACGTATAGTGGTTCACAACGAATATAAATTGGCATCAACATGACCTGTGCTGCGAGGGGCAATTGAAGCAGTTTATGTAAGGTGGCGACCACCTTTATTCAGTAGAAGTTGATTACAGGGATGAAAAACTAGGTGCCGCTTGTAAACTCTAACATCAGGCAGAAAAAACATAGGAAATTATTCTTACCTGAGTTCGCATAGTAAATTACCGGAGAGGTTATGTTATCTTGAGCGGATGCTGGAAAGAGGAAAAACGTGGCTGATCCATTTTTCATGGAAGCGGCATACCGTGAAAGAGAAAAATTTATTTATAGACGTAAATGCATGTTTATTGTGCATTGTTTTGCCATTAGTACGAAGGAATAAATGCTACAAAAAAAAATTTTGAAGTCACGCGAAAAACTCCCAGCAGCGCCGCGCACCTCAAGCATACAGTACGCTCAATATAAACATACGCTACACGAGCGCAAATTATCAAATATGTAATTTGATACTTAAGGCGCACCGTTCGTGGAACGAAAGCAGAAGTATGCACAGGACAAGCGCAAACAACTGCCACAATTCTCATTTTTTTGTGTGTGAGCAAGGTGCTACTTTTGTAAACGTGGCCGCGGCAGCGAGCGAAGCGACCTTTCAGCTCTCATAATTGACGAGTCTGATGAGCACGCTTGCAGAAAAGACAACGCTCCGTGGAGGCGGCCCTCAAAGAAACGCGGGACAAGAGAATCTTTAGAGCGTGCCCAACGCGAACACACCGCGCTATCTAGCTACTGATGACAAAAATGCGCTGAAGTTACGGTGTTTTGATGATCGCCAAACGGTGTAAGGTGTATATAAATGGCTTGCCCTTAGAACCGTCAGCAGCAAAGGTGCCACAGCCTAGTAATTAGCACTGCGCACTGTGAATTGTGAAGCTGCCAGTGCGACGCTCCCCAACAGATCATTTTCGTCTCATTTTTTTTGCATACTGTTACTAGACATCTTACAATGACATATCTGTTACTGAAATACGTCAGCGTACACGCTGTGGACTCTGGAATAAAGCACTTTCGCTTTGGAAAATCTAATATATGCTCCTTGGGCTTCGTGCTTTTCCGTGTACAATTTTGAAAGATATTGTGTTAGGGTGCAGAGTCGAAAGAAAATGGTGTGGTACAGTACCAGTATATTTGGCATAATGACAAACCATTCTCGGCCAAACCACGTAAACGTAAAAAAAATGTTTGCTTTTCTGCAGGCCACCAAGTTCGTTTAGTCCCGCATTTGTGAAGCAGACTAGGCATTTTAGTTGCTGTAAATACAAAGCATACTTTGTTAACATGACAGTTTAACGAGCAACAAAAAGAAAGCATCGGGTTTTTTTTTTAATCACGAACGTCTCCTATTATACTGCACTGAGGCCACTTCACATATGGTCGCGAAGTTTGAGACAGATCGCGGTCTAGAATGAACATAAATTGTCATCAACAAGTTTTGGTGGCATGCAGCTGCCATTGAAGCTCGAATATGTCTGGGGGGAACGCTATTGTTGAGTAATAATTGCTTATAGAAAGAAAAAAAAGTTAGGCAGTGCCAATAACTTTGTGCTATTTTTGACATTATGCAGAGTAGGTTCAGAAAATTATTCTTACGTCGGTTCGCATAGTAAATTGCCGGGGACGTTATGCTAAATTGAGCAGATGCTGGAAAGAAAAGATATCTGATGTAACTGAGAATAATGCCAAATAAAGTATGGGGGAAGTTAATAAAGTCAATTTTAATGTTATTGTGAAGAAATAAAAGTTGGTGAAGAGATAACCTGCCATGGGCAGGAATCGAACCTGCGACCTCCAAATAACGCTTCGATGCTCTACCACTGAGCTATCACTGAGCAAGCCATTCACTTTATTGGGTATATATGTGAATTTAAACGTGCGAGTGTCCGTTGGCGCCACCAGTAGCCATGGAGGCGAGTGTGGCACACACTTTATGATCCTGTGTGGCGTCACGTGGCAAGTGAACATATTACCAGCTGGCAGCTGACCAATAGTCACTCGTATACAACCTAAAGGCACCAAGTCTGCCAGTACAAGGCTCTCGTGATGAATAAGGGAAAGAAGTGTATACTAGAGGGCTCGTTTTTTCGGGTTTTGAAACAATATATTGAGATCAACAGACAATGATGCCATGTAAAGTATATAGGGGAAGTTATTAGACCGAATTGTAATGTTATTGTGAAGAAAGAAAAGTGGGTGAAAAGATAACTTGATAAATTCACCCCCTTTTTGTTCTTCACAATAACTCCACAATTCGGCCTAATGTCTTTACCCGTACTTCCCTTGGCAGTTTACCCTCCTGTCCCATATATATATATATATATATATATATTGTGGCAAAGCCTTCGAACAGTGGGTCATCCTCTCGAGTGCCTTCTAGTGGGTCGCCCTTTTCATAAGAAGAAGAGCAGCTCGTGTAGAGAGTCGGTCCCCGCATTGACTGTCGCTTCGTGAATCATCAACTAGTGTCCACCAATAAACGTCTTAACAATTTGGTGGAGAGTGCTGTCCCCTTCAAACATCTTTGGTTCGCATTCGATGCCCTTCGAGCTTCGATCCCGTACCGTGCCTTCTACCATGGACGCCGCTCAGCAAACGCTCCCTCCTACACCGACGCCATGTCCCGGTGTCCCCCGCATCCGCGACCCTCCTGTCTTCACCGGCGCGGATGGCACCGACGTCGAGGACTGGCTTGCCATGTACGAACGTGTGAGCGTCCCCAATCATTGGGATGAGGCAGCTAAACTCGGTAACCTGTTCTTCTACCTTGCGGGTGTGGCCGGAATGTGGTACAATAACCACGCATCTGATTTCCCGACTTGGTCCGCTTTTAAGACCGCTGTCGTGGACGTGTTCGGCCGCCCTGCCGTTCGTAAACTGCAAGCCGAACAGCGTTTACGTGAACGAGCACAGCAGACTGGCGAGTCCTTCACAAGTTACATCGAGGACATCCTTGACTTGTGCAAGAAAGTCGACCAGAACATGTCAGAGGCTGACAAAATCACGAATGTTCTAAAAGGCATCGCCGACGATGCCTTCACCATGCTTCTGGCCAAGAACCCTCATACTGTGGCAGAAATCATTACATTATGCCAAAGTTACGACGACCTGCGGCGGCAGCGCTTGATGACCCGTCGATCGCCACCACGTGATGCTGGTCTCTCGGCCTTGTCAGCGGTTCCTGACCACACAACCTTGCTCGCCGAAATCAAGTCATTCGTGCGTGAGGAAGTTGCCCGCCAGGTCTCTTTACTGGCTTTTGCTCCACCGCAACATGCTCAGCAGCCATCAAGCACACTTGTACCTCCGCTCCGCCGAGCCATTCAGCAGGAAATCGCGCAGGTCGTTCCAGAATACCACCAGCCGCCTCCTGTATCTGCGCCACTCAGCTACGCCCAAGTTGCAGCCAGGCCGCCCCCACCAATTTCTGTGGATTGCCCTGTAAGTTACACCGAAACCACCGCGAGGCCCCACGCCTTCGGAGAAACTGTGTCGCCTACATACGCCGACGTCACCCACGTGCCCCGAGTGCCGCCCACCATGCACTCATATCAGCAGCCGGCTCGCCCAACGCGTTCTGCGACATGGATGGGACCCGCGAACCGATGGCGCACTGCTGACAATCGCCCCGTCTGCTTTGCATGTGGTCGCGTTGGTCACGTAGCACGCTATTGCAATCGTGTGCAGCAACCGCAGGTCGCCTCGAACTTTCCAAGCCAATCAAGCCGCCCTTACGACCAGCCGCCGCCTATGTCACCGTCGTCCCGCCCCGCTCCGTCTACCCGCCGTTCACCATCTCCGCGACGTCGCTCACTGTCGCCGATGCGGCCACGTCCTCTCGAGGGCGACCAGGAAAACTAGTCGTCGCAGTCCACGAGGCAAGGGCTGCGACGCTGTCGAACTGCGGAAGCCCTCAGGAAAGCCCATCGAACGTGATAGACGTACTTGTGGATGGCGTTCGTGCATCTGCCCTTGTAGATACTGGAGCCGCCGTATCCGTCATGGACGCAAAACTTAGCCGATTACTGCGCAAAGTGACCTCGCCACTCTCTGGGCTCTCCCTCCGTACAGCCAGCGCCCAAAGCATTCACCCAACGGCGATGTGCACAGCCCGCCTTATGATTCAGGACGTGATGTATGCGGTCGAATTCATCATAATTCCTTCATGCTCTCACGACGTCATCCTAGGATGGGATTTTCTCTCCCGCCATGACGCCGTCATTCATTGCGCACCAGCAGAAATAGAACTCACCCAAATCTCTTCTTTGACGCCGGCCGACAGTCCATCTGCCGCAAGCAAGTTACTCGTCAGAGATGACACCCAAGTGCCTGCAAACTCGTCCGCGACGGTGTCGGTCTACTGCGCAAGCCTTTCTGACACCGCTGCACTCCTCTCGCCATCTCATCGTGTTTTCATCAGAAAAGGCTTGCTGGTTCCTTTCGCGACCGTGCAACTCACTCACGGCAGCACCACTATTTTTGCAGTGAACTCATCCCCGTACAGCGTTACGTTGGTGCGAGGGGAATGTCTCGGCAGCGTGGAACCCATCGAAGACGAACAAGTTATGGAACAAGTTATGGATCAATCCGATGACATGCACTGCTCAAGTTCCAGTACGCTTAGTGCTGTTTCAACATCTGCTTCATCATCTGATGATGTATTCGGTCCCTCCGTTCCCGACAACCTTACGCCAGGCCAGCGTTCCCAGCTTCTGGGCCTGTTGCAAGAATTTCGGTCTTCTTTTGATGTCGCCCAACCTTCTCTCGGCCGCACATCCACCATTACGCATCGCATCGACACAGGCACACAGCCACCACTGAGACAGCGTCCATATCGCGTATCTCCCACAGAACGCCGTGTAATCAACGAGCAAGTCGACGACATGCTTCGCCGCGATGTTATTCGCCCCTCTAGCAGCCCCTGGGCATCTCCTGTCGTTCTCGTCACGAAGAAGGACGGTTCTGTGCGGTTCTGTGTGGACTACCGACGCCTCAACAAGATCACTCGTAAGGACGTGCACCCACTACCGCGGGTAGATGACGCTATTGACAGCCTGCAGGGAGCAGAATTCTTTTCATCCCTTGATTTGCGCTCAGGGTACTGGCAAGTACCTATGGCTGAGGACGCTCGACCGAAGACCGCTTTTGTCACCCCCGACGGCTTGTACGAATTCAACGTCATGCCGTTTGGGCTGTGCAACGCGCCCGCCACCTTTGAGCGCATGATGGATACTGTTCTGCGTGACCTGAAATGGAACACGTGCCTGTGCTACCTCGATGACGTCGTCGTTTTCGCTCCGGACTTCTCGACGCATCTTCAGCGCCTACGGCATGTTTTAACGCGTCTGAGTGACGCCAGTCTGCAACTGAACCTAAAGAAGTGCAGATTTGCAGCTAGGCAGCTGACAATACTCGGCTACGTTGTGTCCAAGGACGGAATTCTCCCTGATCCAGCTAAGCTTCGGGCCGTGTCCGAGTTCCCCAAGCCGACATCCGTCAAGGAACTGCGCAGTTTCGTAGGGCTGTGTTCCTACTTTCGGCGCTTCATTCGAAACTTCGCGACTATCATATCGCCGCTGACGAAGCTGCTTGGAAGTAACGGGCCTCTCCATTCGTGGTCATCACAGTGTGACGACGCTTTCACAACGCTCCGTCGTTTGTTGACGTCGCCTCCCATACTCCGCCACTACGACCCTACGGCCCCTACAGAGGTACACACGGATGCCAGTGGTGTCGGCCTTGGCGCTGTCCTTGCGCAGCGCAAACCAGGGTTCCCGGAATATGTCGTGGCGTATGCAAGCCGTACGCTTACTAAGGCCGAGACTAATTACACCGTCACCGAAAAGGAATGTTTGGCCATCGTCTGGGCCCTTACGAAGTTCCGACCTTATTTGTATGGTCGCCCATTTGATGTCGTCACCGACCATCACGCACTATGCTGGTTGTCGTCATTGAAAGATCCCTCAGGCCGTCTCGCCCGGTGGGCACTTCGCCTGCAAGACTATGATATCCGCGTGCTGTACCGCAATGGAAGGCAACATGCTGACGCCGACGCCCTGTCACGCTCTCCCTTGCCTGACGACAACGCCCACAACTCCGCGTCTCACCTTGCCATTTCTTCTATTAGCATTCATACCATTGCTACTGAACAGCGCAAGGATCAATGGATCGCCTCACTGATCGACTTACTGGCTGATCCATCCACTCCATCCACTCGCGCGTTGCGTCGTCAAGCCCACCATTTCGCCATTCGCGACGACCTCCTCCACAGGCGCAATTACAACGGTGACGGCCGCCAGTGGCTACTAGTCATACCTCGCAGTATGCGCTCTGACATATGCGAGTTTTTTCATTCTGATCCGCAATGTGCGCACTCCGGGGTATCGAAGACTTACCACCGCATTCGCCAACGGTACTTTTGGCGCGGCATGTACCGCTACGTGCAGAAATTCGTTCGCTCCTGCATAGATTGTCAGCGCCGAAAAGCTTCAACGCACCTATCACCAGCAGGTCTGCAACCTCTACCTTGCCCTGCCAGGCCCTTTGGGCGCGTTGGAATCGATTTATATGGGCCACTTCCACTGACGTCGGCTGGTAACCGCTGGGCCATTGTCGCTGTGGACCACCTCACGCGATACGCCGAAACGGCCGCTCTACCCGCGGCTACAGCGAGCGATGTGGCCTCCTTTCTGCTCCAACGATTCATTTTGCGACACGGTCCACCCCAGGAACTGCTCAGTGACCGAGGCCGCGTCTTCCTGTCTGAAGTCGTTGAAGCCATTCTTAAAGAGTGCAACATTGTTCACCGCAAAACTGCTGCTTACCACCCGCAGACAAATGGCCTCACCGAACGCTTCAACCGTACGCTCGGCGACATGCTTTCCAAGTACGTCGCCGCCGATCACACAAATTGGGATTCCATTCTACCCTTCGTCACCTACGCATATAATACCGCCCCTCAGAGCACTACTGGCTTTTCACCTTTCTTTTTATTATATGGAAGGCACCCGTCGCACACCATCGACACGATACTTCCGTACAGGCCAGATCCGTCTGAGTGGGCGCCTATTTCTGCTACAGCCAAGCTTGCTGAAGAGTGTCGAGAGCTTGCAAAGACCTTTACTGCGCACGATCAAGAGCGGCAAAAAAGCATTCGCGCTGACGCCAGCACTACAGCGCCCACGTTCCTCCCTGGAGCGCTCGTTTGGCTCTCGATCCCTACCACTGCAACTGGCCTATCTTCAAAACTATTGCCCAAATACGAAGGCCCCTACCGTGTCGTCAAACGCACCTCTCCTGTCAACTACTTGATTGAACCAATCGAACCATCTTCGGACATGCGCCGTCGAGGACGCGACATTGTTAACGTGGAGCGCCTCAAGGCCTACCATGACCCGCTCATTGTAACCACCTGTTAGGTCGCCAGGCGGCTCCCTTTTCGTACCGGGGGTAGTTGTGGCAAAGCCTTCGAACAGTGGGTCATCCTCTCGAGTGCCTTCTAGTGGGTCGCCCTTTTCATAAGAAGAAGAGCAGCTCGTGTAGAGAGTCGGTCCCCGCATTGACTGTCGCTTTCGTGAATCATCAACTAGTGTCCACCAATAAACGTCTTAACAATATATATATATATACTATGTTGGGGTGCAGCATCTGAAGAAGAGGTACGGCAGTAATACTCATTTATTACCAGGTTATTTGGCATAACAGTAAAAAATTCTCGGCCAAAGCATGCAAACCTAATAAAATGTACGTTTTTTGCAGGCCACCAAGTTCGTTCGTTTACTAATTTGCGAGGCAAAGCAGACATTTTATTTGCTGTATATGAATGATACTTTAATAACTTGACAATTCAGTGAGCAACAAAAAGAAAGCTTCGTTTTTTTTTTCTTAAATCACGGACAAGCCTGGAACTGCGCCCAGGCCAGTTTACACATGGTGACGTTGTTTTGAACAAATAGCGGTTCAGAGTGAATGTAAATAGACATCAACAACACCTGAGTTGAGGGTTGCAATTTTAGCACATTTAGGTGAGGTGGAGGCAGCCATTTAAAAAAAAGTTTTGCAATATATACAATGGGAGAAAAAATGCAATATAATTTCTTATTTTACAAGCCTAAAATTTATATCTTTATATATTTGTTGACACAACATGTACACATTATGGCCTAATGCAGGAGGGTGTTAAATAAGGAACACTGGAAACAGCCACAGGCGCAGTGCGAGTACACTCAAGCCAAAGAAAGCAACTGCTGCTACTATTCAATCGTTTCGAACAATATAATAAAACAAAGAGGATGAGTGTACCCTGGCAATAAATATCAGTTCTCCATTGCCAAATTAAAGAAACTGTACCTAATATTGCCAGTACGCGAAAACGATGCTGGGATGTTTAGGTGGATAATGTCGCTTGCGTTTGGAATGTATGTTTTGTTCCTTGCATTGACGCGAGCTTCTCCGAGTCTCAGACGGCTGAATTTTAAGCTTTCTCTATGCACCGGTTTTTAAATGAGTTACATGGTGAGTGCATGCCTTCCTTCCAAGACGAAGCGAGTTGAAGCACTGCCTAAGTGTAGGATTTCGTGGTCTTCATTTGCTGGGATTGTCTTAAGAACGACACATTATGTCCCTTATTGAAGGCGAACTCCGGCCATTTTCTGCCATGTCAGGATAATGGCGCTTTCATGTTCTTCAGACACTTTTCTCGCGCGCCTGATAAGTGAAATGTTAAAAAAACCAAAAATAATTTTAATTACCAAAAAACCGCAGTACCGAAACCCAACCGAGTGCGCTTCCACGTGTGACGTATAGATTTGCCTGACGCTGCCAGAACCTGCCTGATTGCACATAATGCCCGCCAGGTGGTACTACCTGTCCACGCCATCTGTGGCGATTGGCTAAAACGCTTACGCCGTTATGGTGAATATATGGGGAATCGTGTGCGGCTCACAACGCAACACCACATGGCACCTATCGCACGCCCACCAACATGAAAAATGAAATCGCACGCTCAACCAGGGAAGCGTCGGCGAAGCCCACACAATTCATGGCATACAAGCAGACGCTGCAGTGGCACATCAGTTCGTCACTTCCGCCAGGCAAAACTCAACGCCACACGCACACAATGTTGCCAATACTTATGGCAAGCGAGGTGTGCTTTTCGAGGCAACCTATACAATTCAATTGAAAAAAATCCGCGAAACTCTCAATTCTGAAATTTGGCATGAATTGCGCACACATGCAAATGAACGTGTCAGTCAATTCCATTGAGATCTACTGACCTCGAAAAAACACAGGAGTTGGCCTTCAAAGTGAGCCCGTAACTCTGCACGTGCGCAAAGGAAGCTACATAAAAATAGGTAAAGATTTCCGTACATATTCATTCATTGCTTGATTGATTCGTGGAAATATTGTTCGAGTGCTTGGCTGATCCATCGGTCAACTGAGCAACCGATACTCTTACTCTTCGCTGTATTGTATCGCAACTGACCGCTTCAAGCTTGTGAGTATATATAAGCCAGTGGCAACGTCAGCGTGCGCATTATGAAGACGGAGACGTGCCCTTCTCGCCCGCTATTAATCTAAAAGAGGCGCGTTGCCTGTACCATAGGTTAGCATAGCCGAAACAGTCCCGTCATTCTTTCTGGTGGAAGGTTATATCCATACTCTTTTTTACGATTTAGGCGACCGAAGATCACCGATGTTTTCAGTGCAACAGCTGTTTACATTCCAGTTGTACAACCATAAATCTGGGGTAATGGGGAAGGCATTTATGGGAAGCACGTCATCCAATTTTTGTCATTAGAGGCTCTTGTGCAAATCGTCTATTTTTTAATTCGATCAAGGGGAGCAACGGCGGAGAGCATTGCCTTGAAACTACACCCCCATTCCCCTATCGGGTAGCTTAAGACTCCTCACTGAGTACAGTTTGTAATCCATGACTACAAACTCTGCGAAATAAAGTGAAACAAAGAAGGCACACGCACGTGCGTATGTGCGTCTGTCTTCTTTGTTCCAGTTTATTTCACACGCTTCTTCGTAGTCACCGGTAACCCTTCGCACGCCTATGGTTACAAATCACCTATGCTCACACAATGGCTTATGCGCATGCGCAAAAGGAGTTACGTGCAGACACGTTTGTTGAAGAAAGGATAATAATATTAAATGCTTTCAAAAGTTCTGTAGCTGACTCTATATCTACCTGAATATACTTTACGCTAATTGTAAATCTCGAGAGAGAGAGAGAATAAAATGAGGGAAAGGCAGGGAGGTTAACCAGAAAATGGAGCATCCGGTTTGCTACCCTGCACTAGGGAAAGGGGGAACGGGGAAGAAAGATTGGAAAGAAAACGAAGAGGGAAATAGACGCGCGCGAAAAAAAAGGGGGAGGGGAGCTGGGGTGCTACAGTCTATACAATAGGCCGCTGCCACGCAAAAAGTTCAGTAGGGCCTTCGCTGATTTTCTGTGAGCACACAAATCATGTCGTCTTTCCAGCACTGATTGTTCAGACAAAGGTCTGTCGTCAAGGCGAGCTAACGCAGCAGCTAGTTGCCGTCTTTGCACGCTGTAACGAGGGCAGTGACAGAGAACGTGCTCTATAGTTTCATCGCTGCCGCAATGACCGCAAGCAGCACTGTCTTCCATGCCGATTCGGAAGGCGAAAGCTTTGGTGAAGGCGACACCAAGCCATAGTCGGCAAAGCACCATTGTCTCGAGTCGGGAGAGTCCAGACGGAGGCCGGAGTCGACGAGACGTGTCCAGTCTACGCAGTCGCGTGTGCCGTAAGCACTCGGTGTTCCACAGGGATTTTAATTCTGCATTAGCGATTTTTCGGATGGTCATTGCAGCATCAGTCCTTGAAAATGGTATAGATTTTTCTTCACCATCTTCGTGTGCTGATCGGGCAGCTGCATCGGCATGTTCGTTGTCCAATATGCCGCAGTGACTTGGAATCCACTGAAACGTGATTCTGTGTCCTTCGTCGAAGAGGTGGTGAAGCAGCTCTCTAATTTCCAGCACTAGTTGTTCATGAGGTCCCCGGCGTAAGGCGAATGTCAAACACTGTAGTGCTGCCTTAGAGTCCGTGAACACGCTCCATTTCTTGGCTTCTTGGTGTTTAATGACTTGAATTGCACTACGTAGAGCAGCAAGTTCCGCAGCTGTCGATGATGTCTGGTGGGATAAACGAAACTTCACCGTTGTCGCTATTGCAGGAAAGATCACCGACCCTGCAGACCCATCCACTTTAGTTGAAGCGTCAGTATACAGATGAGTATGGTCACTGTATTTCTCATATAACAAGAGAAGAGAAAGCTGCTTTAGCGCTGGAGACGAGAGCCGGGCTTTTGACCCTATGCCTGGAACCGTGAGTTCAACATGTGCACAGGTCATACTCCATGGGGGAGTTGAAATCCTCGATGGAGTTGTATATCCCACAGGAATGCGTGTGCGATATGACAAGACTGTCTGGCAAAAAGAGGCACGAGGTCGGGCTTCTGGCAGTGAAGCTGGATGATGGGCAGGGGCACGAGTAAGATGCCTCACGTGTGCTCTGAGCACTTCCATCATGATATGCGTCTTTAGCGGGTAGTCATTAGCGATCTCGATTGTCTCAGCTGATGATGAACATCGCGGTAGCCCCAGACAAGCTCGCAGAGCCATGGCCTGGATGCTTTCGAGAGTCCGATTGTTGGTTCTACAGGTGTTGGTCAACACATGCAAACTGTAGCGCAAATAGCCAAGAAAAAGCGTCTTGTACAATTGCATCATTGCGTGTACTGAAGTCCCCCAGGTTTTTCCTCCGAGATACTTGAATAAGTTAGCAATTTCTGTCAGCCTCTTCTTCAGGTGGGCCACATGTGGGCCCCAGCAGAGGTCTCTATCAATGAATACGCCTAGAAATCTCTGCGTCCTGACATATGGTATGACTTGGCCATCGATTCATATAGCGTATGGTCTCATTGGCTTTCGACTAAAAGCAATCAATGCACATTTCGCTGGCGAGATTTTCAGACCCTGGTCCTTGAGGTACACTGATACCAACGTCACATCTTTCTGAAGTCTTGCGCGTACCTGAGGCCTTGTCACGCCAGATGTCCAGACGCAGATGTCGTCAGCGTACATGGATAACTTGACCACACTTGGTTATCGTTCTACAAGACCAATGAGAACGAGGTTGAAGAGGGTTGGACTCAAGACGCCACCTTGCGGGACTCCACGATGCGTTGGGTGTTTGGAAGTTGGACCATCTGCAGTGTTCACAAACAAGGTCCGCCCTTGTAAATAGCTGCGTGTTCAACAATACAGTTGCCCGCCTAGGCCCACTGACCCAATGGCTTCGAGGATGGCGTCATGTAGAACGTTGTCGTATGCTCCTTTTACGTCAAGGAACATGGCTGCAGATAGTCGTTTACCTTCCTTTTGTTGCTGGACATATGTGACGAGATCTATAACATTGTCGATCGAACATCGGTGACGGCGAAAACCAGCCATGGCGTTCGGATATATCTCATAGTATTCCAGGTACCATTCAAGCCTGGCCAAGATCATTCTCTCCATTACCTTTCCTACGCAACTTGAGAGTGCGATCGGTCGGTAAGAGGCAATGTCCAGGGGAGATTTGCCAGGCTTAAGGATCGGTACCAAGCGGCTAATCTTCCAATCTTGCGGAACGACGCCAGCTTGCCAGGAATCGTTGAAGATGTCAAGGAGTGCTTCTCGTGCCCGTTTACCAAGGTTGCACAGCATCTTGTATGAGATGTCATCCGGGCCAGTTGACGACGACTTATTACATAAGACGAACGCCGCATCGAGCTCCTGTGATGTAAGCGGTAGATCCATGCGTGGGTCCCGTGAGTGAGGGATTTGATTCACTGTATGTAGGCTTGTGTACGCTGTCTGGCCCACGGTCATAGCGCAGAAATCTTCTGCTACCCCAATTTCATGCCGGCGATGAAAAAGTGCAAGGGCTTTGAAGGGAAAACGCTGCTCTGGAACAGAACGTAGGCCTCGCACAATTCTCCATATCTGAGACAGTGGTTTATGAGGATCTAGCGACGCACAAAATTTCCTCCATTGTTGGGTGTCTAATTTGTCAAGGCGCCGTTGTATCTTCTTTTGGATGCGCCGGGCTGTCCGTAGATCGTCTGTGGAATTGGTGCGTCGGTATCGTCTTTCGGCACGACGGCGTATCGCACGAAGTCGCTCCAGCTCGAGGTCATATTCAAAGTACTTCGAAGAGCGTATTATTGTGTGCGTAGTCGCATGTGCAGTTTCCTTAATAGCTTGCTGAAGACCATTGGACAGGCCTTCTTCACAAGCATCCTCAAGTTGAGTCTTGAACGCACTCCAATCTATTCTTAGTATTGTGGTAGAGGAGTACGTGTTCGAAATACCTTTGATCTTCAGGTAAGTGGGGATGTGGTCGCTTCCGTGTGTTGCAATGTCCAAAAACCACTTTACCCGTGTAGCGAATCGGCGTGAAACAAAGGACAAATCAAGGCAGCT
Source organism: Rhipicephalus annulatus (assembly GCA_013436015.1). Taxonomy (NCBI): domain Eukaryota; kingdom Metazoa; phylum Arthropoda; class Arachnida; order Ixodida; family Ixodidae; genus Rhipicephalus; species Rhipicephalus annulatus. Next base: position 373,311 of record WOVY01009956.1, on the reverse strand, counting down.
GCTGTATGTAGTGCCTCGTAAAAACGTATGACTGGCGTCATTCAGAAGGACAAGACCATGGCTGGAAACCAATGATGCTAGACATCGTCCCGTTGAATTAAGCCTTGAGCTTCCCCAGATGGGATGATGCGCATTGAAATCCCCGGTGATAACCCATGGACCCGGATGTGCCCTTAATATGCCGTCTAGTTTGTTGGCGTCGAAATGACCTGATGGGGATATATACACGCCTAGAAGTGCGAATGTCACTTTTCCTTTTTTAACAGACAAGCACACATACTGATTGCTGTCGTGAGGTTGCACTGGCTGGACGACGTAAGTAAGCTCCCGGCGAATAAATACATCTACCTTGCTACTTTCGATGTCACTTGAAGAGAAAAATGACTCGTAGCCGGATAATCTGATTGGGTGCGATAATTTCGGTTCACATATAATAATGATAGGAAATCGGTGCAGATGAACAAACTGGCGAAAATCAGATATGCGAGATCTCAGACCTCTTGCGTTCCACTGAAAAATCGATGCTTCTCTGACCTCCTGACGGAACGACTTGTGACTGTCGGCCATGGCTTTACTGGAGGCTTGCAAGGACCGGTCTCAACGCGTCCAGCACCTGTAAGCCGCTCCTAGCAGTTGGCGTATCGATGCTTGTCAGAAGACTTCTGATGACACTCACAATGGCTCGCAGCATAGGAATAATTTGACGATCTGCTTTGGGAGCCTCGTCATTAGCAGCATTGGCTTTCACTGGGAGCAGAGAGCGGGAAGGCTGCTCCGAAGGCCGTGCGTTCACAAGCACCGACCAGTCTTCAGGGGAGGGAGGCTTCGCCGGTGGAGGTTTTCTTGTACTCTCTGGCTTTCTACTGGATGTTGATGGTGGTGTAGACCGAAGTGGTGCATGAATATCACCATGACTGGAGCGCTTCCGTCGGTGGCGACGTCGACGCCGGATTTTCTGTGAAGCTTCTCTATGGGTGGAGTTATCCCTGACCATTTCTTTCAGGATACCCATTTCTTTCTTGAGTCTTGGGCATTCCTTAGACGTGGCCTCATGCGTACCTCGACAATTGCCGCACCTATAGGTTGTTGCACAATAGGTGTCTACCGTGTGCGCCTCCGCGCACCGGGGGCATACGGTGGAGTTCGCAAAGACGCCCTTGACATGACCGATCTTGAAGCACTTGTGGCACTGAAGCGGCTTTGGGACAAAATGCCGTACCACATGTCGGAAATGTCCTACCTTGACGTGCATAGGGATTGAGTCGCCCTCAAAGACTATCTTAACGCAGCGGCTGTTCCCGGGGCAGCTGATATGCTTAATGACCACTCCTTCGTACGCTGGTTTTATCAGAATGGGTAGATCCGTGTTTGGGATTGCCAAGTCAATGTCGTAAATGACACCTGCAGTGCAGGTTCCAGTCATCGGTACGACCGCTCGTACTTTGACATCTCCAAACTCTGTCATCATTCGAAGCTTCTCCAGCGTATCTGCATGTGTTGTGTCAATGGCTAAAACGTTCTTACGTGTGTTTAGGCGGACCTCTTTGATTTCATTCTGTGCTATTCCCTCAAGAACATTGGAAATGGCTTGCCTGTTCAATTTTCGAAGGCTGGCGGAAGGATCCACGGGCATGAAGAGAATGGCATGCGGCCAGCGTTCATTCCTTGCCTGCACGGTTGACGTGCTTGCTGGTGATGACGTCTTGATGAGCCTCCTTTTGGCCTTGCGGCTCATAACAGACACGAAGCTGCCATCTGATGAGTCGTCGCCGTCGACTGAGTAGATGTCCGTGTCTTCACTGGAGCTGCACCAAGAGCCTCGTTTCCTTGCGGAGCTTACAAATGTTGAGCTGTAGCCAGACGGGCCAGCAGTTCGTTCTTCGTCCATGGGCACGAGAGCAGGAGCATCTCTTGAGCCGTCGCTGGTGATGGACCATGAGCCTTGAGCCACAGAAGAGCTTGAGGTCGCTGACATTTGACTACGTGGGCCTGTAGAAGTCGCCGCTGCCATCGCCACAAGGCGGGACGCAGGGAGCGTCCCAGGAATCATGGAAATTATAACGAAAGACAGTTAGAAGTGAAAGACGCGTTCTATCACTAAGTAACTTCGTCTCGAACTTTCGTAAATCTCGAACTTTCACACGTGGATGCCACCTCAAATAAAGAACAGAAGCATTTGTGTGGTATAATTTTAAGAGGCCGTAGTACACTCCGCTGTTCAGCACGGCCCCCTACGACCAACGCATGATTGTCTTGCAAGCCGATAATCCCGCGAGAGCGGTGTTTTATACGTTATAAAAAGTTACTATAATTCCTCAGGAGCCTGAAAGTCAAGTCGACGTGGTAGCTTAGAAGCGTGGCAGTTTGGGCTATAGCTGATATGAAATGACGATTGTTAAAGCGCCAGGTCAGAACAACGACAAAGGGACAAGAAGAAGACGTGGCAGCCTATTTTTTGGTACACTTAAAGAATTTTGTGCTTAAGATATGTGCAGTTTAAACCCGGTAATTTTGGATGTCCTAAAGCGGGTGTCCAACTAACGTGCCTCTCGAAATCACAGGACAATTTCAGCGACAAGAAAACATACACCTGTCATGAATTACAAACGGAACTTATCTATTGTTTATTCTCAGTTGGTGACGTGGTGAGGATCTCCTGATTAGGCACAGGTCATCTATTTTTCTCTGCAGCGCGTGCTATTAGGGTGATACTTCATAATTTTTTATTACCTCTGAGGTATTCATGGCTTTCCCAAAGTGGTCCTTGCACTAGCTGTTACAATAATCAGTGCGAATATTTTAAGTATTGCGGTAAGCGACATGGTCGGTGAATAAACGTGTGACGTCAGGTTTCTAAAAACATAGAGGCTCCAAGGCACCGCAATGACGTTGCTGAAAATCAAACCTGTAGAAGCAGTGTAAAATGCCTCCCCCGCTGTTTAATTTCAGGAACATCGAAAACATGTCACGCCTACGCATTAGAATATGAAAAATTTGTGTAAGCATGAGGGCACCGTCAGAAATATGTCCACACAATATGCTTCTGGGTGGCCTTACGTTGCATCTGAAGTGCTTCAGACAAAATAGCACGTATTTATTTTTAAAATACACACCAGAGCACTACCCACGCTCTAATGAATTTAGAATGCTGAGTGTTCAAAAAGTCTCGCGATATCGTTCTTCACTTTCTTTTAGTTTTCAAAACTTTTTATATCCAATGGCTGTCCAAGCCTTGCGTGGGCGCGGAATCTGTTTTCGATCTAAAATATCTTGATTGCAAAGAGCTTCGTGCTACGAGGTGTAAACAAGCTGACATTTAGCAAGAACAAGGGCAGGCGTACAGAGATACGAGGATTTACGACGAAGCCGCGTAAGCTCCCTATATGGCGCTTACACGTGCCTCTATATGCAACGTTTTTTGTATTTTCGTAACAGACAGATTTTGCCCGTCGTTTTGACTTTTAATATCTGCCACGTGTAAAACAATGGATTTTTAATCAAAAATTGCGTGGTAAAAACGAAGTGAAAGCATAGAAACAAACATCATACCACATGAAGCGTTAAATGTGAATTGAAAATAATCCTTGTGAAAAGCGTACGCAATTTATTGTAGAGACACCTCGTTGCAATCAGATTGCAAACCACGAACCGCAGAATGTTCAGAGAAACAAAATTAGTAGTGAATGAAACACCACAGAAGGCTAAAGAGAAAAGGCAAACGTACAATGTGGAGACTGAACGTTAGGTGGGCTGATGAAATTGAAACGTTCGCAGGTATAACGTGGCAAGGTAAAGCCCAAGACTAGGTTAATTGGCGGATCATGGGAGAGACCTTGCCCTGCATTGAGCGTTGTCAGGCTGATGATGGTGATGATTATGGATTACGCCTTGATCAGTATCACGTTGTTTCTTTTTGTTTTTCTTTACTTTTCTGAGGTTTTCATTTTGTTTGTAATGAAGTGCTGCTAAGAATGTATTTACATACGCTTTTAAGTAGACTAAAGTTTCTTTCAGAGTCAGTGCTTCATGTGGTGTGTTATTCGCTTGTATGCTTCGCCGTATTTTGTACCACGATGTTTTCAGATTCATGATGTTCTACCAACTAAGCAAAAAGGTCACCAAATTACTTACGAACTATCGAGCCCATCAGAAGCGTAGCCAGATATCTTTTTAAATATTTTTAGAGAAGAGGCACTTCCTATATCTAGAGGAGGGCACCCTCTTGAAATTATCATATTTTTTGCTCCCTATGCTATAGCGGAAAAAACGTTTGGGCATGGGGAGGCACGAGCCTAGTGTGCTTGTACCTGGCTACACCTGTAGAGTTTATACATCACGAAAAATTCAGAAAGCCATTGGTACGCCTGCCTTGTTAACTACCCTTGTTCAATATAACTGGAAGTAAATATGGCCCCCATAAAAACATACCCTATTGGCTTGTTTTTCAGACCTAATGGCCTCAGGAGTTACGCTAATGTATATACATTGCTCTTATAGGAGTGTTAAACAGTGTTGTTCGCAGTAAATTCTGCTGACATAGCTTCACTTTGACCTCTATGCGTGTCGTGCGAACTTAAGCTCAACATCTCAACATGAGAAATAACTCAGCAAACCAAACAACGTTTTAGACAGGTCCAACGTGCTGGAGAAAGTTATATATATATATATATATATATATATATATATATATATATATATATATATATTGTTAAGCGGTTTATTGACGGACACTCAGCGATGATTCACGACAGCGACAGTCAATGCGGGGATCGACTCTCTGCACGAGCTGCTCTTCTTCTTAAGAAAAAGGGCGACCCACTAGAAGGCGCTGACGAGGATGATCCACTGTTCAAAGGCTTTACCACAACTACCCCGGATACGAAAAGGGAGCCGCCTGGCGACCTAACAGCTGGTTACAATGAGCGGGTCATGGTAGGCCTTGAGGCGCTCCACCTTAACAATGTCGCGTCCTCGACGACGCATGTCCGAAGATTGTTCGATGGGTTCAATCAAGTAGTTGACTGGGGAAGTGCATTTGACGACACGGTAGGGGCCTTCGTATTTAGGCAATAGTTTTGAAGATAGGCCAGTTGCAGTAGTAGGGATCGAGAGCCAGACGAGCGCTCCAGGGAGGAATGTGGGTGCAGTAGTACTGACGTCAGCGCGAATGCTTTTTTGTCGCTCTTGATCATGCGCAGTAAAGGTCTTTGCAAGCTCTCGACATTCTTCAGCAAGCTTGGCTGTAGCAGAAATAGGTGCCCACTCAGACGGCTCTGGCCTGTACGGAAGTATCGTGTCGATGGTGTGTGACGGGTGCCTTCCATATAATAAAAAGAAAGGTGAAAAGCCAGTAGTGCTCTGAGGGGCGGTATTATATGCGTAGGTGACGAAGGGTAGAATGGAATCCCAATTTGTGTGATCGGCGGCGACGTATTTGGAGAGCATGTCGCCCAGCGTACGGTTGAAGCGTTCTGTGAGGCCATTCGTCTGCGGCTGGTAAGCAGCAGTTTTGCGGTGAACAACGTTGCACTCTTTGAGAATGGCTTGAACGACTTCAGACAGGAAGACACGGCCTCGGTCACTGAGCGGTTCCTGTGGTGGGCTGTGTCGCAGAATGAATCGTTGGAGCAGAAAGGAAGCCACATCGCTCGCTGTAGCCGCGGGAAGAGCGGCCGTTTCGGCGTATCGAGTGAGGTGGCCCACAGCAACAATGGCCCAGCGGTTACCAGCCGACGTTAGTAGAAGTGACCCATACAAATCGATGCCAACGCGCCCAAACGGCCTGGCAGGGCAAGGTAGAGGTTGCAGACCTACCGGCGACAGGTGCGTTGAAGTTTTGCGGCGCTGACATTCTATGCAGGAGCGAACGAATTTCTGCACGTAGCGGTACATGCCGTGCCAAAAGTACCGTTGGCGAATGCGGTGGTAAGTCTTCGATACCCCGGAGTGCGCACGCTGCGGATCAGAATGAAATAATTCGCATATGTCAGAGCGCAGACTGCGAGGTATGACTAGTAGCCACTGGCGGCCGTCACCGTTGTAATTGCGTCGATGGAGGAGGTCGTCGCGAACGGCGAAATGGTGGGCTTGACGACGCAACATGCGAGTGAATGGAGTGGATGGATCAGTCAGCAAGTCTATCAGTGAGGCAATCTATTGATCCTTGCGCTGTTCAGTAACAATAGCCTGAATGCTAATCGAAGAAATGGCCAGGTGAGACACTGAGTTGTTGGCATTGTCGTCAGGCAAGGGAGAGCGCGACAGGGCGTCGGCGTCAGCATGTTGCCTTCCATTGCGGTACAGCACGCGGATGTCATAGTCTTGCAGGCGAAGTGCCCACCGGGCGAGACGGCCTGAGGGATCTTTCAATGACGACAACCAGCATAGTGCGTGGTGGTCGGTGACGACATCAAATGGGCGACCATACAAATAAGGTCGGAACTTTGCAAGGGCCCAGACGATTGCCAAACATTCTTTCTCGGTGACTGTGTCGGCTTTAGTAGCGTACGTCTCGGCTTTAGTAAGCGTACGGCTCGCGTACGCCCCGACATATTCCGGGAACCCTGGTTTGCACTGCGCAAGGACAGCGCCGAGGCCGACACCACTGGCATCCGTGTGTACCTCTTTAGGGGCCGTAGGGTCGTAGTGGCGGAGTATGGGAGGCGACGTCAACAAACGACGAAGTGTTCTGAAAGCGTCGTCGCACTGTGATGACCACGAATGGAGAGGCCCGTTACTTCCGAGAAGCTTCATCAGCGGCGATATGATAGACGCGAAGTTTCGAATGAAGCGCCAAAAGTAGGAACACAGTCCTACGAAACTGCGCAGTTCCTTTACGGATGTCGGCTTGGGGAACTCGGTCACGTCCCGAAGCTTGGTTGGATCAGAGAGAATTCCGTCCTTGGACACGACGTAGCCGAGTATTGTCAGCTGCCGAGCTGCAAATTGGCACTTCTTTAGGTTCAGTTGCAGACTGGCGTTTCTCAGACGCGTTAAAACATGCCGAAGGCGTTGAAGGTGCGTCGAGGAGTCAGGAGCGAAAACGACGACGTCATCGAGGTAGCACAGGCACGTGTGCCATTTCAGGTCACGCAGAACTGTATCCATCATGCGCTCAAAGGTGGCGGGCGCATTGCACAGCCCAAACGGCATAACGTTAAACTCGTACAAGCCGTCGGGGGTGACAAAAGCGGTATTTGGTCGAGCGTCCTCAGCCATAGGTACTTGCCAGTACCCTGAGCGCAAATCGAGGGATGAAAAGAATTCCGCTCCTTGCAGGCTGTCAATCGCGTCATCTACCCGCGGTAGTGGATACACGTCCTTACGAGTGATCTTGTTAAGGCGTCGGTAGTCCACACAGAACCGCACAGAACCGTCCTTCTTCGTGACGAGAACGACAGGAGATGCCCAGGGGCTGATAGAGGGGCGAATAACATCGCGGCGAAGCATCTCGTCGACTTGCTCGTTGATTACACGGCGTTCTGTGGGAGATACGCGATATGGACGTTGCCGCAGCGGTGGCTGTGCGCCTGTGTCAATGCGATGCGTAACGGTGGATGTGCGGCCGAGAGAAGGTTGAGCGACATCGAAAGAAGAGCGGAATTCTTCCAACAGGCCCAAAAGCTGGGAACGCTGGCCCTGCGTAAGGTCGTCGGGTATGCAGTGACCGAATATATCATCGGATGATGAAGCAGATGTCGAAACAGCACCAAGCGTACAGGAACTTGGGTAGTGCATGTCATCGGGTTGATCCATAACTTGCGCGTCTTCGATGGGTTCCACGCTGCCGAGACATTCTCCTCGCACCAACGTAACGCTGTACGGAGATGAGTTCACAACAAAAATAGTGGTGATGCCGTGAGTGAGTTGCACGGTCGCGAAAGGAACCAGCAAGATTTTTCTTATGAAAACACGATGAGATGGAGAGAGGAGTGCAGCGGTGTCAGAAAGGCTTGCGCAGTAGAGCGACACCGCAACGGAGAGGTTTGCAGGCACTTGATTGTCGTCTCTGACGAGTAACTTGCTTGCAGCGGATGGACTGTCGGCCGGCGTCAAAGAAGAGAATGGCGCGAGTTTTATTTCTGCTGGTGCGCAATGAATGACGGCGTCGTGGCGGGAGAGAAAATCCCATCCTAGGATGACGTCGTGAAAGCATGAAGAAATTATCATGAATTCGACCGCATACACCACGTCCTGAATCATAAGGCGGGCTGTGCACATCGCTGTAGGGTGAATGCTTTGGGCGCTGGCTGTACGGAGGGAGAGCCCGCAAAGCGGCGTGGTCACTTTGCGCAGTAATCGGCAAAGTTTTTCGTCCATCACGGATACGGCGGCTCCAGTATCTACAAGGGCAGATGCACGAACGCCATCCACAAGCACGTCTATCACGTTCGACGGGCTTTCCTGAGGGCTTCCGCAGTTCGACAGCGTCGCAGCCCTTGCCTCGTGGACTGCGACGACTAGTTTTCCTGGTCGCCCTCGAGTGGACGTGGCCGCATCGGTGACAGTGAGCGACGTCGTGGAGAGGGTGAACGGCGGGTAGACGGAACGGGGCGGGACGACGGTGACATAGGCGGCGGTTGGTCATAAGAGCGGCTTGACTGGCTGAAATTGGAGGCGACCTGCGGTTGCTGCACACGATTGCAATATCGTGCCACATGACCGTCGCAACCGCAAGCAAAGCAGATGGGGCAATTATCAGCAGTGCGCCATTGGTTTGCTGGTCGCATCCATGTCGCAGAACGCGATTGGCGAGCTGGCTGCTGATATGAGTGCATAGTAGGCACGTGGCACTCGGGGCACGTGGGTGACGCCGGCGTACGTAGGCGAGACAGGTTCTCCAAAGGCCTGGGGCCTCGCGATGGTGTCGGTGTAATTTAGCGGAACAGTGACAGAAATCGGTGGGGGCGGCCTGGCAACAACTTGGGCGTAGCTGAGTGGCACAGATGCAGGAGGTGGCTGGTGGTATTCAGGGACGACCTCCGCGATTTCCTGCTGAATGGCTCGGCGGAGCGGAGGTAGAAGTGTACTTGATGGCTGTTGAGCTTGTTGTGGGGAAGCAAAAGCCAGTAGAGAGACCTGGCGGGCAACTTCCTCACGCACGAACGACTTGATTTCGGCGAGCAAGGTTGCGTGGTCTGGAACTGCTGACAAGGCCGAGAGATCAGCATCACGTGGTGGCGGGCGACGGGTCATCAAGCGCTGCCGCCGCAGCTTGTCGTAACTTTGGCATATCATGATGACTTCTGCCACAGTGCGGGGGTTCTTTGCCAGGAGCATGGCGAAGGCATCGTCGGCGATGCCTTTTAGAACATGCGTGATTTCGTCAGCCGCTGACATGTTCAGGTCGACTTTCTTGCACAAGTCAAGGATGTCCTCAATATAACTTGTGAAGGACTCACCAGTCTGCTGGGCTCGTTCACGTAAACGCTGTTCAGCTTGCAGCTTACGAACAGCAGGGCGGCCGAACACGTCGACGACAGCGGTTTTAAAAGCGGACCAAGTCGGGAAATCAGACGCGTGGTTATTGTACCACATTCCGGCCACACCCGCAAGGTAGAAGAACAGGTTACCGAGCTTAGCTGCCTCATCCCAATGATTGGGGACGCTCACACGTTCGTACATGGCAAGCCAGTCCTCGACGTCGGTGCCATCCGCGCCGGTGAAGACAGGAGGGTCGCGGATGCGGGCGACACCGGGACATGGCGGCGACGTAAAAGGAAGCGTTTGCTGGGCGGCGTCTTGGTACATGGTTGGAGGCACGGTACGGGATCGAAGCTCCAAGGGCATCGAATGCTGACCGAAGGTGTTTGAAGGGCACAGCACTCTCAGCACTCTCCACCAAATTGTTAAGCGGTTTATTGACGGACACGCAGCGATGATTCACGACATCGACAGTCAATGCGGGGATCGACTCTCTGCACGAGCTGCTCTTCTTCTTAAGAAAAAGGGCGACCCACTAGAAGGCGCTGACGAGGATGACCCACTGTTCAAAGGCTTTACCACAATATATATATATATGTGTGTATATATATTGACGCGTGTGTACTGGTGGACCAAAACAACAATAAGGGGATTTGGCGGACACCAGGTAGTGGAGCTCTAGCTGATTGAAGATAAAGAAGGCGATCTTGCTGTTCGGCTGCTGAGAGTCACTGTGTGAACGTTTATACGTTTATCTGCCTTTGGTTCGCGCTGCACCGCGACACTGGTGGAAGTGCTGGGACGCAACCCTACCTAATGCTCCATACTCCCACTGGGAGCCATTCATCGAGCTCCGACGCATTGTCACCCATTGCAACTCCCGTGCACCGGTTCAGTCGGCGGCTGATAGGCCTCGCTCCAGAGTTCACGCCTTCCACGGAACCTCGCAAGTGCCGATTACCTCTACAAATGGCCAACGCCAGTCCGCAACCGGCGCCCCAAGGCCCCCCACCAACACAGCCTTCACAGGTAACCATCTTTCAACCACTGGTTCCCTATCACTTTAGTGGCGGCGCCCATGAAGACGTGGACGACTGGCTTGAGCACTACGAGCGTGTCGCCAAGATTAATCTGTGTCCTGAACAAGAAAAGCTCTCCCGCGCCTATTTCTACCTTGACGGCGGTGCGAAAATATGGTATGAGAACAGAGAATCCAGTCTGTTAACGTGGGGCGACTTTCCACAACAGCTTGTGGATACGTTCACCAATGTCGATCGACGCGACCGTGCGCAGCAGCTATTGGAGCTACGGGCTCAAAAACCCAATGAAAGCTTTACTATGTATGCTGAAGATATGACTCGTCCTTTTCGTCGAGCTGACCCGAACATGAGTGAAGATAGGAAGTTGAGCTACCTCATGCGCGGCGTTAAGGAGCAACTTTTCGCCGAGCTACTGCGCCATCCTCCAAGTACCGTAGTTGACTTCATCAAGGAGGCTACGGCTATCGAGCGGGCGCTCCATCGACGATGCAGGCAGTATCATCGAATGTCTAGCAGCGCCCCAATCAATGCTGCCGCCATACCTGAGGATCAAAGCTCCCTGCGAGACCTCATTAGGGAGATAGTTCGCGAAGAACTTCAAAAGTTCCAAAATCCGGTTGCTCAAACTCCCGTTGCGTCTGTCGCTGAACTGGTACGCGATGAAATCCGCCACGCCTTTTCTACCGCTGGTCCTGGTGACGAGCACCGTCCCATGAGCTATGCCGATGCTCTGCGACATTCACCATCTGGTACATCGCCGCCATATCACCCAGTGCCGACGGCCCCTTGGTCACCGCGGCAAGAGCAGACCCTGAGCCGACCGCCAAGCCAACCGACGTACCACCAAGCGTCCACAGCAGCACCATGGACATCGTCGCAAGAAGGGAAGCTCATACGTCCACCACTCCGAAGAACAGACACGTGGCGCACAATCGATCGACGTCCACTATGCTTCAACTGCGGAGGTGCAGGTCATATTGCCCGTCATTGCTGGCACCGCAATGATTCCTTCCGCCCACTTCGAACATGGTCTGACGATCGACGTGTGAACGAAGAATACATACCACGCCGGGAGGACGCCTCTTTCCATGGAGCCCGTTCTCACTTTTACGAATACCGTACTTCTGACGAGGAGCCAATACCTACCCGCCAGCCAGGTTTGGGACGTCAATCCCGCTCTCCTTCTCCCGCTCATTCACCTTCGTCACACCGACGTACCTCCGCGGACCTTAACGCAAGAAGGTCACCCAGCCCGCGACGGGGAAACTGAGGGCGGTGACCTCCGGGGGTAAGGTTGCAGGCCATGAAGATGACGACGAAAAGCCCCCATTACACGACGCTGTAAATTCGACAAGACGTGAGAGCGACGACATTGTGACCGCTGACCTGAGTGTTTTTTTTGACGGCCAGAAAGTAACAGCCTTAGTCGACACCGGTGCCGACTTTTTTACCATCAGTCAGGACCTCGCCATGCACTTCAAGAAAGTGAAGACACCGTGGACAGGCCCTCAAATAAGGACGGCAGGTGGTCAGTTATTGATGCCCTCGGGAAGATGCACAGCGAGAATTGACATAGGAGGTTCTTCTTTCGTTGCGTCGTTCGTCGTTCTCGCCGCATGCTGCAAGGATCTAATTATTGGTATGGACTTCTTACGAGAGTACGGCGCCGTCATCAATATCCCAGACAGTTTGATTACATTCCGCAACAGTTCGGGCGCACCTGATTGTACACAGGCGCGACCGAATCAATTGCGTCTAACTGATGACAATGTGGTTTTCCCTCCACGGTCATGCACGCTTGTTTCTGTGGCAGCCGCTGTCCAGTTTGACGGCGAAGGAGTAGCAGACCGAATAACCTCGCTCCTCTTCACACACGGCATTTCCGTCGCAAGAGGTATCGTCAGTGTCGCCGCTGGACGCACGGACTTGCTTCTGACAAATTTTAGTGATGAGCGCCAGCACTTTCCAAAAGGCATGGCCGTCGCTTACTTCGACGATATTAAAGACGCAGAAGGCTGCTTGGCAGTAGTCGACGAGGCACCAAAACTTGATTCGACACCAGTTCTTGACGTTAGCACTACTTTGCCTACGAACGAGCGAGAGAGGCTTCTTGAGCTACTGGCCGAATTCAAAGACTGCTTTTCGACAACATCAAAAGTTGGCCGCACGCCTCTAACCAAGCTTCGGATAATTACCGAGGACATGGCAAGACCAATTCACCAAAACCCCTATCGCGTGGCTGCAGAAGAACGCGAAGTGATACAAGAGCAAGTCGACAAAATGCTAGAAGATGACGTCATTCAGCCCTCAAAAAGCCCCTGGGCGTCACCTATAGTCCTCGTTAAAAAAAGATGGCAGCCTGCGCTTCTGTGTAGATTACCGAAAACTCAATCAGGTGACAAAGAAAGATGTGTATCCACTTCCTCGTATAGATGACTCTCTCGACAGACTTCGACATGCTCGTTACTTTTCATCGATGGACTTAAGGAGTGGGTATTGGCAAATCGAGGTAGACCCAAGATACCGCGAGATGACTGCTTTTGTGACACCAGATGGCTTATATGAATTTAAAGTCTTGCCCTTTGGTTTATGTAGTAGGTAGTAGAGCTCTGGCTGATTTAGAGGTTTATGTACACCAGGTAGTAGAGCTCTGGCTGATTGAAGATAAAGAAGGCGATCTTGCTGTTCGGCTGCTGAGAGTCGCTTTGTGAACGTTTATACGTTTATCTGCCTTTGGTTCGCGCTGCACCGCGACAATATATATATATATTGTCACGGGGTTGTGACGTGGCCGAAGACAGGAGACATTGCGTTGGAATTTCACTTTTTATTTGGGCGAACCTGTGCCTCGTAAACGGAAAGTCCGATTACAGTAGCAGTCTTGGACTGATAACGGCGAACGGAGCGTCGGCCGTCGATCAACTACTGACAAGCGGCGAAGCGCGTCGGAATTTGTACTCTTGCCGTCGAGTGCTCTAGCGTTATCGTTGGCAGTGGCATAGGTTCCAGAATAATCTTTACAGTTCGCACAGTTGGCGTGATCTTATCGAAATGATCTACTACAGTCCAGAAGCTTCTCGAAAACTGCAGGCGCGGTTGCGTGTAGTGTTTTGGGACGATAACAAAACTTGGGAAATGGAACGTGGGCAATATGTATATATATATATATATATATATATATATATATATATATATATATATATATATATATATATATTGTAATGAATCTGAATAAAAGACGCTCTGATGGTAATGAAGAAGACGATGATGATTGGTGGCTGTAGTAGTAGCTCGCGCACGCCGCTCGCCATTAGCCAGACCTACCTAATAAAGCACATTTTGCCAAGCTGCGTCTGAACCTTTTTCGACGTACACCACCTCTGTTTTAATATATGTATATATATATATATATATATATATATATATATATATATATATATATATATATATATATATTCGCGTTATTCGAAGGTCGCAGGTTCGGATCCTGCCCACGGGAAGTTATCTTTCCACCCACTTTTCTTTCTTCTCATTTACATTCCATTTGTTCTAATAACTTCCTCTATACATTTCTTGACATTGTTGTCTGTTAGATCTCATTAATATTGTTAAAACACAAAAAACGAGCCCTTGAATATACATTTTTTTCTTATATATATATATATATATATATATATATATATATATATATATATATATATATATATATATATATGACATTGATGATAATGTGTAGAATTCAACGTCCCGAAACCGCAGTACTATTAGAGACGCCGTAGTGGAAAACTTCCGAAATTTCGACTACCTGGACTTTGTCAATGTGCACCCAAATCTGATCATACGGGCATACAGCATTTTCGCCTCCATCTAAAATGCCGCCACCGCAGTTTGGATTCGATCCCGCGACCTTCAGCAGCCAAGTAATATAGATAACATTACAAATCTATTCAGCCACTACAATTCCAAAACTAATTCAACGTCTATTAATATTGAACTTTTTTTACCACTACTACAACTCGTTTACCGTCGTAAATTATCGCGAGCCGACACTGTGTGCAGAGGACAAAGCTGGTATGCCATTTGCTGTGTGGCCTGGCGGGTGATCAAACAGCAAATTAGATGTCACTGACGTAGATCTAAGCACATTTTTGTGTGCGCGTTTGTGCGTATGAACGTACGTGAATAACTGCTTTTTAAGGCATACTAACACAAGCATACTAAAACAAAGTCTATTTTTGAGACCTATTTTCGTAATATTACGGGGGATTATTTTGGACATGAGTATCAAGACGATTTATCTCAAGTTAGCTACCGAGAGCTCAATTGAGTATGTCAATATCATGTCGTGCATTCCGAAGGTCTCTGTCAAATTCAGGTGGTGACAAAGCTGATTTGTTGCTTATTCAGGGCACATGCAATCTGACGAAGAACAAAACTACATCTGGCCGGGGAGACGCCGTCATAAAATGTACTGCTCACACGAGCTTCTGAAAAAGCACGATTTCTGTATCACCACGCGCCTTTGTTTTTTGTTTTATTTTTTCTCTTTCTCCTTTCGGACTGGCCAACCAATATGTGACGATTTTTGTTTGCTATTACTGTTGGGTAGAGCGGTCAGTCATGCGTTTAGGGGAGCAAACTTATGGACATTGTCGAGCTTATAAGCAGTCGCGCAATGTTTTGTCGATATTTATCGATTGACAACAAAGCGCAATAACAAAGAACAGTTTTTCACAGTCAGACTCCATTCCTGTTTCGAATCGTTCCCTCAAAAGTTCTCGTCAAAGTGGATCTGTGCTTCGCAATTATAATCGGTTTCGGATTTTTACACTGCGAAGGAGACTGGAGCTGACAAACCGTGTCTTGGGGGGGGGGGGAGCATGAAAAATGTTTCTGTAACGTACATCACTCTTGCCTCTCTGCCTTTGGTTGGTTTCGGGACGACATTGGGGCTATTTTCACTTCTCTTATTCGCCGCTGTTTTGAAAACTTTGATTTCGCTGACAGCTTTCGCGATGGTCGAATTGTTTTAATCCCTAAACATGAAACAGAGTCAACGAGTTGCTATAGCTGTTTATGTAAAAAAAAGCATAGTTGATTCACTAACTTTTTATCGTCTCCTCACGTCGACCGCAGGATATGTGTGAAACCCAGGCCAAATCGCGCAATGTCAGAAGTTCCTATTTAACACAACTACTGAATAACCCTTGAGGCGTTATGCACTTTTCACTTTTTCGTTTTTGCCCGTAAACAGAAATAAAGCGACAGCTTGCGAGTATGGGGTTTTGTAAGAGACTGTAGAAGCATCATATTCATTGAATTACGTTTATGGGTCACAAGGCTGCGTGCATTTGCTATCGAAGGTTTTTCTCTTCCTTTCATCTGGAAGCATTCAGTGAATGAAAAGCCGTCGAGAAGGATAAAATCTGAGACCAAAATTTAAAACGTGAAGGTTAGTCACCCCATTTCATTCTTTTGTGCGTTTTCGTGGTGTATAATGCTTAACCTTTCCCTCAGCTCCCCATTCAAGGCAAATGAGAATACAGTCTTTTTGTATCCGCCATTGCCCTGCAAGAGAAACAGAAGTCTGAAGAATGAGGAGCAGGTGTGTCAATTTTCGGGGGGCGAAGCTCCTCAGGGTGTGGGTCGTTTCCTCCTCCCCCCCTTCCTCTGTATTTGAAGTGGTACTAGTATTAGTAGTAGTAGTATAGCAGCAGCAGCAGCAGCATCAGTAGTAGTAGTAGTAGTAGTAGTAGTAGTAGTAGTAGTAGTAGTAGTAGTAGTAGTAGTAGTAGTAGTAGTGGTAGTAGTAGTAGTATGTAGTCACATCTAATTTATGAATTGCTTGATAGACGGCGTAGTATGTATATGTCCTTGGAAACATCACTAGATGGCATTTGTAGTTTTCATATAGTTGACTGAGAGACAGACACACGGACGAACGCGGCCAGCGGACGGATGCACGATTCACGATTTACCGATAAAACCCCTTGAAGTGCCCACTCATCACCATTCATTCCGTGGATATGCTGTGATTTTGTTTTGCATGGTTGCCTAAGGAGCTGTAGAGAAAACGCCCTCACATGTGTCCTGTCATGCAGGTCTTCTTGAAGCTGGTCGAAGCGAACGGCATGCCTGTTCTCTATAGTAATGCGTGTTAGACGGTTTCGAATCGGTCATCTGAAGAAGGTCTGCACAGGCAGCAATGACAAGCTTCGTTCGCATAGCTGTAGCGGACGCTCCACTAAAACTGCCTACTACTGACGTGGTGAAACGCGCAACATGCGCGTGCAGCAACAGTAGCGTCGGTGCCATTAAGGGAGGATGCAACAGCGTCACCTGGTTTTTTCTGCTAGCACGCCCAAACACCGTCGTTTGCGCTGCTACAATGTTGGTTCTAGTTCACTTTAAGTGGGGTGACACAGGCGCGTTCGAGAGGTTGCAGAGCACATATATGGGATAACTATGTTTAGAATAGATGGATGCTATCATCGACGCTGACGCTCGGGGTATAAGGTCGGCATCTCAGGGGTATGTTAAAACGTTGACGTAATTGTACGTCTGCGATTGTAAACACGTTAAATGGGACAGCTTCTTAGAATGGACGCGTTGAAGGAACTAATCGTAAATGACAGGGTCACGATGGCTTCTGAACTTTAGCAGGCATGATGTGAGAGGACAGTGGTAGATTTAAAATGCGTGTTTTTTTTAAATAGACAAACTATGTTACAATGGCTCAGTGGATAGTGTGCCCGGCATCTGTTGTCGCAGACCAGAAGTCGTGGGTTTGACTCCCGTTGACGGAACCTTTTTCCTTTGTCTTCTGATCATGCATGTTTTGTCGACATCCCTTTGGTGGCGGAAATGCCTAAACGAAGTCTTGGTTGAGTGCGGCATGAAAAACCTTTCGTGTTAACACTTTTCAAAACATATAGTCTGGCTACCTTACGACGATTCAGATACTGAAGCCACTGGGCCTTGTGGTAATGCCTTTACTAAATTGCACTTCGCCTGTTTGAGCGCGCCAATTGGGACGGCCACGTAGAAACAATGCGTTGAAGAACTAGTCGAAGAGGTCTAGCCGAAAATTATTCACATAACACCGAGTACTGGTACAATACAGTGTTAAATATAGAAGGTGTACTTGTATTCCAGAGCATGTTGCCTAGGCGCAGTGGGTATAGTATGCCCCGCCTCTGTGTTCCCAGCCTAAAAGGTCGTGGGTTTACTGCCAATAAAGCAGCTATTTTTTCTTTGCTCTCAGCTGATGCGCAATTTTTCGACGTTCATTTCTGTGAGGGAAATACGTCACGCAACTGGTGGGGCCCAGCATAAAACACTTTCGCACTAAAACTTCGATGCCCTCGCATGTGAGTCCAGTGTGACTGGGGCCTAATATGAACGAAGTCTGAATGTGTCGGAGCTTTGGCTCTCCTGGCTCAAACAATTTTGTCCCTATTGATCGTTTTTTCCAGTGACATAATTTATTTATATGAATCGATGGAAATAAAGAAAAAAAGCTATTGTTTTTATATATTTTTCTACTTGAGGAAAACGCAGATATGTGGCAACATATGCCCCAGGTAACTTGATAGCGTCTCGTTTCACTAGCGCCTATATTGGGCAGGTTGAATGATTATCGATAAAACTTGCACGACGGTGACACATTATTTTCTCTTTATCAACCTTAATACGAAACTATGTGCGTAGATCATACACCTGAAAAATAATAAGCTCCACTGACCCCATTCGTCACTTTCGATGGACGCGGTCACTTTTGCGAAAAATCACAGCAGCGAGACAGTGTCCTTGAAAAGCACTAATACTAACAATAAAACACAATTCTTACTTGCTGTTCTCAGAGTTGATTCTCTGTAATCGACGCCTGGACGGAATTATGTGGTTACATGAAAAGCAAGCACACGGTAAGACACTTCTAAAAAAAATTATTGTTACATTGCACAACCTATAGTGTGTGTTCTCTAGGCAGATCTAGGTTGATTTCTCATGATTTAGCAGAAAAAATAATATGCATGAAAGAAAAACTTGTAAGCACGGAAAGCTCAAAGATCCGTGTCGTCTTGCTGTTCATGTCACAAAATTTGTTCCCACAGTTCTAATATATATAACACTGTGTAAATGCAATGAACAGCAACAAAAATAAGTTGTTTAGCAAAAATGTGTTAACTATTCTGTGTATTCGGTACCTCTTCAATTCTTCACATATATTCGATGAGAATGCTCAGATAAAGATAACCAATAAACTAGCGTATGCACAGCCTGACATACAATTCGTACTGGAATGAGAAGTTAAATTGCTTCGTGTTAGTATGAAGGACGTACGGAGCTGGATGGCCTTCTTTCTCTTATTCTTGCTTTTATTCGTTGGTTTCGTCTCTTCTCCGTCGTTGTTTATATTTTTGTCTACTTTCATTTATATTTTATGTCGTCCTTTCTCAACGTACAGTACTTCTTTCTCATTTCTGTTTTTTATTCGTTTTTTCTGCGCTTCGCTTACTTCTTTTTGCTACATCAACTCCTTCTGTCCATATGTTTCTCTCTCTCACTTCTTACGCCTTCATTTCTCTTGCTACCTTTTTTCTAAATTTCTCAATTTTATGCTGCGCTTTATTTTCTCCCTTCTTCCTTACCCTTCTCTACATCCACACATCTCTCCTGCTCACTCACACTTGTATTTCACACAGACTTGTAATACTGCACAATAAAAGAATTTGTTTTCCCTGCTAACGTGCTTTTATAAACAAGTGGTTATGGCGATCACCTTCATATCGTTGTTACTCCGGTTGGCATGGCGCCTCATCACATTTTTTTCGCCAGGAAATCTTCCTCTTTCTATCATTCTATAGCCTAGCCGTGGTGATCTAGTGGCTAGGGTACTCGGCTGCTGACCCGCATGTTGCAGGATTGAATCCCGGCGGCGGCGAGTTCATATTAGATGGAGGCGAAAATGCTGTAGGTCTGTGTGCTCAGATTTGGGCTCACGCAAAATAATCCAAGTGGTCGACACAATTCCTACATATCAGTGAATCAATCAACCAATCAATCAATTAAATGAATCTCTCATTCTCTCTTTTCGACTCGCTCTCTGCACTTAATCTAACGCCCATCTGCTTCATGGCATTCCACCAGACTAAGTGATGCAGCCGGGGAGCGCAGCCGGGCACTCGTGTTCGGGGAGCGAAAGAAAAGATGAAGAGGATGAAGAAAGCGTTCGCCAGTCGATAGTTGTGTTGCATGCACAAGAATTATAGCGGTCATTCGTGATTATGAAGATTTTCTCAAACTCTTCATGAGCTCCAATATAGTAACTGTCACGCCGAAGACATGCGGACGAATTGTCATTTGCTTGGGCGCGCATATATATCAGATCTCTTTCGTTCTTAAATCTAAAAAACGTGGCCACAAACCACATAAGCCTGAATTTGAATAAGAGTACATTTGAAATAGAAAATAAACTTACAATGAAAATGTTGTCTAGGTAACAACTCAGCAGAATATACAAACCATATTCTCTGACAATTATTCTCTTTTGTGCATTTCTGATTACACAAGTCTTTAAAATTTTTGGTATATCACCCTTTAGCAAGTACTTTCGGACAATTGCGGACTAAAAACTTCGCCTTCTTGCCATAAGTCTCGCTCCAAACATGGCAGTTTTGGCTATTAGATCCCATGCGATTGTCATATATCATTTTAATTGTAGTTCAAAAACTACTAACACGTTGCATTCCGTTAAAGTATATTATATTAGCAATATTGTTGACGGATGTACGAAGTTGCTCCATCAGGCTGCTCTTTGGAGCAGCAGGTAAAAATTCAAAGCGTTACTACGTTATCTTGCTCATATACAGAAAACTTAATACGAAAAATATAAAAAATGACATATGTTAATAAACCTAAATGGTTAACCCAGCTGCTTTATTTATTGAAATTTGGTTCATTTTTATACTAATGCTAGTGGTTGTGCCTAAAGAAAGGGATTAACGTATAAAGTACTCGGTACTCTAGTATGGAAGAGCACGAAGCCGTCCCGTGGGCCTCGCACTTGATATACAGCAGTTTGGGCTTAGAAAAATTTGTTAACTATTCAGAGTACTCAGTACTCTACTATGGGTGAGCTGAAAGCCGCCCCTTGGGCCTGACACTTTTAGACCGAGACATGTGTTTAGAAAAAAATTTTGACGATTTTGAATACTTTGTACTCAACTATGGGAGAGCAGTAAGCCGTCCCTGAGGACGCCTTCCAGTTTTCTTTTGTGTGTGTAAGAAGATTAGAAGTTTTAAAACAATGTAGGGCATAATCTGAAAGTATACTTCGCCATACTAGCTAACAGCTACCCTAAAGAGGCACAAGGTTATGTCAAAGATCCTGTTCATTCCTAAACTTTCGCCCCAAGATAGCTGCTGAACAGTTGTGCACGTGAAGTTTAAAAAAACTGTGCAATACGTACTTTTATTTTGACCGCAAGATTGTGGAGCATCCAGGTCTGGGATTGACAAAAACAAGAATTCACAATCTATTGAGTTAATCATTTTTGTTATCTATTTCCCCGACTATGTGGCATAAATTCTGGCGTCGTCGGAATTTCATAGTATGTTTAAGAAAACGTACTTGTTTGCTCTGCTTGGAAGCTTCAGAGACGACCTTTTAAGATGACTTGAATACATGCTTACTGCTGACCGTAATTATTGCTTCTGTAACATTTATAGCAATGTGTAACAATTCCTCTCAAAACTGATTCCTCCCTCCAAGTCGATGCTTCGATAAAGCAGTGTACATATTGTTGCCTCTCATCGATATTGCATTATTACACGTCACTGAATTTATCGCTTGTGATATATGCACTTGGTAAGGTTTGTTTTCAAAAAAAAAAAAATCTGTGAATATAGAATTGCCCATTTCTCTTGCTTCTTAAGCATATAATAATCCCGTATGTTTGGCGTTCTTACCAGCGAGCTTGTGAAATTTCAGCCAATGATGAGTCACTTGTGTAGAGAAATTTTATACTGACAGTTCGAGGCACTTCAATTGCTAGCAAATGATCGAGTGTCCGCGCCTTTTGACTGAATCAGTACTCACCTGTTGTTTTGAAGGAAAAAAATAATTATCTCTGATTATCATGGGACAGAATGCACCTTACAATAGAAACTGTTATGAGTTTTGCACAAGACTCGCGAGATCGTTCGGCACCATTGGTGCAGTGTATTTCACCATCTAGTGTGATTATGCATTTACAAACGTACTAACAATTCACGTTTTTTGGTTGTATGCTACTTAAGCCACTCGTATGCAGGTATCAGTGTCCACTAAATATACAGTTTGAATAGTAAACAATCAGTGCCTGAAGACATATACGTTGCCCCACACTTTTAACAGTGCTCCTTTTTTTCCTTTTTTCGGTCTACGAAGTGCTACTTAACTGCATAGCTGGCACGAGTGCAAATGCTCAGAGCAGTTATCACTGATGTTTTGCCTTAAAAATGCAGCTTCCGCACGCTGCTATCATGCAAGCGAATGCGAAAACGCGTCAATGCACGTTTCGTTGTCAACGTCTGTGAGCTCCTGTGCTTTTTATCAACAAGAATAACGTCCAAAAACTTTTTCACGGATCCTGGTCGTCCAGAGGGCCCGTGCGAGGGTGGTCAGGTTTAACCTAACCGTTCCGAGTGGGCCTAGCTGACCGTCTCCGAGCGGGCCTATATGACCGTTCCCAAGTGGGCCTAGCCAGGTGACGCTGAGTTAACTCGCGTCTACTGTGGACTCAGTAAATTTGTTTCACTCACTCACAGACTCTTCATTTTATTTTAGGGGAGTGTTAGCTTTGTTTTGGGTATATAGGTTCATGTGACCAAGTTCGCAAGTCTTAAGTTCATTCGAAGGCTGGGAATCCTATAGGTAGGAGTGTTGCGGAGAAGAGGCCATATGTCATTGAACCTTAAGTGACGCGACTGGAATAAATGTAGACAAAATTCCAATTCAAGAACCCTTGTTGTATCGATGAAGCAGGAAGCTGGGGAGGTCCAAGAGGTTAGTTTATGAATGTTTATTTTGATATTTCAGAGCACTGTAGCCCCAAGAGAAGTGGCAGTGAGAGGCACCAGCCAAAAATATATTGTCGTTATCATTGTGAATCTCAAAAACTGTACAAGAAGGCTTTATTCAGATGATACAGTACTCCAATGTATCTTCTAATCAATCCGGAAGCTGGGCAGCATACGGTATCTTCGTTTACTGCAATTGGACGTATTTTTTTATGCAGGTCCCTTCGACCGCTTTAATTCGCCAATACATAAGGATGCTTTAAATAGTTACTGGATACCAACAATATTCCGACTGTATTAAACTGTTTATTGGCTGGTATCCAGTAACTATTGTTGGTATCCGTATCGGTGCGTAACCGATAGAAGACGACGAGGATGTTCTCGCTGTATTAAAATACGAAAAAAAAACATGTGCGGAGAGGAAGCAACATTGTTGAAGAGAAGCTGTAAACTCAATAGTAATACTCACCAATATGTTTGTCTGCGTCACTGTTCTGGTGACGAGTAGTTTGATGGTATCGTTACACCACATCGTAATTAGCATAAATTTCTACAACGTGCTGGTGCAGTGCTGGTTCAAAGTGGTGCGATGCAATACTCACATCTGCTGGTGATGGCAGTATCAAGCGAAGCACAGCGTACAGACACATACTTACATGCATTCACACAGTTTAGTAAAACGCTAACTAGTGCTGGTGGAGTGCTGGCGCAATGCTGGTAGTTTCATTAGGTTAAGCTCACAAAATATAAGTCCTTATATATTAACAAAATATCCTAATACATAATATATAACTTAAGACTGAAATAAAAGCATATAAAAGTATTTCTTTTCTAGGTGCCACACAGTCCTTAAACGTATAATCATAAGCATTGCCAAGAACACTGAAAAGCGTCACAATTATCTGCAGGTAAATTTTGCCAACCAAAACTGGCCACAAGTCAAGTGTGGGCGAGGCCCCTAAAGCTTTCATTTCTTTCCTTACGTGACATTTACATTCCCTTCACTGTGCCTCTTGGCCAACCCTGCCAGAAAAAAGAGATAGTTGCCAAAACAAAGTTTTCATTACACGAAAGTTCAAAAGGCAGACAAGAGTACGAAGCAATCGATGGGGACATATAAACACATAAATAAATATTCAAATAAACGAAAAAAAAACTATGTGACTGTTTGAGCCTGTTTGATGAGCCGTCCTCACAAAGCACATCTTTGCGGGCGAAGTACTACAACATGTCAACTACAGTTGGCAAGCCTGGATAGTTTCCCGTCATCGTGAGGTTATCATGGCGCTCTTAGAGCAAGAAAAAGAAGGTAAAAAAAGTGGCCAATAAAGAGGAATTGTCCATTTTCAACAAAATACTCTCATATTTCTGCGTTGCGCAAAAAGAGGGGGACATGAGAAACGGGAACATCCGGAATTCTACGTCAACTGTGGCACATATAAGTGTATGTCAACGCACGCCTTCGTTGCCACGGCTCACCTAAATTTACTGCTTGTCCCATTACCCGGAAATGAAGTGCATATGCCCGAAATGAAAGAGGAAGAGCAGGGGTTTGCACTACTGATTCGAAAACGGCCTTCTGAATGTCGAAAGGCGTTCCTGAAAGCTGTCCCCCGCAAGATTCTTCCTTGCTGTACACAAGTTCCTTCTGGAGTTTTCTTTTAAAGCTATTTTATAGTGTTCTTTCCCGGTTTATCTCTACATTTTTAGTCTATAATTCGGAGCAATGAGACACTTTGAAGTCTATAATTGAGAGTATTGGGACACAAAAGCTGGCTAGAGACATTAAAGGGATTTTGTGGCTTAGGTACACCTCAATGTGAAAAAAAAAATGAGCGCAAGTCACTGGTGGCGACATGCGGCACTGTTTTTCCAGAAAACGCCGATAGCTAGAGTCCTCAGCACCTTCCATTTTTCAAAAAACAGGGGTGGCTGGTGGACAGGAGTCCGAGAAGCAGCTTCTTCGGAACAGCTGTGGTGAAGGTCTAATTGGTCGTAACTCCAGCGGGAAAAAACTAAGCAGACATCATGGGCATATATATACACGGTTTCCTACAATATGCGCGTTTATTTAAGATCAGGATTTTCCGAAGAGCCAGCAACAGCAAGATAAGCTGTTTTCTGCCGGCCATCGCTGCTTTGTAAAATGAATGGGCTTAGTAATCTAGCCAATGGCGCGTTTGGCGACAGCATCTATGCCTGTGGCGATTTTGGTGCTGAAGTCACCGGTAATTTGTGCTAATAACGATACGTTGTGACGCACGTGTGCTGGAGTTTTTTTTTTTTGCGTGAGGAAGCTCAATTTATACTATTATGTTTTTTTTAGGCATTGTTGCTTAAAAACCATTTTAAGTGTGCAAGAAAGTACAGCAAAACAAGAATTATAATGAATAGCGTCACCTCTGAATAAAATTGAGTATACGCATTTGTTCAGTAAAGCGTAAGTATTGCGTTACCCAAATGTAAGCATTGAAGATTGTGATTTATTAAGTAAACTGGACTTCGTCATTCTTAGTAAATAAATACTGGTGAAAAACGTTCTGGGCGTTATAAAAACAGCAATCTAGTATAGTGACATTGGCCCTGCTGCTAATTATGTAGTAAACTTCATTTTTTACACTTACGCGTATTTCGCCATCACCGCATGTTTCAATACACGTCGACTACCGTTTGAAAGCTTGTGCTGTACAACTCACTAATAAATATCCAGACAACAACGCTAACAACAATAATAACAATAAAAAGACAAACCAGTTTTTGAGTAATCGTATGCTACGACTTCGCCATACTCTAAACATCTAACCTATCACGAGAACAATTTCGGCGACAGACCCGCAATTTGGCGCATCGACTCCTCGCCACGACTGCCGCAATGCTTATAGGGTTCGCGTATTTATATCTGGGCGCACATTGAAGCACCCCTGGTGGACGAAATTTCCGCAGCCCTTGCTTTCGGCATTCCTTATATTTGTATCGTGGTTTCGTTATGATAAACCCCCCAAAGAATATAATTACTTCTGCTATGAGAGAGAGCGCACGAAAAGAACAAAGCCACTAGCACTGTTATCTTCGAATTCCCGCACGAAACGTGATCACATTACCAATTTTCTTGACATCTGCTAAATCCTACTTAGTTCCGAATCGGTCAAGGTTAAGTACATTGTCCTCTGAAGGCGAATCAAAATACCAACTTCCATTATTTTTGTTGCGGCGATTTTCCTAACACTCCGAAATACGCTTTTATATCCGTGACGTCAGGTGAGGAGATTTCACCGTGAAATTTAAGCGCGATATTTTGACCCTGATTTTCTCGCCTTTCAAGAAACCTTTGATGGTGACATTTGCGACATTGGATTCCTCCGACCATGATTTATCACTACAATTCGATTATTAGTTTCACTGAAGTGTTCCTTAGACTCTACTCTCGACATAATTGAGCTCAATGCTACAGAGGGTTCATATAAAAAAATGTTTCTTTCAAGAGCTTCAAAGCTATCTAGAAGGTGGAAACCAGCCACACGTTTCAGCAAGTGCGCT
Organism: Rhipicephalus annulatus; assembly: GCA_013436015.1. Taxonomy (NCBI): domain Eukaryota; kingdom Metazoa; phylum Arthropoda; class Arachnida; order Ixodida; family Ixodidae; genus Rhipicephalus; species Rhipicephalus annulatus. The sequence goes on along the minus strand of WOVY01009956.1, from coordinate 347,248 downwards.
ATATATAGAGCTGTTTTCTGTCCGCTCTTCTAATTTTGTCGGTCTATCATCAAACGTAAACTTCCTTTGTTGTTACGGTGTTGTAACGGCCCAACTTATTACCTTTTACAGTTGATCTGTATAGACGTCGAAAGCTTCAATATTTTCCTAAGTACAATGTGATATATGTTCTGCAATATACGTATTAGGTTAATTACATACCACAGCCCTTGCCATAACGTGCTAAGGTTTTTAGGGTACTGAAACTTGTAAAGGAAATAGCGCGCTATTAGGTCGACATGATGTAAAGAGGGCCGGTAATATGATTCAGCCAGAATGCGTAAGCTCTCTTGTTCGTAAGGGCTACTTATACCACAGACCCTTCACTACCGATAATATATGTACGTTCAGCGCCAAGCTTGCTGAACATCCGCAAGTACAAAGGGTTATATGAAACTGTCCGTCATGGAGGACCAGCCGGTGATTACGGTGGTCGGCTGCTGACCCGAACATCCCAAAATCGATGCTGGCCGCGGCGGTCGCATTTCGGTGGAGACTAAATGGTAGGGCCACGTACTGTGTATATCAGTGCCCGTTAAAGAAAACCAGATGTTTACACTTTAACGTCCTATATAGCAATTACATGGTTTTGGGATGTGAAACTCCTGGTATCGCTATTATTATTATAGAATTGTATCATGAAGACTGCTGTTTCTTGCTATTCTCAAGAATGCATCAAACGTGCATCTCAAACATGCAACTTTAAGGTAGAAATTGCCCAGCCTGCTCAAAGAGCTCAACGTCTAGATCACTAAGATGACATCTTTGTACCGGTGGTAGAATGACGCCGACGCTGCAAGACTTGTCCCATCAAGCAATAAAAATGGCACAGTATAGAATTGCGTACGCCAAAGTTCCAAGCAAGTATTTGGTCTTCAAGGACTGTAACTAATCATGTGATTGTGAAGCAGCCACTGCTTCTCTTGCGCGGCTATAAACGGCAGCCGAATCCGTGCATCATCTTGGGCTGCTGAAGACTGGGAACAAGAACGTGCCGTACGTGACCGTCGTTGGGAGTAAAGTACGTGACTACTTGCTTGACTGCACCCTATTTCATCTCGCTTTCTTTTCTCTTTTTTGCGTGTTTCTCAGTATATATGCAAGGATTAGATAGCCTTCTATTGTTTTATTTTGATATTTACATTTTGTTGTACATGTGTGGCACGCTCTTTCTGACGTCAGCGCGGCGTTCTGCAATAAGGCGTTTTTTTATGACGACTGCCATAGCAATTGTTGGACTACTACTTCCACGACCTTACTTCCACGACCCTACTGCCATGAAGACTACTTCCACGACCCTGGTTGGTTCTCCCAGCAAAGTTTTGTCCAGACGTATACGTTTTCTGAGAAAGGCACCACAAGTGTTGCTCCTGACCGACCAGATGAGAGCGTACATTCATGACAAGATAATGACCGCTTGAGATATTCAAAATGATGCCCCTTTGCTCGTAGAACATCACGTTTTGTGTGATTTCTGCTATAATCCGGACAAGTGAAATTGCGTACCCTTTTGATGTCTCATATTCTGTACTGGTACCTCACATAAAGCGAATATCAACTTCTAGGTAAAAACTAGTACGCGGCACTACTTAGTGTTGTACAAGAGTTTTAAATGTTAAGCAATTCTTAGCGAACTTCGGCAATTTGAGCGTATCTATCTATCTATCTATCTATCTATCTATCTATCTATCTATTTATCTATCTATCTATCTATCTATCTAGCCCCTTATGTTTCGTTGCTCTTGTAGTCACCCTCTTGACTTCGCGTGAACCAAAATTAGCATGGAAGAGTAAGATGGTTTGATGAATATGACTTACTGGCGAAGACATGAATATTATATTAATACCGTCGCGTACGTCGTCAAACAGTTCGCGCCCGACAGTGGCACATACTCATGGGCGGGTATGTGCCGTTGGTATGCGGGTATGTGTCACAGGTGATTGACTCTTAGTATCTACCCAGGAACGAGGAGAACACACATGGGCAATTTTAGTGTGCGAGCATTAATACCCGACATCGGTAGCGTCGACCCAACGAATGCAAATAAATGTCAGCGTTTCAGCTGGAATCGAACCCAGGCATTCTGCGTTACAATGAAGCATTTTGCCCCAGAGCTACGCAAGGTCTCGGAACTACTTTTCAAATAGACGCTTATATTCGTGAAGCGTAAATAATGGTTGAAATCCTGCCTATACCAAAATTTTTAAACATTACATATGTACTCATTTCATACAGCTGTCAAATTGGGTTAACGTCAATTGCGGTTAGCTGCCATGCGCTGAAGTTGATTTATGTAGCAGTGTCCAGGGCCAGCATCCTCGTGAGCATCAGCGCTTCGTATCAGCTTCTGGTGATGCTGATACGCATGTTCCAGTTGACATCGTTGCGCAAGTGAAAACAACTGGCTATATTGACTTCTGCAACGCTTCAACTTGTGTCTGTGTATGCAACATTTACTATAATTGATTTATATGTGGGGTTTAATGTCCGAAAACCAACATAAGATTATGAGAGACGCCAACATCTAATTACACATATATTTAGCGTCATTTCATTTCGTCTTGCTGAATAAACAGTTTCAACACGGTCACGTTCCTTGCGCATGCTTCGCATAAAGTCGATTCCCAGGTACGTGGGATCTGCCACATTTCTTAAATGTATTATCACTTATAACAAAGGAACTTGTACTTTTTATTGATTTACATTAGTCAGGACTCAAAAGCACCTTAGAATAGACTTCGTTTTGAAACGTGCAATAAATCAAAAATGCGACACCTATGTGGGAGCTACCTCTTTCTATTTCTGACCGGCAATTGCAGCGAAGCTCCCCTCACGGCGCACGACGAAATGATCTCGACCCCAAGCTGCTTTGGATGTGAAATGAGATTAGGCTGGCAATAAGGCTCGCTGGTACTGATCGATTATGTAATGCGTCAAATCAACATACAGAATATGAGAGAAAAGAAAAGAAAAGGCAAGTGCACACTGCCAGCTGAAGTTAAGATATAGAGCAACGATTTCAATCACATGGCGGGAAACATATTACTAACAAATTGTTAAAAATAATCGAGGCAGCTTGGCGGCAGTAAGGCCATACCCGAAGAAACTGTAGAGTTGGCTAGCCTTCATTGATTGTCTTTGGTTTTCTCTGTTTCTTTCTGTATCTCTGTGCTTTCTCGTTTACTTCTTTAAATCTTTTTTTCTCTCTGTCTTCATTTCTTTTAACTGCATCGTTTCTTTCATTTCTTCTTTTCTTTCTCTTTTTATTTGTAGGTTGCTTCCACAATTTGTTCCATGTTATGCTGCATCCGCTCTGCCAAGCGACAACGTCATATGACAGCTCAGGCTCCCGAATAACTTCTCACATAAACCGAAATGGTTGTTCGCACCCAACGTCGGGTGCCTTTTTCACATGAACAGGAGGAAATGAATCTTTGAGAAAAAAGCCCCCATTGTGGGGCACGAAAATTGATTCCCCCTTCATTTACGGTTAGTCAATGCTTGTTGTTTTCTACCATGACTGTTTCTGACCAGGCGGATTTCTGTAGAACCATGCATTTCAATGATGCACCTGCAAAACAACGTCCCTTCACGAAATCAGCGCCTATATATGATCTGAAATACACTTCACAGTGGTATATCATGCATCTAAACGGAAAAATTATCTTCTCGTGATGAAAAACTGGAACAAATGCGGTGTCTTCGAACAATCTTAAAGTTACCACCTAACATTGCCAAAAAAGTCGGAAGTTCAAAGAAAGATGGTTGCCGAAGGGATGAGAAATGATGGAACGTGAAAAGCCACAAAATATTTTGATTAATTTCTGAGATTTACTTTCCGAAACCATTACATGGTTGCGAGAGAAGCCATGGTGCCTGAATTCGGCAATTTGCACCACCTGGTGTTCTTTAAGGTGAGCTGATAACGCACAGTACACGGGACTCAAGCATATCGCCTCCATCAAAACGTGGCCGCTAGCAACCGAGATTGAACCATTGAACTGCGTGTCGGCAGTTAAGCTCTGTAACCCCTACACCATGACGAAGAAGTGTCGCTGGAGTCAACTTCACTCAAAATTTGGACTTGTCTTCGTTGTAGCATTTATTCAGTAAAATCATATACACCCTGCTCGCACTTCACAGCCTCAAAAATGAAAAACGTGAGCAAAAGCAAGCATATGCGCGAAGAAGCGGTAAAAAGAGAAGAAATGCATGAAAATAAAAAGGGCGGGGAGACAAATTCAAAGTTAGGGTCAAAGAGTAAAGGAGAAAGAACAAAAAGTCACAGGGTCCCTAACCTCATGTTAAGGCGAATGGGCAGCAAAAGCAAAACGGGCAAGTCATTCATACTATCGCAAAGGCAATTCTGTGCACACAACCGCTAAATCTTATATATATATATATATATATATATATATATATATATATATATATATATATATATATGTGTGTGTGTGCGTGTGTGTGTGTGTGTGTGTGTGTGGTAAGGAATTCACCAAAATTTGCTCTAATTCTCTAAATTTAGTAGTTTTCTGGGTGTTCTCTTTGGTAAATTCGCTAATAAGAAACAAAAGCTACATTTAGCGGTGTGCCCTAATGCAGTTTTTTCTTGTTTCTTTTTCGTAGCAACGGCCTATTGGTGGATACACTTCGCTACACATAACAAATTAAATTTGTGTTCTCGCATTACCGGAGGCATTTTTCCTGAAGGTTCTGAGCTCTCGAGGCCGATAAACTTGAGACCACGCATGAACTTGGGGTCGGCCAGAAGGTGCATTCAAAAAGTAGATAAAAAAACATCGGAATGTCAAATACGGTAAATCTTGCAGCGTGATAAGAGAATGGCGTTGATATTGCGATTGATTTTCCAACCAGGAGGGTGAAAAAAGGTCAATGGTGTCACGTTTCCTTTGGTAAAAGAATCAGGTGATGAAGAATGCTGCCAGGGATGCCTCGTCCTATGGTGCAACTCGGGATTGATCGATCTAACGAGTAATCGATTGCTTGTTCCCTCTGCTATGATCTGATACGGCCACGGCAACTATACCTCTTCCAGGAAATTCTTGCGTCAGCTACTCCGTGGGTATTGCGTCATGGTTCTTAGTGCAAATGTCACCAGCTAGATTGCAAAACTGCTGAAGTACTAAGCAGAGAATTGGGAAAGCAGAGATAGTGTAAGGTTTGTAAAACTTTTTGGCTCACATTGTTACAGCGTGGCCAAACACAGTAGCATTTTTTTCACCTTGTACATACTGCTTTGGGGGCTGCTATCTGGATTGCTGAACACCACAGCATGGACGTTTTTCCCGATTTATGCCACCACGGGTATGAAGAAAGTGTTTCTAGTCAAGCAGCATGACGACAAAGAAGGTGTGGTCACTGACCGAGCAAATGTGAAACGCACAAGCATTCAGGGAACGCCTGGGTTCCTTGATCGCACTGTACAGACAAGAAGCGTGGGTCACTTTTTTATTTAACATATCTTTTTAATACCGTCTTACCTCCTTTGAATAAATGTGGGAGATGAATTCCACTTTGATCACTGACAAATATTTCTAAGATCAGGTATAGAACTGCATCAATGAAATAAAAATGGATGACGACGTTAAACCTGCAGAACAATAGGAAGAGTTCAAGCAGCGAATAAAAATGAAAGCTATTGATCGTTCTTGTGCTTTGAGATACGAAAGCAAAAAGAAAGAAAAAGAACTCCGAATGACCTTGGAAAGACTAATTGACTTGGAGTGCGAAGAATCGGGAGAGCATAAAATTGACATACGCAATATAAAGCAGAAACTTGCACGGCATGGCCAGGAACTGAGGCACGCCGGTGCTTGGGACCTGTTGGGAAACTTGCCTTAGGCAGGCTTGATGTCGGGAAAACAATCGAATTAATAATACTTATAATGCGTTTTAAAAGAGCGAAATAACAACCAGGCTCGCACAATCCGAATAGCGTAATGAGTAGGTCGTCCAATGCCCTAACCCATTACAAAAAGTCACAGCTTTAACGCAAAGGCGACGCAATGAATGCGATAGCAACAAATCAGAATGTCGCGCGCAAAATGAGAAGCAGATCGAAACAGGCCCCGCGTTTCTCACCCACAAGTGACGCACGAAACGTACTCACAGGTACAGATGAACGCGAATAAGCGTCTCAGTTGTTACTTCGCTGTGTCTGAAAAGGGCATTCTTTTCGCAAACGGAGGCTGTGCAATGACTGCAGTGACCTTTGTGTGCCCGGTAACTACAACATAACCGTAGCGGCGAAACACAAAGGCTAGGCAACACGTACGAGTCTCCCCACTGCAAGATGAGTGTGCGCGATGGAGCGTACAACTCCTTCTTCATGACTTCTTTTTGCGCAAACACGTACACGGACACAAGGAAAAGAGGCAAACATAACGGGCGCAAACTCACAACTGGTTTATTTTGAACAACGAACTGTACTTTGCGCCCGTGTTGTTTGCCTCTTTTCCTTGTGTCCGTGTACGTGTTTGCGCAAAAAGAAGTCATGAATGAGTACCAACTCGCCCAACTTTCAGTACTATTGTTACAACTCCTTCTTCTCTACGCAGGCCAGAGTACGCGTGAGAGATGAGAGCCTCCACGCGCTCTGTGCGCCATCTCGCTCATAATGCTTAAAACGTGATACCCCCCCTCCCCTCCGAGATGCCTGCCAACAGCGGTATGGATTGATATGTGGGGTTTAACGTCCCAAAACCACCATATGATTATGAGAGACGCTGTAGTGGAGGGTTCCGGAAATTTCGACCACCTGGGGTTCTTTACCGTGCGCCCAAATCTGAGCACACGAGCCTACAACATTTCCGCCTCCATCGTAAATGCAGACGCCGCAGCCGGGATTCGATCCCGCGACCTGCGGGTCAGCAGCTGAGTACCTAAACCACTAGACCACCGTGGCGGGGCTGCCAACAGCGGTAAGTGGTAGATATGAATAGCTTGCCGTTTGACTGTCGTAGGGATACCTCTCGGTGGCTCAGCGGTTAACGCCTCGCATTCACGATGCGGAAGTCCCTCGTTCAATTCCGCGGGCCGGCGTCTTTTTCAAAATTTTTTTCTTGCGTTTTCATATATATACATGCGTTTGCATATATGGTGCATGACATCGACGCCCGCCCACGTCGGCGCCGACGGCGGCGGCGAAATCCAGCCGAGACCGTCCATATAAATGATATCGCATCAAAAGCTTGTTCCTGTTCACCTATTAACTATGGCGGATGCCCACTTCAGGCATAATACCTCATCGTCGTCAGGCACAGCATGAAAAATTGGCCCAACATTCCTTGCAAGTGTTCAGCCAATACTACGCTTCTCAAAAGAATGACAAAAGTAGCATAGTGAATGCCGAACTACTACCCGAAAATGTTTATCATTGATGCCCCTAGAGGATATCAAGTAAGTGCGCTTGCCGCAGCTACCCAATGAATGTTCACAAAGGGCTTGAAAAGACCGCTCTTCTAGCTTTTGCTTTGACTGTGCCGCTCAATCCGCGCAGGCCTGGCGTATTTTTTACAAACTACGTATGTCTCCAAATATGTAATTAAAGCAAAAGTTATGTTCTGCTTATTTTACGCATCCGAATAACGCGTCCGACTAAGTTGTCACACATTTGAATAACGTTTTTGACATCCAAATAGCGCCTGAATGTTGCTTCCGACCCCTAGGACGTCGTATTTCAAGGTCGGCAGTTTGGTCCCTGCCATAGCAAGCTCTCTTTTCGGCCAATTTAGTTTCAATTCGGTTACTTCTAGTTACTGTGTAGGAATACCATCCCCTAGGCTTTCCTTGGCTTTGTTGTTCTCCTAGTTGTAACTTACGTTACGCCCGCTATACTTTTGCTACAGTCTAGGCTACTTTACTTTATTCTCCTTAAGGTGAAAGCTGTTGTGAGGTCACAACACGGGTCCTGTGTGGTGCCGTAGTTGTTTGCCACCACCGCCATTGTCCGATACCACTTTCGTACGAAATAAGAAAAACAAAACTTGGTAAATAAAGAGCATCAATGACACAATAGGATTTGAACCCGGGTCCTTTGCGCGCTAGCCCAGTATTCTCCAACCCCAGTGCTTATAACTACTTCGCCAGCTGGCTTTAAACAGGCTTGATATGAAGACACGAATCGCACTAATATAAGTGATGCATCGTTTTAAAATAGCAAGGGAAGAACCAATTGTCACATAATGCGAATTGCGCAACAAGTTGGTAGTCGAATGCTCCGACCCTTTAAAAGAAGCCTAATCCTGTTCACCAATTAACTGTGTCGTATACCCACTGTGGGGGATTGTAAGGATTACAAAATCTTCTGGCGTAAATATTTATTGTCGTAGTGGGTAGTGGAAGAATAATAGCATAGTGGGTTCCTGCACGTGTTTCCCAATGAGTGATAAAACAAAACAAAAGGGGGGAGGGCTCTGAAAGGCCGCTGATTCAGCATTAACTTTGACAGTGGTGGGCGTTCCACACAGGCTTGACGGTTTCTTTAAGACGGTAGTCTTTCTACGGGACATTCAACGCAAAAATTTTTTCTATTTGTTTAGAAAACATCTATTTCCACAAGCGTACCAATACGCTACCCTTTACGACACAAAATTACCTAACGATAATCTAAACTGCCGACCCTATCCGCAGCGCCCACCAATATGGCTCAAGGTTCAGCGTTCATACTTGTGCGATTGTTAAGTGAAGAAGCAATTATTGCGCATATCGGAGACACCATAACAACACGCCAATATTATGTATGTGTATTCTTTATTAGAAAAGGCATACATAGGTACTTTTAAGGATTGTAGCCTTTATAACGCTGCACTGGCCATGCAACGCTTGCACGAAAAGCCAAGCGTTTGCAATGCTTTGCTAAGGACGACATGATGGTGACACCTACCCGTTGCCTTGCGTTCTACACTTTATCACCGCAGATGCGGGCGCGCACGGCGCGCGCCCAATTTTACAGTATAACATGCCAGACAGCGCTCATGTCTCACGTGTGACGTGACTTGATGTGCTCGTTCACCACCGCTGCATGCTCGAGGCACTCTAACGTAGCGCCTCCACAATACCATTCACCAATTTTCTTGTGCAGAACATCAAACGTTTTCTTCACTCTCTCCAGGCGCAAGAATATCGATTTTCGACATTTGTGGTGTGACATGCAGATACGGGGCCATTTTTTGTCCCCCACCCCCCCGTCGTAAGTGTATCTATGTAATTATAGGTACATGTATCCAGTAAAGAAAAACCAGCCCTTAAACTTCTGCTTTTCTCGTGTCACTACTCACCAGACGTGATTACAACGTACCGGTGATCGCATGACATATCCCCACTAATATTACGTAACGCTAATCCCGTGACATGTTACCAACAATCTGACATACTTCAAAAGAGACGTAGGTTGGGGAGCGACTTTTTGTCGGTATAGTCCGTGCAATCGCTGCACTGTTGCTTCCAGCCTTCATTGTATACCTTAGTCTTGTCAGCATAGTGCGGAGCTGCCGCAATTACGTTATAGGGCATTTCGACTGCTAAGTTAAAGGTCTGGGAGAGTGTCATAATGTAAAAAAGCTTCTTCCATCTGGCTGTTATACCTTTCGTGGTATGCTTCATATTAAGCAGTGGCTTCGTCATAGGCACACTCACAGTTTAGTCGTGTTGGTCAGAACCGGTGACCTAGAAAGGAAAAGAAAAAATATATAACCATGCGCGTATGGAGTGTTTTTGTTTTAGTCTCTGCTGCTAAAAACCGACAATGACAAAACATGGAATGCTGGTAGCGTGTACACAAACTGAGGACAACTTTACCTGCGTGAGTGCTGCCAGGATTGAATTCAAATAAGAAACGTAACGAACAAGTGCTGCTAAGCTTCGCTTTCGCCCGAGTTCGCAAGCATGACTATATTGGTGTTAAAGACCTTCCAGCAGAACGGTAAGAGCCGATCGTGGGCCAAAGTTTTCGTGAGAGCTAAAAAGGCTCAAAGCTACGCTTACTAGGGAAATCCTGAGAACATGCCATCTCTCCTGCATATTAATGAACAGAAATTCGTTACTAGGTAGGGAGCAGAATATTCGATGCCCTCGCGTGTGAGTCCAGGGTGGCTGGGGCCTAATATGAACGGAGTCTTAATGCGTCGGAGCTTTGGCCCTCCTAGCTGAAACTTTTTTCCCATTAATCATCCATTCCCAGTGATATACTTCAACTACATGAGTCGATAGAAATAAAGAAAGCAATTGTTTTTTCATAATTTTTCTACTTGATTGATATGTGGGGTTTAACGTTCCTAAACCACCATATGATTATGAGAGACGCCATAGTGGAGGGCTCCGAAAATTTCGACCACCAGGGGTTCTTTAACGTGCACCCAAATCTGAGCACACAGGCCTACAACATTTCCACCTGCATCGGCAATGCAGCCGCCGCAGCCGGGATTTGAACCCGCGACATGCGGGTCAGCAGCCGAGTACCTTAGCCACTAGACCACCGCGGCGGGGTATAATTTTTCTACTTGAAGATGACGCAGATATGTGGCTACATATGCTCCAGGTTACTTGGTAGCGTCTCATTTTACTAGCGCATATACTCGGTTTCTTACATCAGGTGCAACGCTGTGGAAGCTAGCGAGACTTCTTGCAGTCAGTACGTTCGCAAGAAAAAGTATTTCAATGTTCTTACCACCAAAAATATCATTTTAAGTGCGAATGCCCTTTATAAGCGACCCTGAATCCACCATCCGCGGTGCGCCTCCTCCTCTCCTCTAGCAACGGCGCGAGAAGCGGAGAGGAGCGTCTGTAGGAACGGCGCAGCGACGTCACACACCACGTGATTGCGCGCGCTCCGCCCTCCGCTCCGTGGCTGCGCGCACAGCCCCGACTTGCTCGAGATCGGCAAGTCGTCAGGTATGGATCCATCGCAGGCATCAACCTCGATTGCGATCCCTCCAACAACAAGTACAACGCAATCGAATGCGAGCATTGCACGCGTCGTTGAAGATGTCGCGCCGGTTGAAGACAAGGCAGCGCGGTGAAGGGCCCGTGATGCCGAGCACAAGCGGGCGAAGCGGGCCGCGGACATAAACATCATTATAGTGCGAATTTACTCTCACATATACGCGCAAACTCACCAAGATTTCCCGAGAGGGTCTATTGGTTCCTGGGAATCGCAATGTGATCACACAGGGGAGTTTACGTTAACTCACTGGCGAATGCCAACGGATTTTACCTTTACTCCCCCTCATAGCATCACCCCGTGCATTCGCACTTAACCATGTTCACCCTTGGGCAAATGCTTGGGAGTTTTTAGTATTAATTTTTTGATCATTTTGGTAGCTGCAATATTTCATGCTTTGGTCGTGTATTTTAACCTGCTTTGGAAAATGCGGCCTTTGTTTTAGGTCTGTATTAAGCGCTTCATTATGAGCGTGATCACGCTGTAGAACAACTACGGACGATGGGCCGAGCCCTTAAAGCATTACGCACATAAGAAGAATGGCAAGTACTACGTCGGACACGCGCATGTCAAGCATCGCTCACCCCCGTTGTGCCCACAGGGCAAAATTTCCCTCATTTTTATTTCACATCTTCTTTGACCTCGGTTTAGCCGCACAGGTCTCCAGCTGCAGAGTTACAAGTATCACTGGTTTTCAAATTCAAATTTGATGCATGCACTTCGAGACCTCATGCGTTTTTAATATGTTTTAGCACGAACACTGTGTGGAAACGTACCGGTAGGGAACTTGGTTGTAGCTGAAGAAAACAACATACAGACCACAACACATGGAGCTGCCCTCAGCAGATCGGCACTTTCTTATTCAATCTTTTAACTGCTTTGACCAACCTAAGCAGCACAGATGAGCGAGACTGCCTGATCAAGCAGTATTGATCCACCCTTGGCGTCCACTCAACGCAGCAATTACATTTAGCTACATAACTTGCCTGAGATACATTTTACGGACATACACTGTTTCAGACGTTTGTTCACTCACATGCGAGTCTAGATGTAATTTTGTTTAAAGACATCGCTTCATGAACCCCTATACGTTGCCCTTTCGGAAATTTAAATATTTAGCGGCACCTTTTGACACCTCAATACACGCAAGTCTTCCACAACTGGCTGTGTTTATTATTACTATTGAGGCACTATTTCATGGCAAATTTTGTCAGTACACGAAATCGGCCCTCACAATTTCCTTGTGTTCTGTAAGCACGTTATACAGTATCAGGGATGCTCAGGGCTGCCTTTGCGGATATTAGGAAATGTCCTTTGTTGTTCTCTTTGAGCCTACACCTGAAATTCGCGTTGGTAAACATTGCACAGAGAACTATTGGCTTGAATTGTGCTTTTGCCTGAGAATGCATATAGGCTCAAAATGATTCCTGAAGCATCGTACCCTTTAATTATTCATATCAAATGATGTCAGTGTAGTTTTCAGCGTATGGATAACAAACTTTGCGTTTTGCATTCAACGATGGTCAGTCATATTTATATGCACGAGTTGTTTCCTTGCTTACGAGGTGTCTACTATGATAAAAACCTTCAATACTCCCATCCTTTTTTTTATCAAGCAAATAACAGTTTTGGTAAAAATAGATGAACTCTGTAGCGTCAATAAGCCGTTATTTGCAATTTCCCACTGTTTTCATTCTCTATAACATGCATGGTTGGTGGTCGCTAACCTGAACCGACTTCGCAGGCCTTCAATGTGCCTGCGTTTTTCTCACGTTGTGAAGACATATAGGGACTGACAGCTATCCTCAGAAAGTGTGCTGGCTGACTTACTCGCGTAGGGCATGAAGTTTACTTCCTAGTAAATCCTAGAACCTATACTCTTTCGTAATCGTCTTTCTTGAAAATTCCACAAAAGCATAGGCACACTCAACCCTATTAACGGATGCCTACCATCCTCTTAATCCGAAACAACATCGGCCTCGATGCTTCACCTGATTTACTTCGGGCTAATCCAATTCTGTCACGCGAATCATGGCAGACATGGTGCATACAACTTTGTTGTGTTCAGTCCATGCCCTTCATATCCACTCCATTGGCCCACTTAGTTCTATTTTCCCCTAACCTTGCGAACGGCATGACAACACTTTCCTACAGGGCCCTGTTCGGTCTATATCTAATGAAAGCCGACCACGGTTCAACAGGCAACCTTTTTCTCCCAGCCGCCCACCTCTTGATCTATGGCGCGTTGCCCGAGGAGCTTGTTCGTGGCGGTGACGCTTCAACCGCTAACGACGTGCTCATACGGAAGCTACCTACACCTAGGTAATCCACTAAACGAAGGAAATAAGTGAACGCACTTACGTTGCCTGTGGACGAGCAGAGCAAAACACGCCAGCAGAAAAGTGTAACGCTGGACAGCACGAGGGTGGAACAGTTGATGCCACTGCGTGGTTGTTGATGTGGACGGCTGAAGATGAAGCAGTTGATGATGATGATGATGAAGCTCCAGCTCTGCTGGCACTCGGCCACAAAAAGGGAGCGGCCAAGAACCGGGCGGCAGGATCATCAAGTGTGCTAAGTCAGGCAGTTAATCTTTAGGCTAACTGGCCGCTCGTCCTTGAAGCTTTATAAGTTATGCGTTTCCTACTTTGAGTGCAGCAGGTCAATTTTTTTCCAACATTTCTGAAGTCTAAATTGATATTTATTTCATCAGCAAATGGCAAAATAAGCTAAAGGGAAAGATCACTCTTAGTGAGGCTGTTCATGATGATTTTAAATGCATAACTAACTCACTTGATGATCCTGTCGCCCAGTTCTTGGCCGATCTCCTTTGAGGGCGAGTGCCAGAAAAGCAAAAGGCTCATCATCATCATCATCGGACCCAGAGCCGAGGCACGAATTTCAGTCGATATTTCGTATCTGAAGCGGAGCATGAAGGTTTACGGCAGATATAGTTAGTTTCAAGGTGATATAGTTATCTACACGTCATAAATGCACAGCAGAATCAAATGTATTTAGTGGCGAATGCTAGTAGAATGCGTGAGTATTTCATAGGGGATGGCCCGCTACACTCAATTCAGCAGGCAGCCGGCACGCCCTTGTCTTTTCTGTCCACCGGGCCAGTCTAATTTTGATACTTTTCAACAAACCAAGAAACTCGGGATAGAATTTGACGCAAGATCAAGTAACTCAAAACTCTTACAATTCACTCTCAAGCACTTTGTACCTAACATGATAAGCTTAAAGAAGCATTACTTTTTGTTTTCTCTTCAAAGACGTTATTGTTTGGTAGTAAGTATTTCTTTAAATATTGTTCACACGTTTTATTGTTCAGCCATTTTAGCAGCACTGAAGCGAAGCGTTCGGCATTGTCAAAACATGGCAAGTGTTTCACTCAGCCAACTTGGAAGAAAAAAATCCTCAGCCGTAAAGAAAAACGCTAAACATCAAAACACACATTCTGGTTGACGCAATATTTTTAAATGTGTTCTAGTCTAGCTGCAGCCTAGTGGTTAGAGCTTTGTGTCTCTACGCGGCCGGCAAATACAACGTAAGAAAAAAATACAATCTGCACGCACTGGTATTGCTGTCGCATAGTAAGCCATATTCACACCAACCACAAGGAGCGGTTTCGCGACGTAGTTATAAGCACAAAACTCATGCTCGTAGCAGGCTCTTTTGGTCTGAAAGTGGCTGCTTCGGCTCTTTCACTAATTGCTCAGTTTTAGAGCTGCATGACCGCAGTCGCGCTCTCTTGAACCAATCAAATGCGCAGAAAGAGGATGTGAGCTTGCTTCGCTATGGCTGCGAGAGAAATCCTTGGCGGCGCGAGGCGTGCAGGTCTCATAATTGCAAAGGTGAGCATAGATTGCGCCATGTCACTCTTCGGACCGCAGTCAGCAATGGTTATCTAATTGGTGGTAGCCGCAGTTGTGAATGAGCCTTTAGTCTAGGTGATGTGTCTATAAATGTGTGGCTATTTAAAGTAATCTCTTACGAGGAATGCTAAGCTGGGACCAATGTAGATCACCAACTGTAGTGATTAGGATCGTTTTCTCAGCGGAAAGCGCGTTTACTTGCTTTATTAGTCGATTTTAACATACAGGCACACGTTTCTTCACTGGTTTTAGAACTAACACGTCCAAATAGGATCTCTCGTCATACAATGTGGTATTATTGCTCAGCCGAAGAAGATATTGTAGAAAAAAACGAGAAACGTTTACTTACTAATACGTGTCGCGTTGATAATATCGCACATGAACTATTTACTATACCAACGCACGCGACCGAAGCTTAGTTATGAGCAAGCACGTACAATATCAATGAGTAACTTTTTTGTGTATTCGACATGTATAATCACTAATTCTCAGCCTTAGTTTTGTACTAAAAATTGATAGAATATGTGTGTAAGAAATGTTTATTGGGTGCATTTGTCTTCGGCATTCGTTTTCTTGCTATATGTACACCTGGTCAATCCTACCATAAAAAATGGCAAAGAAGTACATTTTGCCTTGTCTTCATATCATGTAAATTATAGAAATGCGCACAGCCTATATAATTTAGTGTTATTGCAGTTGCTTGAAGCTCAGGAAAGAAAAAAAAATGAAGCAGCGAACATGTCGCAATGTCCTATGATTCCTCAAGATCTATCTCTACAAGACTTTCACGAGCATGAAGCAAGATGAGATAAATTGCGTACATCAAACAAACAGAAGCAGAAACAAGCAGAAGAAAGGGCCTTTGCGCTTGCCATGTACAGGTGCTCTTAATATGACTTTCGGTTATATATACGGGAGCGCGTAAACTCAGAGTTCAAAGAGGGCACATGGCTTTTGCCATCCCTTACTTCAAGTACTAACTGCACTACTGTATGACCTTGGTATAGTCACAAGTATGAAAATAATGTTTAGTTGTTGAAATACAAACAGGTTTAAGTCATGCGCAACCAACTCGTGGGGCCACGCGCTCTCGTTTTGCAAGCCATATTGAGCGCACCTGTGCGTGCAGTACTTTCGTTGTGAAAACGATGTCATCGATCTATTTCATCAAAGAAGAATCGATGTCGTATAATCTTAGAAGCATACGTTCTATGTAACGTCTCGGTCGCTAACCTAACTCGCGTCCCTATAATGCTCAAACTGTTCTCGAGTGCTGCAAAACGCTGAGCGATCGCATTCTACTTTTACTGCGTATTCGGTGCAAGAAGAGTTCTTCAATGATGCGGTGAAGTGTCTAGGGGGGAAGGAGAGGAAAAAAAATAATGATGTCTCACGCTCAAAACTTCTACCAGACCGGAAGTACCTTTACCAACCCTACACCGAAACGACGGGATTCGAGATTGCTGCTCGTCGGTCCGTAATAAGCGTGTAGGAAGGCTTGCCCGAACAAGACCGGTAGCTGCTGGAACGCACAACTAGGAATGTCGCACTGCACCGGAATCAATAAAAGCGCCTCGTTTGTGGAGCGTCGGCATGTATGAAGACTCTGCGCGGAAGCAGAGAGCATGGCGACGGCATCGTTCTTTGATCCTCTTTTGCCGAAGTTCTTAGGATCTTCTCGAGTGGTCTCCCTCAAACTCTGTTATACAGAATTACGGTGGTGTTCGCAGGCATTCAGGCCATTCATCGGAGAATGCAGGAATTGATTTTGTTATAACCAATCTCTGCTGGTGAATGAGTGGTGCCTAATGCATGCATTTTAAGGTGCAAACAGTGTCAGCAACTGATAGTTTAGAAAAAAGAAGGCTTCCCTGAAGTTAATTTATTTTGTGAGACGTATGTGCGTATTTTATGTAACTTGTAACTAGGCGACTTGTCTCATTCCTAAAGGTAAACTGGCTTGCGCATAAAAAGACAAAGACACAGAAAGAACAAATAAGAACCGATGCACGGCTGTTTCCGACGGTCAATGTTTGCTTTTATGTGTTCTTGTTTTGCGCTCACGACTTTACTTCGAAGATATCTCCTTTTTTTTCCAATGCGTAAACATCAGATAATCGCCAATAATGTATGCGGTATGCAATAAGTATGAGGTATGCAGAATCGACCTACTGTTGTGTGGCGCAAAGTATGCGGTTGCTGTGAAGCACACAGTGAGTTCCCGTGCCGCCTCTCTCACCCCCTAACTAACGACGCGGGTCGGTTCCGCGATGGGGATGCGAGGTACCATGCATGGGAAGCCTAGGTTACCTGATAATTTGTGTGGTTGACGAGCGAAGTCGTCAAAGCCGCCCCCCCCATTTGGTACTAAAATGGAGAGCGGATAGCAAAGGCCGTCTCGCCGTAACCAGGCGGCGCTCGGTCGTCTGGTAGCAAGTTGATTGTTTGGCATTCACGTGTACTGTCAGAAAATACCGTAAGAACACGAAAACGCGTTTTCGACCGCTGGGCTGACTGACACTGATGGTAGGGGTGTGCGTTCAGCCTTCGGTCACAATACTGCCTTCGAAGCATGCGGACGTGCTTGTCCCCAGCTGCACGTCATGGCCGATTGTTCTTGGACGGCCGGCTGCCTCACTGTCGCGTGCACATATGGTCAGTGGTCATGGCTTGGCAACACTTTCGTCACTGCTAAGGCGACTTCTTCGAAGCGACGTTTGGTGCATGGGCTGATTGAGCTCGAGCGTAGTAACGGCTAGCGGTGTACGGGAGGGCCATTACTCGAGTTAGCAAGATTGGGAGTATGACAACACGTGATGCGCAGATAACCGATCCCTTCGCATGTTGTATTTTGTAACGCGCTTTTTAACAATGCAGTGTCTGTCATGGAAGTGTTTCAGCAATTGGTTGTCGTGATGTGGGCCCTCATGTAGAATTGCCATGTTTGGAGACTCTTTGTCTAGCCTGGGGTTTAAAAGAGGATATTTGGATGTGATAAAGAGAGCGAAATTTCAGGCTCGGGCCTGACTAGACGCCTGTGTGTTGCATCAAAGCGTCTCTTCACTGGACAACGGCTCTTCCTTTGTTCTGCCAGCGAGCGCTCGGGTCATGAAGGGGAGCCGATTCCGAATCTGAAACACCTACCCCTCCCTCAGCTGGTGTTCAAGCTAGTCGATGCAGAAGCAGGGAAGAGTGGAAATTAACTGCAGTCTTTCATGTTAGCAGGGATTGCAGCGCAAGCACGAAAGTGCTGGAAGAAATGCTTACGGAAGGCGAGGAACGGGAGGCAGAGAGCTACAACACGAGCCCTGTTCCTCTTCTTCGCTGTCCCTCTTTGCTCCCTATATTGAAAGGCTTTTGTCTCCCTCGAGACAACAGCTTTTCTCTAGTTGTCCAAAGAAAGTTGCCGTCTAAACAGCCAATCAGTTCTCGAGCTTGAAGAGCTGCGCTATTAAAACATCACATTTTAAATATAAGACACAGTGGTCGCATTGGTAGTCGGAAATAAAAATTGTTGAAAAACCATGCAAAATGCTGAGCAAGAAACAGCCGCAGCGGGACAGGCATGCTCATAATGATTGCCAAAACTTTCAGAGTGTAAATGCTTAACACAGGAACACATCTATCAAAATAAATGAATGAGCACGCCACTTAGTGTTTCTATTTCACAAATAATCACGATCTACGAAGCTGTACGTGCAAGCCGATGCCGTGACGATGCAGTATTACAGTAAAAACAGGGAAGCCTCAGCAAGCTGGGCTTTTTTACGCCATGGTCGCAATCATAGTGAAGATTCTTCTTGCAACACACGTTCTCCAAGTCTGAGCATCTCGAAAAACTGACTAATGAAAATTTCGCTCAAGTGAATCCAGCTCAACTTTTCGAGAGCGAAGATTAAAACTGTACGCATGAACATCGTTTCGTAACCTTCAGAGTGAGTTCGCAATTAGAGTAACTTATTACTCAGCAACCAACTCCTACTACGGCTGGCATGAATTTATCGAGGAGTCAATTTTCTCAGCATATGAGCATATTTTTCTGGGGCAACTGTGGGCATATATAATGAAATGACTCTTCGTTCTCAGCGTCCACCGTGAAGGCGTGCGTGATGAATGCTCAGGCTGAAAGCATTTACTGGAGGTAGTCCGTTTTCGTAGGAACTTTATAGTCCTGCATTGAAACTTTAACTTAAGATGATTTGCGAGGCTGGGGTATATCACGTTGTATACAAACTGAATCAAAGAACATTTTCTTAGCTAAAACGCTGAAAGCGTCAAACCACAGCTTCTATTACATGAAGGTGCGCTCAGGCAACCTCCAAGAAGTTATGAATAGCTGAGTTTCCTATTGCTACCTACCAGTGGCATCACGATCAACAAGATGAAGAGAAGAATGACAAAAGTTTGAGAGGGCTGTTCGTATAGGCAGCGCTGCTCGACTAACCAGTGGTAAATACATATTTGCGTATTTTCTATAATTCATATCTTCTGATTCTGTCTTTCTAGTAAAACATTTGGTGGAAGTGCTGGGTATCGGACCCAACATTATTCCATCTTGGCACTTATAAATGTAAATACAGGTAGAAATATGACCACCTTGATATGGAATCAGCCAGTGGACCAAGCTAGATTTTGTGTAGGCTGCTCCAGAAAAGACCGTATTTCCACTTGTCAGGCAATGTACTTTACTGATGCATTGTCCTCAGAAGATGATTCGTTTCAAGAGGAAAGATCGACTGTGGACCGCATCCACGAGGGGAAAGAAGCGGCGAGTTCTTCCGCCAAAATGCAGGTCCTCTGGACAGCACCGATTTGTACCTACCAATCTTAGCTGGTGATTACCATGCTCCAGTCGTACTTCATGCCGAGAGACCCGCCATTGCACATCCTTGTGCATTGTGAGAGCACGTGGTCAAACGTGCATTGCCTCTCGTCACAATGAGGACCGTGTGAATTTATTCTGTCAATAATGTTACTGTAAACTAATTATCATGGGTCACTACTCGTTTGCGTCATTCTTAAAGAGATGAGACTAAGTGAATAAAGCGACTTACTAGAGTTTATTCAGTCGGAGTGGGAAGCTGTGCGTGGCTTATTAGTATTGTTTACAATTTTTAATAAAGTTGGGAAGCAAATCAAACGGCGGCAAACCTTCTCTCCTGATATCAGAGATTGGTTGCCCTTCAGAGTGTGACAGTTCGCGAGCACTGGTATACTCAAGCTCATCTGCATTGGAGACAAAACGGTGCGTTCTTACGCACTCAACCCTGTGACTAAAGAGTGCGTGATGCATTGCTAACTCCTACACATTGCTTTTATAGATTACCAGAACCTATTTGATTCGGACGCGATCTCAACGTTCATGCCGGTGCTGCGGAATAGAAGCGTCGACAAACCATACATACGTATACTTGGAGAAACACTCAGTGGTTCCACAGCCAGCATAATTCTTCATAAAGAAGGTGAAGAAGTTGGTATAAATATTGGTTTAAGGCCGGAAGTCGCGATCTGCCGAATGCTATTCAAGAAGTTCCACTAGTAAGTTTCCATGTAGCGAGATTATGTACAGTTGGGGATACAAGTTAATTGAGACTATTATAGCAACCTGCTATTCGTCAATGTGATTGCCTTGGTGAGTAACTTAGGGAACCTATTGCCATTAGTGATTACTGAATTGTACAGGAAAACATAACAGTAGGTCTGGAAATCATCATCCGTAAGATTAAACTAATTTTTCAGAAATTTCTGAAGAGAACAGCGTATTGCAATAGGTGGAGAACCACTGGAACTTCTATAACAATACACTCACTTAGAACAGGTAGTAACGACACAGCCGACCCAGGAGACTGAAGTTATTAGAAGAACCATAGTGGGCAGAATACATTTGGCAAGTGTTCTTCTCTATTTGACAGACATTCTACCTATTATAGTTTACCGCTATCTCAAAAAAAGTATGTAACAGCTGTTTCTCACCTGTAAAAACCTATGGAGCGAAAGCCTGGAAGCCTATGAGGAGGGTTCAACTTTAGTGAAATGAACGCAGTGAGCTACGAGTTAGAAAATCATGGTTGTAACCTTAAGGGAGTACAAGATGGTGGAGTGTATCAAAATACAGAAGCAAAGGTTATTGGCAGGGACCCCAGTGCATAGGCAAGATAACTGCAAAAATTGTTTACAAATGCAGGCAAGTGCGGGAGGGCGAGGTAAAATGTACAGTGCGCAGACAACATCAACAAGTTTGCGTTGATAACATAGCCACTTCAAATGCATGCATGACCACGAGCTGATTGTGGACACATCAGAAAAAGGATTTGCTCTGTATTGGGCGCAGTCAGTCATGCCATGACGCCTATGATTACTTTTTATCAATATTCTAATAAAGAAATCGTACAAATAACGTTTACTGAAAAGGTTGTTTGAAAGTAAGATATATGACTGTAAGAACATTTTGTCTTTTTCTTTATACGGCTTTTCAAATCACATTGCGCGTGCGTCAAAGTAATATTTTATCGTCGCGTCCTAGTGCTGCTCTATTCACCTAAACATTAACATTTGCTTCCCATATCGCTTAAAATTATATGACTTCATGATGATGCAGCAGCTGTCAGCGAAACAATAGTATTTGCCTTCCATATGTACAAAAAGCGAAATCTGATGTGGTACGTTTGATTATGATTCAGCCATGACCGCTCGTACAAGCGGTAGAAACGAATTGCGATGTCGGTAGAATTCTTAAATGACATTCTTCCTTGAACGGCTGTCTCACAGCTCTTGGGCGAAAAAGGCCATGCGCTGGATCAGAATTCAGATAAATTGTTCAAACATTCAGATATAATGCATTGAGACTCCTTTCGTCTGTTATACGCCCACTAGCACTGTACAACAGATTAACGAATGAAATTATTTGTGCGAGGCCACATCGCTTAAAGAGCTGTCAGCGCCACGATATATTTATGAGTGGTCAGCGCGGTCAGAGGCGGTCATTTTCGACAGATGGTTGCCATGCATTTGTTTACATCGTTGCACAACATAATTGAATGTTGCGTTCATCGTGTTGCGTAGATAGCGTTGCCATTTTTCTGTGCACAAGGTGCAAAAAGCGGTGCACTATAAAAAGAGAAAAAAAACGAAAACGTTGCCTCAAAACTAGAGATAAACCAAACATGCGGTAAGGAATCCGGACGATGATCGCGGCAACAACTTGGATTCTTTGAACCGAAACCTAGCGTATCTCAGGAGGTCCTCTCCAACGGGCATTCTGAGACCCGCCAGGCTTGTCGCAGAAGACATCGTCCCACCGCTCTTTTGTGTGGAAGGGGCGCATGATGATGAGAGAGGCAGGAAATAGTTTTGCGGTGCACTTCACCGTGGCATGGAATACCGTTGGGAAGTTTCTACATACCGGGCAAGAGTGTGCACAGCTGTCTTAATAGATTTTGTGGAGGGACGCAAGCTGTTAACGACAGTGAGGCCACAACAATGCTGACCTTTCAGTTACACCATAACACTATCTCCTCTGGGTACGACACAAAGTTCTTTAGTGGCATTGTAGTTGAAGTCGTTCTACGCACAGAGGTGTTGTCTGCGCACAATGCACTGGAAGTGTCTTTGAAAGCATAAATTTCGAGCAGCCTAACGGAAATTCGTGTTTCTGCCCAACGCAGCAAGGCACGAAAGAAACAAAGCAAGAGCCTACACGTTACGAAACCAGCGTTGCGACGCATGGAAAACACAGGAAGGTTCAACATATATTCGTGCCCAAAAGCTCTAGATCATCTTGCCCAAGATTACATTCGCAAGTTTAGGCAGTTACCTTCCTATATTACCTTTATCATCAACCAGTAGCTAGTTGCCGCATATGCTAGGATACGTTTGCATTTTCCTTTTTTTTTCACTCTACGACGAAACAATTGAAGGTAGGGGTGTCATTGTCGTTGTATATTTAGGTGTTCTTGAATCAGTGTCTGCACGCCTGTCTTTTAGACAGTCGGCAGGAGACGGTAACAGGAGGCAGCGTCACGACAATCTTCTATCTACCCCTTCTTTCTTGCCCTATTTCCCCACTTCCATTGCTGGGTATAAAACCATAAGCCAATATCTGGTTAACCTCTCGGCATTCCTTTTTCTCACTCTCTCCTTCTACAAGACATATTGATTGCTGTCTAATTTATAGCTTGCATTGCTCTATGAAGAAGAACGGCTATTTTGACTAGTTGTTTAAATTCCACATTATTATTATTATTATTTTCAGAACTTTCGTGCTTGTGCTGCAACCCCTATTATTATGCGTTGCTCTTGTCTCGCGCTCCTGAGAATTGTTATAAAGTCGCTTTGTACCGGATGTTCCATAAGCTTATTGACGAAACCTTTCGGGCCTTATGGCAACAGTAATTAGGAACCCTTATACTGCTGCTTTGATCTTTTTTATGATCATTTTCATATTGCCACAGGGTCGTGACGTCGACAAAGAAGCAGACAGTACGATGAAGGTTAAACTGTTTACTTGGGCGAACTTGTGCCCGGTAAACGGAAAGTCGGATCACAGTAGCAGAAATGCACTGATACAAAGAGAAGTTTATTAACTTCAAACTCAAAAAAACTCTTTAGATCATTTTATACATACAGTGCTCGTTTAGACACCCCTCTTGTGCAGTATGGGGCATACAAACTCCATAGCGGCGAACGGATCGTCAGCCGTCGAACAACTGACAAGTGGCGAAGCGCGTCGGCATTTATACACTTGCCATCGAATATTCTAGCGTTATCGCTAGTGGTGACGTAGGCTCCGGGATAATCTGTATAGTTCGCGGAGTGGGAGTGATTCTATAAAAATGGCCTACGACAGTCCCAAAGCTTCTTGAAGACTGCGGGCACGGTTTTGCGCTGAGAATTACGTAGTGTATTGGGGCGATAACATGACTTGAAAAAAGGAACGTGGCAATATGTTCCGCTAATGAGCAGATTACATGACAGCGGAAAAAAGTTGTACTTCCGTTTTTGTTCTTTCTTTCATTTTTAATCAACTGCCTCGTACATACACTAGGAAATGCTCTTGTTATACCGCAGACGGAACAATTCTGATGACATCCCTGGGATGTCAAAGCATGATATGGTAAGAAAGATCAGTTGCCCCCAAGGGAAATGCATCATTTACTCATTCTGCGAGCTCCATGTACAGTGTGCACTTGTATACACTTGTGCGTTCGTTTCGTGCAACTTTCCTTCTGTTTTAGTAGTGCGCTTTGAGTGTCGAGTGGAGATGGTTTTCCGTGCTCATCCTCTCTCTGCTCTTTTCATGCGTGCTTTCTGCTTGATATACGCACGGCAAGTTTCGAGCTGCTTTTCGTTCTTCGCGTGACATTGTTATTTGTTGCTGAAGCTTTTTCATTCCTTCATCCTTGTGACGAAACAATGCTCCATAAATGCTCGACTACCTCCGTGACGAGATGTTTCATTTTCGTGCCATTCCGATTCTTGAAAAGAGGGACCAGCCACGTACTTTTCGGCACTCAGGCCGTCAAACTGGGCTCTACACACGAACACTCTTGTCACTCCCCCCGTCCTGAAGCAGGCGTCTCCCTTAATTCGATGTGTACTAATAGGTTGTTGGAATAACTAAGGAGGTACACATACATAACTACTAGCCCCGAAGCAGCTGCCTTCGCGTCGGCTGAGCGAGACCTACTGTCACCAGATACACGCGTAGACTGATGGCTCCACATAGTCCGACAGCTCCACCGGAGCATTGGTTGTTCAATGTGGTAAAAAATCAATCTAATTTAAGTTTTTCTACACCACGGCGTCAATAGCAGCAGAGCTCGCAGTGCTCTACCATCCTTATTGCCAGTGGTAACTGTCATTTACCTTTAGTAACCGACGTGCCGTGCTGTTAGGTGCGTAGGTGCTTTCCCCATTATAGAAGAATGAAGATGTTAAAATGAACCATGCCGCATTACGGCGCAGCAAAAAAAAAACAAATCGCCAGGTCCCGCGTTCCAGGGGCTGGGAATCAACATCGTGCGAAACATGCGGAGGGAAGGGAACCATGTTGCAATATATTAATTGAGCGATACGTCATAAATTGACGCCAAATAAATGTAAAAATGTTGCACGCACCGACATATGTTGAAGACTGGCAGATGTTTATAGAACCAGTTGTTTGCACTTGCGCAACGATGCCAAATGGAACATGCGTATTAGCAAATCTGATAGCAAGCGCTGATGCTCGCGAAGATGCTGGCTCTGGACACTGCTACAAAAATCAACTTCAGCGCATGGCAACTAACCACTTTTGACGTTGACCCGACGTGACGGCTCTATCGAAGGAGTACAGATGTATTGTTTATAAAATTGGGTAGGCAGCACTGCAACCACTATTGACGTTTCACGAAGATTAGCGACTATTTGAAAAGTAGTTACGAGACCTCGCGTAGCTCTGTGGTAGAATGCTTCATTGCCCCGCAGAATACTTGGGCTTGATTGCAGCTGGGACCCTGACATTTATTCTTACCATTCGTCAGGTGGACACTACAGATGTCGCGTATTTAACGCTCCCACGTTAAAATTGCCCATGTGTGTTCTCGTAGTTTTTGGGTAGATACTGAAAATGTCTATCACCTGTGGCGCGTAAACGCATGCCAGTGGAACATACCTACCCGTGGGTATGTGCCACTCTCTAGCGGGAAATGTTTGACGACGTACACGACGGGATTGTGACATTATTCATGTCTTGACCAGCGCGTCATATCCGTCAAACCATCTTACCCTCCCATGCTAGTTTTGGTTTACGCCAAGGTACGGGAGTGACTACGAGAGCACCCAAACGTGAGAGGCTAGATTTATAGATAGATAGACAGATACGCTCAAAGTCACCGATGTTTACTTAGAAATGCTTCGCATTTAAAAGCAAGAAATGATGAGTTAGGGCTTGGCAAGCGTCCTTGCTGTGTGCGAGCATTACAACTGGGGTTTTTTATAGAGGTAGCAATTATATGGACACTCTCAGCGGGATTTATGCCGTCGGCGTCGGCCTTGTCGTCACTCACCATATATGTATATACAGGTATCTATATATATGAAAACGCAAGGAAGCAAAAATCCAGAAAAAGACTCCGGCGTGGGGAACCAAACTTGGAACCTCTGAAACGTGACTGCGAGACATTAACCACTAAGCCATGCAACAGCCCGTCCTTCAATGTTCAATTGGCAAGCTATTTATGTCTGCCACTTACCACTGGCGATGGGCATCTCGAGAAGCAACTATCGTGTTTTCAGCATTAACAGCAAGATGATGCAGTGAACGCGCGGTGGTGCGCGCTCTCATCTCCAACGCGTACTTTGCCTGGCGGAGGGGGTGGACGTAAAGCCCCTGGACATTCCCTCGCACGCCCTTATATCGTGGGTGCAAAGATCGCACGTCTTGGCTGGCCTTTAGCTTTCATCGGAACGATTCTGTTGTAGTTACCGGGCGCACAAAAGTTACTACAAACGTTGCACAGTCTCCGTTTGCGAAAGAGCACGCTTTTCAGGCAGAGCGAAGCAACAACTGAGGCACTTATTCGCGTTCATCTCTACTTGTAAGTAGGTTTTGTGCGTTATTTGTGCGTGAGAAACGCGGGACACGTTTCGATCTGCTTGTATTCTGCGTGTGACCTTCCAATTTGTTGCTATCACGTTCATTGCTTCGCCTTTGTGGCAAACCTGCGACTTTTTTTTCTTTCTATTAAAAGAAGGGGCGGGAGAAGAGGGGCAAGCTAAGCCTGGCTTCTTTTCCCGATGGAGGAATTGCTTCATATTTTTGTTGTCTAGAAGCGTAGGTTTCCTATTAAGGGTGACGGCAAAGAAAACACACCGTGAACAGCTGTGTCCACATTTTCAACATAGATATTACGAGGCTTTTGAGTGCGATCATCGACCTTAATTGTAGATGTTTTAGTCTGCCTCGAACTAAGAAGATGAAAATTCTCCGGACGAGTGACGGAGTCTCCATAAATAGGAGTAAAACTGGCATAGCAAGCTAAGCATACGCTGTCGCACCACTCCTATACTTTTTCCTCAAGATTAATACCATACCTAAAGGACCCAAGGAAAAGTTCACGTGACGGGAGTGCCAACACGTTTCGCGTCACAAGGAAAACCACAAAGCAATAACATAATACAAAAACAGTGGTCGGAAGAAACCTGATTAATACTACAACAAAGTGCGCCATTGAAACCTAATAATGTTTAAGCCTTCATTTTTACTGCCAAACATGCGAGTATAGTTTCATTTTATGCGGTGCTGCGCCAGCAAATCTTTTCTGTTCTGAGTAATTCCAAGTGCTTTCTGAACAGAAAAGTTTCGAGCTTCTTAGGGCTTCTTGTTAACGTTGTCTGTAAAGAGGATCTCTTCAGTGTGATCGTCGTGGCAAAAAAAAACATCAACACCATCTGTTTTTCTTTCACCCTGGCGACCCTTATTGTAGATATTAGTACGTAAACACAAAACCTTGTTATTTTTGCAACGAGCCTAATATAACTTGTTCTCTGCATGAATTTCTTTCTTCGAAAAATAAACAGTGATGGTTTTTGTACTTGCGATAAAAGTAATAATTATAGAAATCATTGTCGCTTTGCGAAGCCTCGAAGCCGTACATGAATCTTTGTACGTAAATATTAGAGGACAAAAGAAAAAACATTATAAGAAACAGCGAACTGATATACCGTTCCAATAGCTCGTTATGCTTTTAACCAAAATATTTTTATTGCAAGTGACTCTTTTTACTATATTGAGACGCCCACTTTCGTGGTAGTCCAAAAATGAGAGGAAAAAAAGACTCATGCTCACACTTTTCAATTAGGATATAATTACAAATTTTACTACATAAGTACAATTTATAGGGCTCAAATTAGCTCATTTATCTTATTACAAAGTTACTTAGATTTGAGAGCATAATTTCCAATAGCCACAATGTAATTTTTGACACACAACTACAGTAGGTACAGTCCAGAGGCCTCGTTAAACTGCAGAGAGCCGTGGCTTTGCGGCTCCAACATGAACGTAACCGACACCAAACCAGGGCTGCACTGGCTGGCTCCTCTGGGCCTTATAAATTGCTCTGTCTGTCTGTCTGTCTGTCTGTCTGTCTGTCTGTCTGTCTGTCTGTCTGTCTGTCTGTCTGTCTGTCCAAACTAATCTATCTATCTATCTATCTATCTATCTATCTATCTATCTATCTATCTATCTATCTGTCTATCTATCTATCTATCTATCAATCTATTTGTCTGTCTGTTTGTCTGTCTGTCTGTCTGTCTAGATCTAATCTATCTATCTATCTATCTATCTATCTATCTATCTATCTATCTATCTATCTATCTATCTATCTGTCTGTCTGTCTGTCTGTCTGTCTGTCTGTCTGTCTGTCTGTCTGTCTGTCTGTCTGTCTGTGTCTGTCTGTCTATGTCTGTCTGCATAATGAAAGAACCGCGCCCCCGATAAAATTAACAAAAGTGCGACCGCCTCTGTAATTTCTTCGTTGACGAATGACCTCGCTTTACTGTGGCTATTAGGTTGGCGGCATATTTACAGAAAATGCCTAAACAAAATGCCTGAAAAAAATAAACGCTTTTTATCAGGTGGTTACTGACTGACGTACGTAATTGATGAATTAAGTTGAAATCACTGTACTCAAATGATTAAGAGCCATTGTTTATTCTCCTCTTTCTTAGTCATGCCAGGCGTAAGATAAGGTGTTCCTGTCTCCAATCTGTGTGTTCAACGTAGACAGAAAGAAGAATCTGCCTACGCTGATGCGATGTGTCGTTTCAATTTAGCGGGCATGCGGAAATTCATTTTCGGGTCACAATTGTGTAGTCACTAGTGTCACCAATCTGGTTTGGTCCAGTTTTCAAAGCGTGTAGCTGCGCAACACGCATTGATTGATTTGTGGGGTTTAACGTCCCACAACCACCATATGATTATGAGAGACGCTGTAGTGGAGGACTCCGGAAATTTCGACCACCTGGGGTTCTTTAACGTGCACCCAAATCTGAGCACACGGGCCTACGACATTTCCGCCTCCATCGGAAATGCAGCCGCCGCAGCCGGGATTCGAACCCGCGACCTGCGGGTCAGCAGCCGAGTACCTTAGCCACTAGACCACCGCGGCGGGGACGCAACACGCATCGAAGCAGGGCGTTCGTGTCAGCTCGTGAAAAGGCAATGCACGCTTTTAGCTTCAGCGTTCACCTCTTCGTTTCCCATCCCGCCGCAATGCGCGGGAATTCAAGATGGCCATTTGTTGAAACGACCTGCATAAGTTCTGCCATTTCTATAGCCAAGATAACGTACACACTTTTTCTCAAGGCGTAATTGATTGTTTGCAAAATTGGTTTGGCATAAAAAAATCGTCGAGGCTCCAAGCTGCTCCCCGGAAATAATTGTTATTGCCTCCCTGATGGCGACAAGCTCTCTGACAGTGTATGTGGCTTTGTGATCTACATTGAATCGTCGAGCGATATCCATTTCTGAGATGACGAAGGCTGCGGCAGAGGTGTGTTGTGTGGCACACCCATTACAATGTACACATGCAGATAATCTCCGTACGTTGTATGAATGTGATGCAGTGTGAGTTGTCTATAAGGCCAACAGAAGAAACGAGGGTTTTCTTCATAATCCCAGGAATCGTAAGACTAACAGTTGATGTATGTAGGAGCCATGGAGGCTTTCTAGAAACTCTCGGCGGAGGAAAATCTGATGGTAAGATATTCTCATGCCATGATATTGTCGCGACGTCAAGCGGATGACAGGCGGATGACGGCGGACGGCATTGACATAGGTCAATGGACGTATTCCGGGTGGTGGCGCTGGTGATGGAAAGGCTTGCCGTAGTTCCTGGCGCACGATTTCTGCAAAAGAAGCAACTGGGGATCGGTAGACGGAAGGCCGAGGGCCCGCAGCTCTTCCCGCAGGATTTATCGAATCATTTGCCGTAAAGAGTTTTCTGAAACGGCAGCGTTTTGAGCAGCGGCACCAACAGGCGTTTGGTCAGGCAGGCGGTCAAAGTGGCGGCATCGTTGCCGGAGCGCCCGCTCAATGACAGTCGCCTCTTTGATGAATTCATCCACTGTTGTTGGCGGATTTCGTACAAGGCCGGCGAAAAGCGGTTCCTTAACTCCCCGCATCAGATGACGAACTTTCCTTGCCTCGGGCATGTCAGGGTCAGCGCGGCGAAATAGACGGGCCATATCCTCAGCGAACATGGCCACGCTCTCGTTCGGCTTTTGCATGCGGGCTTCAATCATCTGTTGTGCGAGATCCCGTCGGTCCGCACTCAGGAACGTCTCGAGAAGCTTTTGGCGGAAATTGTCCCAGGTTTGGAAAGTAGGCTCCCTGTTCTCGTACCATGTGCGAGCGCTATTTTCCATTGCGAAGTAGGCACGGCCAAGTTTTTCTTGCACGCTCCAACGATTCACCACAGCGATCCGCTCGAACTGGTCGAGCCAGTCCTCGACATCTTCATACGGTTCTCCACGGAAGACTTCGGGAACACGAGGAGTCTCAGAAGTTGCCTGGTAAGGGTGAGTCGTCTGGGCCGGAGGAAGATTCGCAGACGTTGAAGGGGCCGCCATGTTGGTAACAGGAGATGCAGTCAAGAGTTCTGGACTTAGGCCTAATAGGCGCCGGCTGAATCGGTGTACTTGAGTCGCAACAAGATGTTGAGGCTCTGGACTGGGTGTACGGTCCGGAACAACGCTTTCTTGCATCAGGTTGCAGGCCCCAGCACCTCCACCAGTGTCGCGACGTCAAGAGAGAGGTCGTACTCGAAGACGCTGAGAAAACAGCAGTGGGTCGGTCTTTTTGTTAACCGCGCGAGAGAGAGTTCCTCATCTTTCTCGTTGTTGCGTTCTGCATAAAAGCGTGCAGATGCGCGTATGCGCTGTCGCCTTCGTCTTTTTCGCGGGATGCACGTGACAATACTCCTATTAAGAAAACTTAGGTCTGGGTGGGCGGAGCGGAGTGCGAATAATGGGGGCTGCCTGTATCAGATTAACAATCACAGGTGTACTCTAAGTGGCTCGCGGAGCATGTATACATCGATGGGACAAGCCCGAGCCTCCGCGACGATTACATTTGTTGACCGACAGTGCGGTACACCCAAGCATCTTCGCGAGCCTCTTCACGCAGCAAGGTTGGAGCACGCCGGCATGTTAAATCTTAGGTATCCCGAAAATAGAGCTTTGTACAATTAAAGTAGCGAAGATATTAATTAACCCCATCTAGTTTCTGCCATATTGCGAAGAAAGAAAGAAGAGCTGTTCAATTTAGATTTAAGTACTGCGACGTGTCTCGTCAACGATGGATCTCCATGACGACCCTAAGAAACTTGAGGTGACACACAGCAGTTATCGCTGTTCCATTCAATAAAAATTATCTGGTATTGTGACATACGTTTGCACCTAAACGCAACCACTGCGCTTTTGTCGATTAAGAAAGTGAGCCCCTGATGTCGTAGATATTTGGTTGTGATCATCTCTGCACGCTGTTGTCGAGCACGCTATTGCCGACGAGCAGTTCCAGATGTCCATATGCATGTGTCATCAGCGTATCCACTGAACATCACCATGCTGGAGAGTTTTGCTGCAAAGCCGATCATTACTTCCGTATGAAGTATCAAGTTATCTAGGGCCATAAGTACACCAATCTAAAAGATACGTAATGAGATGAATGAGTTTATCATTTTCTCGCGATCTTAATGATATAGTCTAACAACCTCCGACAGCGTTTCCTCTTTCATTTTGTCTTGTCAAGTGTTGCCTTTCGCTCTGTGGAAACAGTAGCCAGCATGAGGTAACTGAACGCGGAAAGTTCTAGTACTACTAAAGTAGAATTTTTTTGAAAGAACGGTGAAGGCTCATTTCCACTATGTTCACAATGTTCATTCGTTTTGTACTCTATGAGATACCAGAACCTATAGGCCATCACTTACACACAAAAGAATCTGGCCTATTTTTTTTCATGCCGTCGTGCAGTCCGTAGTAAGTGCATATGCTGTAGAAAAAGTAAAACTGAGGCCACGTAAGCATGGCGCACATTAGTATTCTGGCCAAGGTTTTGTCGTTCACACTCTTCAGCAGTCCAACGTTTCCCTTTTGTCTAGTGCTGTAGTTTGTAAGCCAATATAGTTCTTATCATTATATTTGATGTGAAAAAGGATTCATAGTTAGGGTGTAAATTACCCTGTGTGAATTAAAAACGTCTAACCTGTGTACTGAGAGTTGTACCAGCACTTTGATGTTGTTCGTTAAGCCAGAGTAGTACTCTAAATATAGAATCGAGCCTTCGGGCGAAGCGCTATAGTGCTCAAACATATTTAACATCTTTTTCCTAGAAAGCAAAAATATAAAGTCTGAGGAGATCTGGCTGCATTGTAGAAAAAATCGCTTCGTAGATTAGGCGAACTTTAAGTAAATATATTTCAATGGCTGCAAGCCTTTAATTATTGAACGAATAAAAAAAATGGGCATAACGGTGGCACGTTTTCCACTCTCCTTGGAGCTTTTCTGCGACTATTCAGAGATCACTATTTTTCTTGCGAATAAATCTTCAGTTTTGCCAAGGCTTGTGATGCTGGTCGTTCATTTCTAATATGCTCGTCGAGCAGGGAGCAAAAAAAACAAAACAAATGCAATACAAAAGCTAACAGAACACATTTGCTGAGCCAGCAGCTCGATTATATGCCCTCAGTCACTGTTATAGAGAAGCGTGATGCCACGTCTTGTTCTTCCTGATCCCGCGTAAGACTTTTTTCATCTAGAGAACAAAAAGCAATTCAGTCGGCGACCTGAATCTCATTTCGTTTAGCGCCTCGTTTCCGGTTCGAGAAAGAAAAACAGAGAGTGTAGAGAATTTTGGAATCACCAGAAAACGTTTCTCATATATATGTAGCTGCGCTTACTCATACTTTGGCGTCACAGTAGGAAGCGAAGGGCTCTTTTTTTTTCGTACGAAGTAGAACTAGTAATGAAAGCTCCGTATTATGCCTCAACGGGAAATTCATCTAGTGCAAGCTAATGGATTCCTTTTTCTGTTCTTGCACTTTTACTGCAGAAAACTTTTCAAGGTCACGAGGGTGTCTTCAGTGCAGCACTTTATTGCGTCGTGCTGGCTATATGCAGCTTCTAGATATGTTATAAACGAAACGTAGCTTAACGTTTGTTCTTTTGAATGCGAAACATCTAGCAAACTTCAATAACTTTGGCCGGATTGTCTATTTATCTATCTAGCCGGCTACGTATTTTAGCTCTCCTAGCCGTTTAAATATTGGCGTCTATACCAAAATTGGTATGGCGTAACATGACTGCACAAAGAGCGTAAGTGACAAGTGATAACAATAAAATCATGACATGAAGGTCGTTTTGTCATGAATTA
Source organism: Rhipicephalus annulatus (assembly GCA_013436015.1). Lineage (NCBI taxonomy): Eukaryota > Metazoa > Arthropoda > Arachnida > Ixodida > Ixodidae > Rhipicephalus > Rhipicephalus annulatus. The sequence goes on along the minus strand of WOVY01009956.1, from coordinate 313,961 downwards.
CACGTCATGGTCTCGCAGCGCTTGCGTTGGTTTTGTTCACATGACGTATTTCGAAACTGGTATGGTATGACATAGCTGCATGGCGAATATATGTGACAGGCTCTAATGTGGAAATCATGACACGCATGTCATGCAAGTCATGACAACACGCCATGCTCTTGGTGCGCTCACGGTCGTTCGGCTAGCTTCACATATGCCAACTTTGGTGATACGTGACGTGAATGGATGACAATAGTATATGGCTGTGCAAACATGACAATCATGACATGGGATCCATGTAAACACATGACTAAATACTACGCTCATGATCCTCCTGCAGCCGTTTCGCTAGCTTCACGTAACAAAATATAGTATTACGCGACGCGAATGGATGACGAAGGTAAATGACATGTCTAAACATGATAATGCTAACGTGCGTGTCACGTAAAACATGACTGCATGCTACGCTCATAGTGCGCTCTCGGCCTTTTCTCTAGCTTGTCATATAAGCCCCGCCACGGTGGTCTAGTGGCTAAGGTACTCGGCTGCTGACCCGCAAGTCGCGGGACCAAATCCCGGCTGTGGCGGCTGCATTTCCGATGGAGGCGGAAATGTTGTAGGCCCGTGTACTCAGATTTGGGTGCACGTTACAGAACCCCAGGTGGTCAAAATTTCCGGAGCCCTTCACTACGGCGTCTCTCATAATCATATGGTGGTTTTGTGACGTCGGTTCCGCGATGGGGATGCGAGGTACCATGCATGGGAAAGCTAGGTTACCTGATCATTTGCGTGGTTGACGAGCGAAGTCGTCAAAGCAGCCCCCCATTTGGTACTAAAATGGAGAGCGGATAGCAAAGGCTGTCTCGACGTTACTAGGTGGCGCTCGGTCGTCTGGTTGCAAGTTGATTGTTTGGCATTCACGTGTACCCTCAAAAAATACTGTAAGAACACGAAAGCACGTTTTCGACCGCTGGGCTGACTGACACTGGTGGTAGGGGTGTGCGTTCAGCCTTCCGTCACAATACGGCTTTCGAAGCAGGCGGACGAGCTTGTCCCCAGCTGCACGTCATGGCCGATTGTTCTTAGACGGCCGGCTGCCTCACTGTCGCATGCACATATGGTCAGTGGTCATGGCTTGGCAACACTTTCGTCACTGCTAAAGCGGCTTCTTCGAAGCGACGTTTGGTGCATAGGCTGATTGAGCTTGAGCGTAGAAACGGCTACCGGTGGACGGCAAGCCCGTTACTCGAGTTAGCAGAGTGCGAGTGTGACAACACGTGATACGCAGATAACCGATCCCTTCACGTGTTGTATTTTGGAACGTGATTTTTACCAATGCAGTGTCTGTCAAGGAAGTGTTTCAGCAATTGGTTGTCGTGATGTGGGCCCTCATGCGGAATTGCCATGTTTAGAGACTCTTTGTCTAACCTGGGGTTTAAAAAAGAATATTTGGAGGGGATAAAGAGAGCGGAATTTCGGGCTCGGGCCTGGGTAGACGCCTGAGTGTTGCAATAAAGCGTCTCTTCACTGGGCAACGGCTCTTCCTTCGTTCTGCCACCGAGCACTCGGCTCATCAAGGAGAGCCGATTCTGAATCTGAAACACCTACCCCTCCCTTAGCTGGAGTTCAAGCTAGTCGATGCAGAAGCAAAGAAGAGTGAAAATCAACTACAGTCTTTCATGTTAGCAGGAATTGCAGCGCAAGCACGAAAGTGCTGGAAGAAACACTTACGGAAGGCGAGGAACGGGAGGCAGAGAGGCACAACAGGAGCCCTGTTTCTCTTCTTCGCTGTCCCTCTTTGCTCCCTATATTGAAAGGCTTTTGTCTCTCTCGAGACAACAGCTTTTCTGTAGTTGTCCAAAGAAAGTTGCAGTCTAAACAGCCAGTCAGTTGTCGAGCTTGAAGAGCTGTGCTATTAAAAGATCGTATTTTCAATATCGGACACAGTGGTCGCATTGGTAATCAAAAATAAAAATTGTTGAAAAAGCATGGAAAAAGCTGAGCAAGAAACAGCCGCAGCAAGACTGACATGCTCATAATGATTGCCAAAACTTTCAGAATGTAAATGCTTAACACAGGAACACATCTATCAAAATAAATGAATGAGCACGCCACTTAGTGTTTCTATTTCACAAATAATCATGATCTACGAAGCCGTACCGTGCAAGCTAGCCAATGCCGTGTCAATGCAGTATTACAATAAAAACAGGGCAGCCTGAGCAAGCTGGGCTTTTTTACGCCATGGTCGCCATCATAATAAAGATTCTACTTGCAACACACGTTCTCCAAATCTTAGCATCTCAAAAAACTGACTAATGAAAATTTCGCTCGAGTGGGTCCAGCTCGACTTTCGTGAGAGCGAAGATTAAAACTTTACGCACGAACAACGTTTCGTAACCTTCCGAGTGCGTTCGCAATTAGAGTAACTTATTACTCAGCACCCAACTCCTACTACGGCTTGCATGAATTTATCGTGGAGTCAATTTTCTTAGCATATGAGCATATTTTTCTGGGGCAACTGTGGGCATACATAATGAAACGCCTCTTCGTTCTCAGCGTCCATTGGGAAGGCGTGTCTGATGAAAGCTCAGGATAAAAATATTTATTAGAGGTAGTCCGTTTTCGTAGGAACTTTATAGTCCTGCATTGAAACTTTAACTTAAGGTGATTTGCAAGGCTGGAGGATATCACGTTGTACACAAAAAAATTAAGGAACATTTCCTTAGCTTAAACGCTGAAAGCCGCCTACCACAGCTTCTATTACATGAAGTTGCGCTCAGGCTACCTCCATGAAATTATGAATAGCTGAGTTTCCTATTGCTGCATACCAGTGGCAACACGATCAACAAGTCGAAGAAAAGAATGACAAAAGATTGAAAGAGTTGTTCGTATCGGCAGCGCTGCTCGGCTAACCAGCGGTAAATACATATTGGCGTATTTTCTATAATTCACATCTTCTGATTCTGTCTTTCTCGTAAAACATTTGGTGGAAGTGCTGGTTATCGAACCCAGCATATTTCATCTTGGTACTTACAAATACAAATCCAGGTAGAAATATGACCACCTCGATATGGAATCAGCCAGTGGACCAAGCTAGATTTTGTATAGGCTACTCCAGAAAAGACCGTATTTCCACTTGTCAGGCAATGCACTTTACTGATGCATTGTCTTCAGAAGATGATTCTCTTCAAGAGGAAAGATCGACTGTGGACCGCATCCACGAGGGGAAAGAAGCGGCGAGTTCTTCCGCCAAAATGCAGGTCCTCTGGACAGCACCGATTTGTACCTACCGATTTTAGCTGGTGATTACCATGCTCCAGATGTACTTCATGCCGAGAGACCCGCCATCACACATCATTGTGCATTGTGAGAGCACGTGGTCAAACGTGCATTGCCTCTCGTAACAATGAGGACCATGTGAATTTATGCTGCCAATAATGCTACTGTAAAGTAATTATCATGGGTCACTACCCGTTTGCGCAATTCTTAAAGTGATGAAACTAAGTGAATAAAGTGATTTAATAGAGTTAAATAAGTCGGAGCGGGAAGCTGTGTGTGGCTTATTAGTAATGTTTACAAATTTTATTAAAGTTGGGAAGCAAATCAAATGGAAGCAAACCTTCTCTCCCAAGATCAGAGACTGTTTGTCCTTCACCATGTGACAGTTCGCGAGCACTGGTATGCTCAAGCTCATTTGCCCTGGAGACAAAAAGGTCGGTTCTTGAGCACTCAATCCTGTGACTAAAGAGTGCATGATGCATTGCTAACTCCTACACATAGCTTTCATAGATTACCAGAACTTATTTGCTTCCGACGCGATCTCAACAGTCATGTCGGTGCTGCGGAATGAAAGCGTCGACAAACCATACATATGTATACTGTGAAAAACACTAATTAAGTGCTTCCACGGCCAGCATAATCCTTCGTATACAGGGTGAATAAGTTGGTATAAATTCCTGTGTAAGGCAGGAAGACGCGATATGCCCAATGCTATTCAACAAGTGCCACTAGGGACTTTCCATGTAGCGAGATTATGAACAGTTGGGGATACAAGTTAATTGAGAGTATTACAGTATTTTACTATTCGTCAGTGTCATTGCCTTGGTGAGTAACTTAGAGAACGAATTGCCATCAGCGAATACTGAATTGTACAGAAAAACGTAACAGTAGGTCTGAAAATTATTATCCGTAAAATAAACTAATGTATAAAAAAGTTCTGAAGAGAACAAAGTTTTGCAATAGATAGAGAGCCTCTCGAACTTCTAAAAGAATACAGTCACTTATAACAGGTTGTGAAGTAACTGGTCACGCAATACGAAGAAACAAGACTATATTTACATTATTTACACATAGCCGTTAGAACAGTTCATGGCGGATGCTTTCTTCTTTCTATTCTTTCTTGAGAGTTCACGCGTTCTTTTCGACGGCTTCTTCTTCTTCACCAACTTCTCAAGGAAAGACAAATATTCAATATCGTCCACCCACCTCAAAGTGGCGCACTTTGAGTTCATTACATCTAAGACAGTTACATCAGGTACAGAAGCTGGATAGGTCATCATAGCCTCATATTCCACAGCAAACTCCGGATTGTTTTTGATTTTCTTTCCCGGACACTTCAGTCGGTTCATTGCTTGCATTCGGTTACCATCTAGTTGTCCCCAACCTTTTTCCGAGGAAGCGTGACTTGATAGCGACCACTCAAGAAGGTAACGTCTTGTTCAAATATTTCTTTTACCGTATTCTTTTGTTTGGTTGGAATGTTGTCGGCTGGCATAATCCCGATGCTCTCCAAGTCCCTGAACCTCCGTAGAATCTCGTCGGTAGAAGCAGTCGTACTTAGTCGAAAGACGCATACGTTGGTAGCTGATTTCAAAGAGGTGTCAAAAGAAAGTGATCCTTGCAACAACCATCCAAAAGCAGAACTCATAGCCACCAATATTTTCTGTCCACTGTACCGCTTTGTCCCTCCCGACATAAATTGCCCAATTTAATCAGCACCGATTAAAAGGCTGATTCCTGGAGCTGCAGCCATTGCCCGGTATCACAAGTTTATCAGCAAAGATATGACCGTCGATTTAGATTTCGATGACAACGCCATGATCGACTAGTACTTGCAGAACATCCTTGCAGTCGAATGGTACTTCAATGGCGATTAACAGGTACTCCTGGGTGTCAGACTGACTGCTAAGTTTCAGTTCGACAACACGATGTTGTCTCGGAAGGAAACTTGTTTGTTTAAATATATTTATCTCTAGATTAACCGATGCAAGTTGTTTCAATCGAAGTGTCTTGGATACATCGGCACGAATAAATGTACGCTGACTTCCGTTGTCCACAATGCCACGATTATAGGCCTTTTGCGTTTTCACCATGACACATGCCTTAAATATTTCCAGTAAGACATCAGAGTCAACGTACGAATGAGAGCTAGTATGCGGACTGTTTGCAGTTACGGAGCCGTCATGTTTTTTCTTCTTCGCTTTCCACTTGGAAGCGCACATTGAAGACACGTGTCTACCTCCGCATGTTCCACGCTTGACTTTTCTGTAGTAGTCCTTGGCTAGATGCCCTCTTACGGTGCATCGATAACATCGCTTCTCGGCAGCCAATTTCTTCATGGATAATACTGCTGTCACAAACTGGAATAGCGTGCTTTGTAGACCACAAAACAGACAGTCTTTATCCTTAGCTTTTGACGAACACTGCAAGACGGCTGCTGTTGGTAGAGTGGCGTTCAAGATCCTTTTTTTTCAGGTGGACGGGTGCCTTTCTTTTTTAAAATTCATGAGCTTCACTTCTTTCGTGGCTTTATACTTTCACGCGAAGATACGTCAGAAGCTCTTGCGAGTCATTCTTGGCTGTGGCTGCCCCACCGCAGTGGTCTAGTGGCTAAGGTACTCGACTGCTTTCCCGCAGGTCGCGGGTTTATATCCCGGCTGCGGCGGCTGCATTTCCGATGGAGGCGGAAATGTTGTAGGCCCGTGTGCTCAGATTTGGGTGCACGTTAAAGAACCCCAGGTGGTCGAAGTCTCCGGAGCCCTTCACTACGGCGTCTCTCATAATCATATTGTGGTTTTGGGACGTTAAACCCCACATACTCATCAATAGATTCTCACCTGTGGCTGTCAATGATGAGTCATGCTGCTGTTGTCCCGAGCCTGCATTGTCTGTTGTAGACGGGGGTGATTTCAGGTTGACTTCTTTCCAGTAAGAACCAACGATGATGTCTGTTGGCATTGCCAACAACAAAATATCTGTCATCATAGTTGCATAGCTGGCAGGACTGACGTTTAATCATTTTAGACCTCGTATGTGACACTGCACATGATCCAACAGCTTTTGAAGATTGTAAACGTCTTCCTAAGAATAAACTGCTGGGAGAGCGCGCAGTCGGCGTAGATGGTCTTGTACAATACGCCGGTTATCTCCGCAACGACTTTTTCAAAATCTTTATGGCATCGTAGTAGCACTCGACCGTCGTTTGCAGCCCAGAAATCGCGGTGGATGCGTCCCCTTTCAGAAGAGTCTTAGATATTGAAACTTCTTTTTTGTCAGTTTTTCGTATTCCTCAACAGCGGTCCTAAACTGCTCCCAAAACTAAAGCAAGTGGTAGAGCTGTTCGTCAAATGTCTGCAGCTGGAGTGTGGGAAGCTTGATTTCCTTGCGCGGGGTGAGCGATCCTCGGGCCTCTGGAATGGCCTTGCAGGTAGCGACTGGGATTTCGTAGGACAATGGGTTTGACGCCATTGCTACTCCCGAGCTTTCAGCTGTCCCAGCATTTCTAGTGCAGCGTCTTGATATGTTAGCACAGATACAAACTCTGTAGCGAACTCGTCCTCTGGAATAAGCTCTTCCAGCTCGGCGTTAACTTTATCCAGATCTGCGTTGTTGTCTTGTAGTCGTTCAATCAAAGATGAAATCTGTTCACTGTCAGCACTTTCCACCATGGCTTTGGCTTCATTGATGAGACGCGTATTCATCTGTCGTCATGCCGTTCGCTTCTCTTCCAGCGCTCTGACGCGATTCATCCTGCTTCAACAATGCGTGAACACGCTCACCTCAACCGACTGGCCTGTTTGCTGTCACAGCGAAAAGCAGTGGCATATGTCTCTTCAAGATTTCCTTTCTGGCTTTCTTCTAAGGTTGCCGCTGTCCTCACGACGTGCTGTTTTTCGTTCAAAAGTTCCCGATGAGCAGTGGTAGCATGTATTGTCCCGTTCTGTACTCCGGATGGGTTTCGGCACCACTTTGTGAAATAACTGGTCACGCCATACGAAAAAACAAGGCTATATTTACATTATTCACACATAACAGTTAGAACAGTCTACGGCGGACGCTTTTTTCTTTCTCTTCTTTCTTGAGAGTTCACGCGTTCTTTTCGACGGCTTCTCGAGGAAAGACGAGTGTTCAATACAGGTAGTGACCACACACCGACCCAGGAGACTGAAGCCATTAGAAGAACAAAAGTGGGCAGAATGCAATTGGCAAGTGTTCTGCCCTATTTTACAGACATTCTACCTTTTCTAGTTTACCGCTATCTCACAAAAAAAAAGGTATGTAACAGCCGCTTCTTTCCTGTAATTACCTACGGAGCGGAAGCCTGGAAGCCTACGAGGAGGGTTCAACTTGAATGAAATGGACGAAATAATTAATGGTACAGAAAATTAGGGTTGAACCTTAAGGGAGAAGAAGAGGGTGGAGTGGACCAAGAAAAAAAAAGTGGGCCTCATGGCCATGCATATCGAAATAAAGAAGCAAAACTTATTGGCAGGGACCCTAGCACATAGGCAAGATAACTGCTGGTTATTATGAGTAGCTAACTGGTTTACAATTGCAGGCAAGTGCGGGAGTGCGAGGTAAAAGGTACAGTGAGCCGATGACATCAATATGTTTGTGTGGATAACAGCCGCTTCAAACGCATCCATGACCGCGAGCTGATTAGGGACATATCAGAAGAGGGATTTGCCTTTTATTGGACGCAGTCGGTCATGCGATGACGCCTACGATTACTTTCCTATCAATATTCTAATAAAAAATTGTACAAGACTGCAAGAGTTGGTCGATCGTGAGATACATGAATGTAAGAAATTTTTTTTCTTCAATCGGCTTTCCAAATCGCATTGCGCGCATGTCAAAGTAACAATTTAACGTCACGTCCTTGTGCTGCTCTACTCACCTGAACATTCACACTTTCTTCCCTCATCGCTTGAAATTGTATGACTTCATGATGATATTGCAGCTGTAAGCGCACAATAGCATTTGCCTTCCATATGTACAAAAAGCAAAATCTGCTGTGGCATGTTTGAACATGATTCAGGCATGACCACCCATACAAGCGGTAGAAACATCTTGCGAGGTCGGTAAAATTCCTAAATGGCATTCTTCTTTGAAGGGCTGTCTCACAGCTTTTGTGCGAAAAAGGGCATGCGCAGGATCAGGATTATGATAAATTGTTCCAACATTCCGATATATTGTATAGAGGCTCCTTTCGTCTGTTACACGCCCAGTATAAAAGTGCACGAATAAAATGATTTATGCGAGGTCACATCGATTGAAGAGCTGTCGGCACCACATTATTTTTAGAGGTGGCCAGCGCAGTCAGAGGCGGTCGTCTTCTACAGATGATTGCCGTGCATTTGTTTACATCGTTGCACAACTCAATTGAATGTTGCGTTCATGGCGTTGCGTAGATAACGTTAACATTTTTCTGTGTACAGAGTGCAAGAAGCGGTGCACTGTCAGAAGAGAAAAAGTGGAAACTTTGCCCTCAATGTAGAAATAAACTAAACATGCAGGAAGGAATCCGGACGACGATTTCGGCAACAACTGGAATCCTTTGAACCAAAACCTAGAGGATCTCAGGAGGCCCTCTACAACGGCCATTATGAGACCCACCAAGTCTGTCGCAGAAGGCATCGTCCCGCAGCTCTTTGGTGCGGAAGGGGCGCATGATGACGAGAGAGGCAGGAAATACTTTTGCGGTGCACTCCACCGTGGCACGGAATAGCGTTGGGAAGTTTCCACATACCGGGCAAGAGTGTGCACAGCAGTCTTAATGGAATTTGTTGAGGGACACGAGCTGTTAACGACAGAGAGGCCACAACAATGCTGACCTTTCAGTTACACCATAACACTCTCTCCTCGGGGTACGACACAAAGTTTCTTTAATCGCATTGTAGTTGAAGCCATTCTACGCACATAAGTATAGTCAGCGTACAATGCGCTGAAAGTGTCTTCGAAAGCATCAATTTCGAGCTACCTGGCGGAGATTCGTGTTTATGCGCGACACAGTAAGGCACGAAAGAAACAACGCAAGAGCCTACCACCTTATGAAACCAGCGTTGCGACGAATGGAAAACTCAGGAAGCTTCAACATTTACTCGTGCACGAAAGCTGTAGATCATCTTGCGCAAGAATTAATTCGCAAGTTTAAGCAGTTAGCTATTTATATTACCTAGAACATCCACAAGTGACAAGTTTCCGCATATGCTAAGATACGTTTGCATTTTTTTTTCACTGTGCGACGAAAGAATTGAAACTAGGGGCGTCATTGTCGTATATTTAGGTGTTCTTGAATTAGTGTCTGCACGCCTGTCATTTAGTCAGTCGACAGGAGACGGTAACAGGAGGCAGTGTCACCACAATCTTTTATAACACATGATAATTGCTGCGTAATTTATAGCTTGCGTTGCTCTATGAAGAAGAAGAACAGCTATTTGGTCTGGTTGGTTCAATTCCATAATCATAACAGTTTCAGAACTTTAGTGCTTGTGCTGCAACTCTAAGTGTTATGCGTTGCTTTTGTCTTGCGCTCCTCAGAACAGTTATGGGTCGCAAGAACAGTTATGTATGTTCCATAAGCTCATCAAGAAAACCTTTCAGACCTTCTGACAAGAGTAATTAGACACCCTTATACTGCTGCTGTAAGCGTTTGTTATGACCATTTTCATATGTTGCGCCAAAAGGCAGATGACATGACAGCGAACAAAAGTCGTACTTCTATTTTTTTTTCTTTATTTCGTTTTTAATCAACTGCCTCGTACATGCACTAGGAATTGCTCTTGTTTTACCGCAGACAGAAGAATTCTCTTAACAATCCTGGGATATCACAGCTTCGTATAGTAAGAAAGACCAATTGCCCCTAAAGGAAATGCATCATTTACTCATTCTGCGAGCTCCATGTTCTGTATACACTTGTGTGCACTTGTGCGTTCGTTTCACGCAACTTTCCTTCTGTGTTTGTAGCGCGCTTTGAGTGTGGAGGGGAGATTGTTTTCCGCGCTCGTCCTCTCTCTGCTCTTTTCATGCGTGCTTCCTGCCTGATCTACGCGTGGCAAGTTTCGAGCTGCTTTCCGTTCTTCGCGTGACATTGTTATTTGTTGCTGAAGCTTTCATTTCTTAAATTTGCCCTTGTGATGAAACAACGCTCAATAAATTCTTGACTACCTCTGTGAACAGACGTTTCATTTTCGTGCAATACCGACTCCTAAAAAGAGGGATCAGCCACGTAGTTTTCGGCACTCAGGCCGGCAATTTGTGCTATACACACGTGCACTCTTTTCACACCCCTAGTCCTGAAGCAGGCATCTCCCTCGGTTCTATGTGTACTAATAAGTTCTTGGAATAACTAAGGAGGCACACATACATCACTACTTGCCCCGAAGCAGCTGCCTTGGCGTCGGCTGAGCGAGACATACTTTCACCAGATGCACGCGTAGATTGATGGCTCTACATAGTCCGACAGCTCCACCTGAGCATTGATTGTTAAATGTGGCAAAGAATCAATGAAACGTAAGTTTTTCTACACCACGACGTCAATAGCAGCAGAGCTCACAGTTCTTTACAATTCTTGTTGCCAGTGGCAACCGTTATTGCTACCTATAGTAACCGACGTCCTGTGCTGTTAAGCGCGTGGGTGTTTTCCCCACCATAGAAGGAAAAAAGATGCGAAAATGAACCATGTGGCATTACGGCAGACAAAAACAAAAGAAAGAAAGAAGAAAAGAAAGAAAGAAAGAAAGAAAGAAGGAAAGAAAGAAAGAAAGAAAGAAAGAAAGAAAGAAAGAAAGAAAGAAAGAAAGAAAGTAAGTATCAGTTAAGGCTTGGCAAGCATCCTTGCCATGTGCGAGCATTACAACTGCTTTTTTTATTGACAATCCCGGCTGGATTTGGCCGTCGGCGCCGGTCTTGCCGTCAATCTCCGTATATATACAGGTATCTGTATATATATGAAAACGCAAGAAAGAAAAAAATTCAGAAAAAGACTCTGGCGCACGGAATTAGACTTGGAGCTTCTGAAACGTGACTGCGAGACGTTAACCACTACGCCATGAAACAGCCCATCCTTCAACGTTAAATGGCAAGCTACTCATGGCTACAACTTACCTCTAGCGACGGGCATCTCTGGAGGCAACTATCGTGTTTTCAGCAATACCAGCAAGATGGCGCACTGACTGCGCGGTGGCGCGCGCTCTCCTCTCCCACGCGTACTCGATCTCGTGGAGAGGAGGGGTTGGACGTAACACACCTGGACACGCACTGGCACGCCCTTATCTCGCGGTGGGGAAATCGTCTTGGCTGGCCTGTAGCTTTCACCGGAACAATTATGCTGCAGTTACCGAGCGCACAAAGTTACTACAACTGTTGCACAGTCTCTGTTTGCGGAAAGAGCACGCTTTTAAGACACAGCGAAGCAACAACTGAGGCACTTATTCGCGTTCATCTCTACTTGTGAGTAGGTTTCGTTCGTTATTTGTGCGTGACAAACAGGGGACACGTTTCGATTTGCTTGTATTGTGCGCGTGACCTTCAAATTGGTTGCTATCACGTTCATTGCTCGCCTTTGCGGCAAACCTGACTTTTTTTTTCTTTCTATTAAAAGAAGGGGCGGGAGAAGAGGGGCAAGCTAAGCCTGGCTCTTTTTCCTGATAGAGGAACGGGGCCATATTTTTGTTTTCTAGAAGCGTATGTTTTCTAATGAGGGTGATGGCAAAGAAAACACACCGTGAACCGCTGTGTCCACATTTTCATCATAGATATTACTAGGCTTTTGAGTACGATCGTCGACCTTATTTCTAGGTGTTTAAGTCTGCCTCGAACTAAGAGGATGAAAAACCTCCGGACGAGAGAAGGAGCCTCCATAAATAGAAGTAGAACTGATATAGCAAGCTAAGCATACGCTTTCGTACCACTCGTATATTTTTTCCTCAAGATTCATACCATATTAATAGGACCTAAGGAAAAGTTCACGTGACGGGAGTGCCAACACGTTTCGCGTCACAAGCAAAACAATAAAGCAATAGCATAACACAAAAACAGTGGTCTGAAAAAACCTGACTAAGACTACAACAAAGTGCGCCATTGAAACCTTTAAAGTTTAAGCCTTCATTTTTACTGCCAAACATGCGAGTATAGTTTCATTTTATGCGGTGCTGCGCCAGCAAATCTTTTTCTGTTCTGAGTAATTCCAAGTGCTTTCTGAACAGAAAATTTTCGAGCTTCTTAGGGCTTCTTGTTAACGTTGTCTATAAAGAGGATCTCTTCAGTGTGCTCGTCGTTGCAAAAAAAAAAAAACATCAACACCATCTGTTTCTCTTTCACCCTTACGACCCTTATTTGAGATATTAGTACGTAAACACAAAAGCTTGTTGTTTTTGCAACGAGCCTAATATAACTTGTTCTCTGCGTGAATTTTTTTCTTCAGAAAATAAACAGTGATGGTTTTCGTACTCGCGATAAAAGTAATAATTATAGAAATCATTGTCGCTTTGCGAAGCCTAAAAGCCGTACATGAATCTTTGTACGTAAATATTAGATGACAAACGAAAAAACATGAAAAGAAACAGCGAACCGATATACCGTTCCAATAACTCGTTATGCTTTAAACCAAAATATTTTCATTGCAAGCCACTGTTTTTATTATATTGAGACGCCCATTTTCGTGGTAGGCCAAAAATGAGAAGAAAAAAAAGACTCACGCTCACACTTTTCAATTAGGATATAATTACAAATTTTACTATATATATACAGTTTATAGGGCTCAAACTAGCTTATTTATCTTATTATTAGAAAGTTACTGAGATTTTAGAGCATAATTTCCAATAGCCACAATGTAATTTTTGACACACAACTACAATAGATACAGTCCAGAGGCCTCGTTAAACAGCAGAGAGCCGTGGTTTTGCGGCTCCAACATGAACGTAACCGACACCAAACCAGGGCTGCACTGGATGGATCCTCTGGGCCTTTTAATTTGCTCTGTCTGTCTGTCTGTCTGTCTGTCTGTCTGTCAGTCTAGATTTAATCTATCTATCTATCTATCTATCTATCTATCTATCTATCTATCTATCTATCTATCTATCTGTGTGTCTGTCTACCTGTCTGTTTAGATCTAATCTATCTATCTATCTATCTATCTATCTATCTATCTATCTATCTATCTATCTATCTATGCATCTATCTATCTATCTATCTATCTATCTATCTATCTATCTAACTATCTGTCTGTCTGTCTGTCTGTCTGTCTGTCTGTCTGTCTGTCTGTCCGTCGAGATCTAATCTATCTATCAAACAATCAATCAATCAATCAATCAATCATCAATCTATCTATCTATCTATCTATCTATCTATCTATCTGTCTGTCTATCTATCTATCTATCGATCTATCTATCTATCTATCTATCTATCTATCTATCTATCTATCTATCTATCTGTCTGTCTGTCTGTCTGTCTGTCTGTCTGTCTGTCTGTCTGTCTGTCTGTCTGTCTGTCTGTCTGTCTGTCTGTATAATGAAAGAAACGAGTCCCCGGTAAAATTGTCAAAAGCGCGACCGCCTCTGTAATTCCTTCGTTGACGAATGACCTCGCTTTACTGCGACTAGTAGGTTGGCGGCATATTTGCAGAAGATGCCTAAACAAAATGCCTGAAAAAAAAATAAACGCTTTTTAACAGGTGGTTGCTGACTGACGTACGTAATTGATGAATTCAGTTGAAATCACTGTACTCAAAAGATTAAGAGCCATTTTTTTATTCTCTTCTTTCTCAGTCATGCGAGGCGTAAGATAAGGAGTTCCTGTCTCCAATCTGTGTGTTCAACGTAGCCAGAAAGAAGAATCTGCCCACGCTGATGCGATGTGTCAATTCAATTTAGCGGGCATGCGGAAATTCTTTTTCGGGTCACATTTGTGTAGTCACCAGTGTCACCCATCTGGTTTGGTCCAGTTCTCAATGCGTGTAGCTGCGCAATACGCATCGAAGCAGGGCGTTTGTGTCAGCTCGTGAAAAGGCAACGCACGCTTTTAGCTTCATCGTTCGCCTCTTCGTTTCCCATCCCGCCGCGATGTGCAGGAATTCAAGATGGCCACTTGTTGAAACAACCTGCATAAGTTCTGCCATTTCTATAGCCAAGATAGGCTTTAGATTTTTTCTCATGGCGTAATTGATTGATTGAAAAATTGGTTTGGCATAAAAAATCGTCGAGACTCCAGGCTACTCCCCAGAAATAAATGTTATTGCCCCCCGGATAGCGACAAGCTCTCCGACAGTGTATGTGGCTTTGTGATCTACATTGAATCGTCGAGCGATATCCATTTTTGGGATGACGAAGGCTGCGGCGGAGGCGTGTTGTGTGGCAGACCCATCACAATGTACACGTGCAGAGAATTCCCGTACGTTGTATGAATGTGATGCAGTGTGAGTTGTCTATAAGGCCAACAGAAGAAACGAGGGATTTCTTCATCATCCCAGGAATCGTAAAACTAACAGTTGGTGTATGTAGGAGCCATGGAGGCTTTCTAGGAACTCTCGGAGGAGGAAGATCTGATGGTAAGATATTCTCACGCCACCATATTCCTCTTACGAAAACTTGGGTCTAGGTGGGTGGCGCGGAGTGCGAATATTGGGTGCTGCCTGTGTCGGATTAACAATCGCAGGTGTACTCTAAGTGGCTCGCGGAGCATGTATACATCGATGGGACAAGCCCGAGCCTCCGCGATGAGTCCATTTGTTGACCGACAGCGTGGTACACCCAAGCATCTTCGCGAGCCTCTAGCTTGAACACTCTCTGGCGTCTTCACGCAGCAAGGTTGGAGCACGCCGGCATGCTGAATCATAGGTATCCCGAAAATAGAGCATTGTACAATCAAAGTAGTGAAGATAATAATGAACCCCATCAAGTTCCTGCCATATTGCAAAGAAAGAAAGAAAAGCTGTTCAATTTAGATTTAAGTACTGCGACGTGTCTCGTCCACGATGGATCTCTGACAACGACGACCCTAAGAAACTTGAGGTGACTTACAGCAGTTATCGCCGTTCCATTTACTCAAAAATATCTGGTATTGAGACATATATGCACGTGAACGCAACCACTGCGCATTTGTCGATTAAAAAAGTGAGCTCCTGACGTCGTAGATATTTGGTTGTGATCATCTCTGCACGCTGTAGTCGAGCACGCTATTGCGGACGAGCAGTTCTAGATGTCTATATAGATGTCATTAGCGTATCTACTGAACGTCACCATGCTGGAGAGTTCTGCTGCAAGGCCGATCATTGTTTCCGTATGAAGTATCAAGTTATTCTAAGGCCATAAGTACACCAATCAAGAGGATACGTAATGAGATCAATGAGTTTAGTCGTTTTCTCGCGATCTTAATGATAGAGTCTAACAACCTCCGACAGCGTTTCCTCTTTCATTTTGTTTTCCAAGTGTTGCCTTTCTCTCTGTGGAAACAGTAGCCAGCATGAGGTGACTGAATGCGGAAAGTTCTAGTTTTAGTAAAGTATGATTTTTCTTGAAAGAGCGGTGAAGGCTCATTTGCCCTATGTTCACAATGTTCATTCGTTTTGTACTCTATGAGATACCAGAATCTATATGCCATCACTTTCACACAAAAGAATCTGGCCTTTTTTTTTCATATCTTCGCACAGTCCGCTACTAAGTCCAATGCATATGTAGTGAAAAAAGTAAACTGGGACCACGTAAGCATGGCGCACATTACTATTCTGGTGAAGGTTTTGTCGTTCACACTCTTCAGGCAGTCCAACATTTCCCTTTTGTCGAGTGTTGTAGTTCGTAAGCCAATATATTTCTTATCATTATATTTGATGCGAAAAGAGTTCTATAGTTAGGGTGTTGTAATAAATTACCCTGTGTGAAATAAAAAGTCTAACCTACGTACTGAGAGTTATACCATCCCTTTGATATTGTTCATTTTGTCAGAGTAGCACTCTAAATAGAGAATAGAGCCTTCGTGTCAAGCTTTATAGAACTCAAACATATCGTACAGCTTTTTGCTAGAAAGCAAAAATCTAAAGTATGAGGACATCTGGCCGCATTGTAGGAAAAATCGCTTCGTAGATTAGGCGAACTTTAAGTAAATATATTTCAATGGCTGCAAGCTTTTAATTATTCAACGAATAAAAAAATTGGGCATACCGTTGACACGTTCTCTACTCTTCTTGGAGCTTTTCTGCGACTATTCAGAGATCAATATTTTTCTTGCGAATCAATCTTCAGTTTTGCCAAGGCTTGTGATGCTGGTTGTTCATTTCTAATATGCTTGCCAAGCGGGGAGCAAAAAAACAAAACAAAAGCAATATAAAAGGTAACTAAACACAATTGCTGAGCCAGCAGCCCGATTATATGCCCTCAGTCACTGTTATAGAGAAGCGTGATGCCACGTTTTGTTCTTCCTGATTCCGCGTAAGACTTTTTTTATCTAGAGAACAAAAAGCAAGTCACTCGGCGACCTGAATCTCATTTCGTTCCGCGCCTCGTTTCCGGTTCGAGAAAGGAAAAGAGAGAGTGTAGGGAATTTTTGAATCACCAGAAAACATTTCTCATGTAGATGTAGCTGCGCTTACTCATACTTTGGCGTCACAGTAGGAAGTGAAAGGTTCTTTTTTTTTTTCGTATGAAGTAGAACTAGTAATGAAAGCTCCGTATTATGCCTCAACGGGAAATTCATCTAGTGCAAGCTAATGGATTCCTTTTTCTGTTCTTCCACTTTTACTGCAGAAAACTTTTCAAGGTCACGAGGGTGTTTTCAGTGCCGCACATTATTGCGTCGTGCTAGCTATATGCAGCGTCTAGATTTGTTATAAAGGAAACGTAGCTTAACATTTGCTCTTTTAAATGCGAAACATCTAGCAAGCTTCAATAACTTTGGCCGGATTGTGTATTTATCTATCTAGCCGGGTACGTCTTTTAGCTGTCCTGGCCGTTTCAATATTGGCATCTATACCAAAATTGGTATGGCGTAACATGGCTGCACGGGGAGCGTAAGTGACAAGTGATAACATTAAAATCAAGACATGTATGTCATTTTTTCATGAATTACACGTCATGGTCTCGCAGCGCTTGCGTTGGTTTGTTCACACGACGTATTGCCAAACTGATATGGTATGACATAGCTGCATGGCAAACATATGTGACAGGCTCTAATGTGGAAATCATGACACGCATGTCATGCAAGTCATGACAACACGCCACGCTCATGGTGCGCTCACGGTCGTTCTGCTAGCTTCACATAAGCCAAATTTGGTGGTACGTGACGTGAATGGCTGACAATAGTGTATGGCTGGTGCAAACACGACAATCATGACATAGTAGTCATGTAAGCACATGACTAAATGCCACGCTCATGGTCCTCTTGCAGCCGCTTTGCTAGCTTCATGTAAGGAAATACGGCATTACGTGACGCCAATGGATGACGAAGGTAAATGACGTGTCTAAACATGATAATGCTAACATGCGTGTCACGTAAAACATGACTGCTTGCTACGCTCATAGTGCGCTTTCGGCCTTTTCGCTAGCTTGACATACACCAAATTTGTTGTTACGTTACGCGAACAGGCGATGAACACAAATTCCAGGCGCAAACATAATAATCATAACATGAAAGTATGTACGGCCTAATTTACGACCACCGCGTAACGATGGGCTGATTTTAAAGTCAAACATCAGCGTTCTTCATTGGTGCTTCGTATATTGTCGATTCTAACTGTGCGTGGTATCTGGCAGTTTTTTTTTATTTTAAATTTCCATAGCGAGAGCAGAGAGAGCGCCAGTGTTATAATTCTTTCGGAATATTGCAGACGAGACATCAAGCTTCGTCAGAGAAAACCTTTGGCATTCATCTTTGAATACTCTAGTAAAAGAACACTGCTTTATATTTGAAATTGTAATCTCGGAATGCATAAAAATACAAGTACTGCCTCTGTGAGCCTGATGGTTCATGGTCTCTAAGCCAGCGTTCACCTATGAGACAGCCAAGTGCCGGCTGCTGAGCAACAGGCAAAAATGAAAGATAAAAATTGTAGCATTACTTCAAAAGCTCTCCACTGTGACCGCTCACCGATCATCACCATGCTCTTTCAATCCTATCGAAGAAGCAAGGCATGGGGTTCGTCTGTGTTACACGATAATCAATTAAGCCTTGAAGAAATGCGCGCTTACGTTTTTTCTTTTCTAAAGCAAAATTTTTTAGGAAAGCTTCGCTGCCTGCAGGTTAAGTTCTATGCGATTCCAGTTTTTACATATAACTATCAATCACTTTTATTTCGACGAAGTTTTTCAACTTTCAACCAAAAGAATATATAAAAATAATGCTATTTCATTCAGTATATCTTAAACACTCACTAAGTGTTCCCGTTTTGAATAAGTTTTATAGTAGAGCTAGTTAGATTCGATACTGCAATCAAGCTGGTCTAATAAAGTGACCATCTGTCTGTGTCTTACAAATTTTCAGCCAGACCCCGCAGTCTGAGGTGTACCTACACTTTGGTGCAATACTCACTGTTTTCCATTCTCATACCTCGGCCTGTAGCGAATATCTGTAAATAAGCCACGCCACGGTGGTATAGTGGCTGAGCTGCTCAACCGTTGACCCGTAGGCAGCGAGATCATTCTCGGCTTCGGCAGCCGCATTTTCGATGACGGCGCAAAGGCTTATGTGCTTAGATTTAGGAGCATGAGGAAGACGTAGGTAATCGACATTCTGAGAACCCTCTACTACGGTGCCTGTCATAACCATATCATGGTTCGTGGAAGCTAAACCTGAACAATGATTATGTCAGAAAATACTTGTGAAAGCGTGCGTACGTAGATATAAACGTCGCTGAGTTGATTACCTGAACTGGAATTTCGATAGGGAGCCTACGCAGCTAAGTCAAGTTAGAGCTTCGGCTCAACTGCTTGTGGACTAAAATACGGTGCCCATACGTGCAGGTCATCGGTATCTATAGCCATTAAAGCTATTTGACAGACAAAGCATTTACTCAATCACTCGCGTAACTCTACAAAACGTTGTTGTGAAATAATGCTGCCGTTCCACGAAGTGAAAAGGTTTTCGAGCTGCCCATGCTCTTAAGGCAAAGCGAGGAGTGACAACTTGGCACGCATGCTATCATACGAGCCGTATCTTCGTATCTGTTGAAATTGCATGCATTTCGCCGCACCTGATTCATCAAAATTCGCAGTTTATGATCGTACGACGCATCTCTTCCACCCCACACCCCCTTCCTCTCCTCAACAGCAGTCACATGCGTGCTCCTTCGCACGAAAACAGCCAGGCGGGACGTTTCCTTCCCGCTTAAGAAGCAATCCGCGACAAGCCTCTTACGCCAGCTAATGTAGCATGCACACTTTGTGCGACAGAGATGGTCGGCTCCCTTTATCTTTGCGTTATGCATGTTCGTTGCTCACCCTCACGTGGTTTTATTGCTTGCTTACTGAACGTGCGATACGCGGGGCGATGTTATTGATTTGAACTTTTTACAGAAGATGGTGGCGACAACCAAACCCACCTATAAGAAGGAATATGGGGAGTTCCACCTTTTTGATCAAAGATCATATAAAAGGAGTGATCTTTTCAATAACATTGTCATGCGAATAGCAGTGGGCAATATTAAGCTACGTAGTCATTGAATCAATCAGTAAATTTTTTAAGTGGCTATGGCAATGTTCGGCGTTTGATAAAAGATGGGGGACCATGGGATGCTTTGCAGTGTGTGAATTATCGGGAAGGGCTGCTTACGGATTATACCACGAAGCTATTATTTGCACAATGTGATGGCCTGAGTGGCTTTATCAGAGTTCTTTAGGGGACCCCCAAACCACACTACTTGACACATATAGTTCAAGTGACTGTTTATAAACAAGGGAAATCCCTAAGGCATGTGAACTATTACCGTAGCCGGGCAAAATCCCACCTATTGTCAAAAAGGACACCCACCTTCCTGTTTAAAAATAAACATCATTCTATCTGTTCAAACGGGTCTGGAGGCTTCCTTCGGGCGACTGATTGCGCATATTTTATTCCACTGATCCCAAGTTAAGAGTCATATTCGAATATATTGTCATTGTTCGTGTATGTGCGGTCAACTTTCCTATCTCAACACTAACGATGTGATCGGGTACTCATGCCGTAGGACGCGTGTGTACATACAAACGAAAAGAAAAAAAAAAAGACTAAGCACTCACCTGTGCTGGATTCGATTCAACAATTATCCAGTAATAAAAACGAAAATAAACAACGACCACCTAATGGAAACGTGGGAGGCCAAGCTCGTCCTCGAGGACCTGGAATACCAGCGATAACACGTCGCCAAGGACAAGAGGGCAGTCGAAGCCGAAGCCCTCCCACCTTAGGGTGACACCGGCCCTTGCTCGGAACACTGTTTCTAAATAAACGTTTATTTCTCTCTCTCGTCGGCGTAACATGGCACCTCCGCTTGAGTTGCATTAGAAATAAATGTATATTGTTTCGGAAACTCTCCCATAAGTCCTGACAGCTGTACCTATGCGTAAAACTCGAGAGGTGCCCCTACATGAATTTTTTTTACGCCGTTACTTTGCCGTTCTCCCCAGGAATGCACCACCGGCGAATAATAAACCCAACATTATGTGGTATTTTTCTGCCTACCTTTTAATCTTGGCGCTAAACAAGTGTCAGCCGTAAATTTAGATCGTCAGAGATCATTATATTGACGCAGCAGGGCAGTACATAATATCTCTCTCTATTTATATATATATATATATATATATATATATATATGAAGCGCAGGAGGTTTTCAGAAGCCTAGAATGGGAACAGTTAGGGATAAGAGTCAATGGAGAATACCTTAGTAACCTGCGCTTCGCCGATGACATTGCATTGCTGAGTAACTCGGGGGACGAATTGCAACTCATGATTACGGAGTTAGACAAGGAGAGCAGAAAGGTGGGTCTTAAAATTAATCTGCAGAAAACGAAAGTAATGTACAACAACCTCGGCAAGGAGCAGCGCTTCGAGATAGGTAGTAGAGCACTTGAAGTTGTAAAAGACTATGTCTACCTAGGGCAGGTAATAACCGCAGAGCCGAACCACGAGATTGAAGTAACTAGAAGAATAAAAATGGGGTGGAGCACATTCGGCAAGCACTCTCAAATCATGACAGGTAGATTGCCACTATCCCTCAAGAGGAAGGTATATAACAGCTGTATCTTGCCGGTACTTAGCTACGGGGCAGAAACCTGGAGACTTACAAAGAGGGTTCAGCTTAAATTGAGGACGACGCAGCGAGCAATGGAAAGAAAAATGGTAGTTGTAACCTTAAGAGACAAGAAGAGAGCAGAATGGATTAGGGAACAAACGGGGGTTAAGGATATCATAGCTGAAATCAAGAAGAAGAAATGGACATGGGCAGGGCATGTAGCGCGTAGACAGGATAACCGCTGGTCATTAAGGGTAACTGACTGGATTCCCAGAGAAGGAAAGCGGGTCAGGGGGAGACAGAAGTTTAGGTGGGCAGATGAGATTAAGAAGTTTGCGGGTATAAATTGGCAGCAGCAAGCACAGGACCGGGTTAACTGGCGGAACATGGGAGAGGCCTTTGTCCTGCAGTGGACGTAAGCAGGCTGATGATGATGATATATATATATATATATATATATACACAGTATAAAAAGAGGTCGACAAACGTGCGAAAAAACACTAGTTTTAGTAAAACTAGTGTTTTTCTGCACGTTTGTCGACCTCTTTTTATACTGCATTTTCCACCGGATCCTTTGAATATCACCCCACCATATATCATATATATATATATATATATATATATATATATATATATATATATATATATATATATATATATATATATAAGCTTTATTTTAGTGTTGCGACGAAGTATCATAGATGCGGGGGGTCCACTATCTTTCGCAAAGTTTAATGTAAAGCGCCAGCATGGATGCAATTTAGGCACTAAAGCTATATATATATATATATATATATATATATATATATATCATCGGTACGCACCGATGATCTCACCAGAGAAGGATTGGCCACCCTGGTGCAGTATCTGGCCACCCCCTCCCGTAGGCATTCGTCAATTAACTCACGGCCCTCAGTCCCCACCAGCTGCGGAGCAACTGACCACGGCGGGGGTCAGATCTGCAAAGTAGCAGAGGGTGCTAGGAATCTCTGGATACGGACAGGCCACCATTGGAACTTGAACTTAGCAACGTTTAACGTTAGGACGTTATCTAGTGAGGGAAGTCTAGCTGTATTATTCGAGGAGCTAGAAGGCATTAAATGGGATATAATAGGGCTGAGTGAGGTTAGGAGAACAGATGAGGCCTATACTGTGCTACAGAATGGGCACGTCATTTGCTATCGGGGCTTGGCAGACAGAAGAGAACTGGGAGTAGGGTTCCTAATTCACAGAAACATAGCTGGCAACATAGAGGATTACTATAGCATTAATGAAAGGGTGGTAGGCATTGTAATTAAACTGAATAAAAGATACAAAATGAAGGTAGTACAGGCTTACGCGCCTACATCCAGCCATGATGACGCTTCAGTTGAAAGCTTCTATGAAGACGTGGAATCGGCAATGAGTAAGGTGAAAACACAGTATACTATAGTAATGGGCGACTTTAATGCAAAGGTAGGGAAGAAGCAGGCTGGAGACCAGGCAGTAGGAGATTATGGCATCGGCACTAGAAACGCCAGAGGAGAGCTACTAGTAGAATTCGCAGAACGCAATAATCTGCGTATTTTGAATACCTTCTACCGAAAACGAGAAAATCGCAAGTGGACATGGAGGAGCCCTAATGGCGCAAATAAGAACGAAATAGACTTTATAATGACTGCACACCCAGGAGTCGTGCAGGATGTGGAAGTGGTTGGCAAGGTAAGATGCAGTGACCATAGAATGGTACGGGCTCGAATCCGCCTAGACTTGAAGAAGGAACGACAGAAACTGATACGCAAGAAGCCAATCAATGAGCTAGCACTGAGAGGGAAAGTACAGGAATTCAGAGTGTCACTGCAGAACAGGTACTCTGCTCTTAGCGAGGAAACCAACCTTAGCGTAGATACAATGAATGATAATCTGACGAGTATCATCACGGAGTGTGCAGTGGAAGTTGGAGGCAGGGTAGCTAGACAGGACACCGGCAAGCTTTCCCTGGAAACGAAGAACCTAATTAAGAAGCGTCAAATCATGAAAGTGTCAAGTACAACAGACAAAATAGAACTGGCCGAGCTTTCGAAGTTGATTAATAGACGTAAAGTATGCGATGTAAGAAGGTATAACATGGAAAGAATTGAGCACGCTCTGAAAAACGGAGGAAGCGTCAAAACAGTGAAGAGGAAACTTGGGATAGGCAAAAGGCGGATGTATGCACTAAGGGACAAAGAAGGCAAAATAACTACCAATATGGATAAAATAGTTAAAATAGCGGAGGAGTTTTACAAAGATCTATACAGTAGCCGAGACAACTACGACCTTAATACTATAAGAACTAGCAGTAACCCAGACGACACCCCACCGGTGATGATAGAAGAAGTCAGAAAAGCTTTGGAGAGCATGCACAGAGGCAAAGCTGCTGGTGAGGATCGGGTAACATCAGATCTGCTGAAAGATGGAGGACAGATTGTGTTAGAAAAACTAGCCACTCTATTTACGAGGTGTCTCCTGACGGGAAAAGTACCAGAGTCTTGGAAGAACGCTAACATCATCTTAATACATAAGAAAGGAGATGAGAAGGACTTGAAGAATTACAGGCCGATCAGCTTGCTCTCTGTAGTATACAAGCTATTTACAAAGGTAATTGCTAGCAGAGTAAAGAAAACATTAGAATTCAATCAACCAAAGGAACAAGCAGGATTTAGAACAGGCTACTCAACAATTGACCACATTCATATTATCGATCAGGTAATAGAGAAATGCTCAGAGTATAATCAACCACTATACATAGCCTTCATAGATTACGAGAAGGCGTTTGATTCAGTAGAAATATCAGCCGTCATGCAGACACTGCGGAATCAGGGCGTAGATGAAATATATATAAACATTCTGGAAGAAATCTACAGGGGATCAACTGCTACCATAGTGCTTCATAAAGAAAGCAACAGAATACCAATAAAGAAGGGTGTAAGGCAGGGGGACACAATCTCCCCAATGCTATTCACTGCGTGCTTACAGGACGTTTTCAGAAGCCTAGAATGGGAACAGTTAGGGATAAGAGTTAATGGAGAGTACCTCAGTAACCTGCGCTTCGCCGATGACATTGCATTGCTGAGTAACTCAGGGGACGAATTGCAACTCTTGATTACGGAGTTAGACAAGGAGAGCAGAAAGGTGGGTCTTAAAATTAATCTGCAGAAAACGAAAGTAATGTACAACAACCTCGGAAAGGAGCAGCGCTTTGCGATAGGTAATAGTGCACTTGAAGTTGTAAAAGACTATGTCTACTTAGGGCAGGTAATAACCGCAGAGCCTAACCACGAGATTGAAGTAACTAGAAGAATAAGAATGGGGTGGAGCACATTCGGCAGGCACTCTCAAATTATGACAAGTAGATTGCCACTGTCCCTCAAGAGGAAGGTATATAACAGCTGTAACTTGCCGGTACTTAGCTACGGAGCAGAAACCTGGAGACTCACAAGGAGGGTTCAACTTAAATTGAGGACGACGCAGCGAGCAATGGAAAGAAAAATGGTAGGTGTAACCTTAAGAGACAAGAAGAGAGCAGAGTGGATTAGGGGACGAACGGGAGTTAAGGATATCATAGCTGCAATAAAGAAGAGGAAATGGACATGGGCCGGGCATGTAGCACGTAGACAGGATAACCGCTGGTCATTAAGGGTCACCAACTGGATTCCCAGAGAAGGGAAGCGGGGTAGGGGGAGACAGAAGGTTAGGTGGGCAGATGAGATTAAGAAGTTTGCGGGTATAAATTGGCAACAGCTAGCACAGGACCGGGTTAACTGGCGGAACCTGGGAGAGGCCTTTGTCCTGCAGTGGACGTAGACAGGCAGATGATGATGATGATGATGATGATGATGATGATGATATATATTGTAATAAACGAGACAGACACAACACCCGTTCGTCGGGCAAGCTGTTTTATTCTGCTTTTCTTCCTCGCTTTCCAGCCCATGGCCCACAGCTGCCTCGCCGTTCTTCGTTACATTATATATATATATGTATATATGTTGTAAGAATTCATTGGACGTCATCCTCATCTGTCAATAACCATCATCAGTCTTCGCCCTTGCCTCTTCATCATCGGCGCCATTTCGCTGTTGCTTGAATAAAGCGTCAGCTGAACAAGTGGTGGAGGTGCTGGGTATCAATCCCAGTACCTCTCGCACGCATCGTCACGATGCCCTTTGCCGCAGTCTTCAGCGCACGTCACATCCCCTTGTCAAATCGGCTATACGGAGGACGCCTCATCGACATCAGCGATTTCTTCTCTACCTTCATTCACCCGTCCGTCAGTGCTTACCACTCACCAGCGAGCCGATTCTTATTGCACTGACACCATCGGTCGGCTTATCGGCGCTTCATCTTGCCCAAATGCTAAACTCCGGAAACAACTTCGACTATTCAAGTTGGAGGACGATGTGCTACATAGATACATTTTCCACCCGAAAGGCCACCGATGAATTCCCGTCTTACCACGCGCACTACGCACTGAAGTTCTGCGCGCTTCCCACGACGACCCGACGTCAGGACACTTGGGTTACTACAAAACATACGAGCGCATCCGCAGTCGATTCTTCTGGCAAGGTCTTTCCACGACGGTAGCTAAATATATCGCCTCGTGCGCACTTTGCCAACACCGCAAGCGGCCCACCACTGCTCCAGTCGGGACCCTACAACCACTTCCTTGCCCAGCAGAGCCGTCTGTCGTCGGAATTGACCTCTTCGAGCCCCTCCCAACTACAACCGACGGCAAGAGATGGATCGTCACCGTGGTTGATCACTCGACCCGGTACGCTGAGACGGCCTCGATCACTTCAGGAACTGCTTCGGAAGTAGCAACTTTCTTCTTGAATGCTATTTACCTACGTCACGGAGCCCCTCGTGTTTTTTTGAGCGACCGGGGCAAGGCATTTCTTTCGAGCACGCTCAGTGAAGTTCTTCAAGCGTCAAAAATAGTTCATAAAACATCTAGCTATCACCCGCAAACCAATGGCTTAACGGAAAGATTTCATCGCACGCTGTGTGACATGCTGTCCATGTATATCCGACCGGACCATCGCAATTGGGATGCCATACTTCCCTTTGTCACGTATGCGTATAATACGTCAGTTCAACGAACCACAGGCTATTCTCCATTTTTCTTAGTATACGGACGCCAACCGACATCATCACTCGACGTTTCATTTTTTTCTGGCCCCGTCAACTCTTCACCATTCGTTTGCGACCAGTTTCTGTCCCGTGTTGCTCGATGCCGTCGTCTTGCCCGTGTACACACTGAAGCTAGCCAAGAAGATCGCAAACATCGTTACGATGCCACTCACCGTGTCGTTCTCTACCGCCCTGGCGACGATGTACTTCTGTGGACTCCTGCGCGAGCACCTGGCTTATGCGAGAAGCTTGAGTCACGCTATCTTGGCCCCTACAAAGTTATCGAACAGACCTCACCGGTGAACTACCTTGTCACACCTGTTCATGTCCCCACTGACCAACGCTGCCGCGGGACAGAGATTGTTCACGTTTCGCGTCTCAAGCCCTATCGTATGCGTTCCCCAGCGTAATTTGTGGCCAGGCTGGCCGCTTCCGTCGACGCGGCAAATTAGTGTAAGAATTCATTGGACGTCATCCTCATCTGTGAATAACCATCATCAGTCTTCGCTCGTGCCTCTTCATTATCGACGCCATTTCGCTGTTGCTTGAATAAAGCGTCAGCTGAACCCGTGGTATTTCAATATATATATATATATATATATATATATATATATATATTATAGTACATGCTGGCACTTTACATTAAACTTTGCGAAAGATAGTGGACCCCACATCTATGATACTTTGTCACAACACTAAAATAAAGCTTAAGGTAGTGAGCCGCTATTTCTTTAGGCTATGGCAAATACCAAACACAGTATTTCAAGTTCGCTTCGAAGCTATCATCTGCGAAGCTTGACACCCAACTATAGGTTCTTTTGTATATGCACACCAGTACGAACATCAAGCTACTTCAAAACGCTCTGCACCATCTGTAAATGAACCTGATCGGGTGTGGGTTCACTGATACTCGCGTTTATCTTCAGAGGCGGGACTCGAGGCACACAAGTTGTTTCCTGCACAAATGCCCGTTTATTTCATTGATGTCGCTGTGGGAGATACAGCTCGGAATGGCCCGATGGTGGCTCCACAGAGGTTTACATTTTAAAGACTGAACCGCAAAATCTTGATGCCTTCAGGTATAGTATTCAATTACACAATGGTCTGCTGTGCGCTCGTTAAAATGCTTTTTTTCTCTCGTTCTCTCTTTCTTTCTTTTTTTCTATCTTTCTTTTTTCTTTCTTTCTTTCTTCCTGTCTGCCTGCTTGCCTGCTTGTCCTTCTGTGTGCCTTTCTGTCAGTCTGTACGTTAGTGAAACATACGACATTAGAGTTTTCAGAGTGCAGTTGGTCAACCTAAGCCAACTAATTCTCTCTCTTTAAAGCCCCTTTAAATTACTCGGTTTTAATTGTATGACAACGCCATAATCGAAACGTGTAGCATATAATATTCCTTTGGGAGATACAACTCGTGACAAGGTGAGTGCCGATATACTTATTTTCTTATGATTAAAGAGAAGCGACTCGTTCACAACTGCTGTTGACACACTGAGCCTCTGTACGTCATTGGTATTGATATATATTCACTTCAAAGGATTAGTGATTTCTCTTTTATATAAATGATTCAGACTCACAAAATCACGCAGGGGTGAATTTCTTTCCTTTTACAATTCCAGTTGGCTGGCGTTACATTTCGTTCCATTGAAGTGGTCGCCCGCATGACATGACCACATTAAGTCTTGTTTAAGAACGCTTCCTCTTTTCGAAGGAGTATTTAATACTATTCGCCATTGTGATCGATATGTTCATTCTTTCCGTATTCTGCGGCACAACGGAAACTTGTCACTAGTAGCACAGAATAAAATATCCTGGCTCTTTTTTCATTCTCCCGGAAGGCCCACCACTCGGACTTCTACATCATTTCCCCCCAAAAAAATGTCGTGGACCAAACCCATTTTATTTTTCGGGCTAACGCATTTATCATCCTTATCATTCGACTGTCTACCATTACGTTATCTCTTAGTAAAGTAGAGCAGTTCTCCAGCCGCTCAAGTTATCACCGTTATGCCTTATACGGATAAAATGCTGTGGTGAACTTCAAATAAAGTATCACACCTAAACAAAAATACGCATATACTAACAGCTTTTGTTATTCTCTTTGTTATCGCTCAATATGTACGAGTAGCAGTCTCCATGCGCTTCTGAGTTATCGTGTAACCGCGCTTAATATATTCGAACAGACTTTTTGGGGATCGAACAAAGAGAGAGAGAATAAAATGAGGGAAAGGCAGGGAGGATCGAACAAATGTGATCACTGTACACATTGGGCAGCATCATCAGACAAATGCCTAGATAAATTATACCAACCTAAAGCAAATATAGTTTAGTGGCTGGCCATTCACGTATATTCGCATATATATCTGTGAATGTTACCAAAACTTAAGTTTTGTGCCAGACTCGGCTTCTCTTCATGTGCACTCTCTCGTTAGTATCTGACGCTAGGCATTGATCTTCACTGTGGATACAGAGCATGGAACAAGATAACCACTGTAATATAAGAGCGAATACAATTCGCTTCACTTCCCCAGCCAGTAGCCCACAGTTACGAAAAGTACGTTGCAAGGTTTTGCTCTTCACCTTATGTGCCATACTTCTTCGACGTAGAACGAAACACGCGCGTGGTCTGCCTGAATCTCATTTCCTATGCCATCACATTTCCAGAATAAGTTACGAAAAAGAAAAACGGAAAAAGCTTGGGACATTATTGTCTGCAGGGAACATTTCTCACGTGAAGGTAACTCACTTACTCGCATTTTAATTTCAGAACAGGAAATGAACCATACTCTTTTTTTTCTTCTTTTGTACAGTCTCTATAGAATTTTGGTCTATTGGGAACTTATTTTCGGGCTTCTCGTTTACGTTTTTTATTTCCTCGAAGTTCTCAAGGCGACGTGGCTGCTTTCGGTGCGGTGCTTTATTACGTCGCATCTAGCTCTTCAGCAAAATGCACCCATGAACTTCTCCTTTATTTGAAAAATTGATATCCGGATCAGACCTAGTTCTATATTTCTTCATAAACCGATGCTACAGACGAGATGCCGAGCTCTGTTAGAGTAAAACTTTTTTGTCCTTACGTGCTAAACTAATGCTTCTTTCGTTTTATTTGATCTTGGTAGCTGAGAATTCATAAAGCTCTTGGAAGAACTCCGCTGAGCATACTGGTCTCCGCAGACGTCAACACTTCAATTGTATGACACCTGCACGAGACGATACGGATGGAAACGACCACTGAATCGGCGTAAAAATTTCGTTGGTGGATTCCGTGTTGAATGGTTGTGCCGTCCGCATCTCCGATGCCGGCGTAGCTCTCGCCGATCGGCCCGCCGCCCGCCATCTCATGGTGCTGAGTAGCTCCCGCTGATTGGTGCCCCGTCTTCAGAATTCTTCGACCGTGTCCACCATTGTTCCTATCTCTTCTCCCTACTTTCTTCACTCGCGTGTGGCGACTGCTCCGTCTTCTATATCTATGTCTTTTTACTATTATTATTTTTCACGTTACCCTGTTCTCTAAAAGGATCTCAGCGTGTCTCCTACAAAGCAGACAAAAATTAGCGCTTTTTTCACTTCCTTCAAGAACCACTTACTACTACTACGCACTTTGATAAGCGCAATTTCTCCAAACAATGGCTAAATTATCCCGTTGAAAATAGCTAGCAATGTATTGCTGAGAAGACTCATTCTGCGGTGGTTCGTGACGCAGTATGGCTTGCTGAGCTTGGAGGCGAACTGGTCTCAGCGTCTCGCTATAGTCCAGTTTCGAGAGTTGTTCTTGAATAGGCGTGTCATAATCGAGAGGGTATTGCTGCGCTAACCTTGGCGTCTCCTCGTAAAGAAATTGGAATGCTTTTTCGCGTGTAGCTTCCTGATGGTACGTGTTTGGAGCGAATACCCCAGCCTCGATGTAGCCATCTCAGTCATCGTGGGCAGTAGAGACGTGGAAAGAATAGACGTCTCTTCTGTTTGCGGTTTTTCAGCTGGACAAGTTCGTTCGTCTGTTGATGTTGAGGAGCGGTTGCAATGTGGCGTGTTTCCTTCTGAACCAATGGTATTTTAAAGGTGCGCCACATCGATGGTGTGCCATGGTCGGTAATCAAAAACGTCTGCATGCCATACCAGTGTCTAAGAGTCTATATAACAGCGGTTAGAGCCTCGGTATTTGCTCAGTCAGGAACCACTCAAGCTTCTACCCTCTTTGTCGTTTAGTCTATTCTTACAACAAGGTATTGGTCGCCAAGTTTTCTGCAAAGAAACTGGCTAATGTGATCAACTTCAATCACATCAAACGGTTGAATGGGAGGTGCGAATGGTTGTGAAGGAACAAGATGTAGGTTAGGGACTAATATTCCTGCACGAAAATATGTTCTGGATGACACGTACACTGCACAGCAGTGTGCGTGCCAGACCATCTAAGTTTTTTCTAATACGAGGCGAAGTCTTTGCCGACTGACGTGGCTAAGACAGGGAGCATCATGGTACATGAAGAGTATTGACAATCACACAGCGACAGGTAGCGCAGGCTGGTGAGGTACACTTCCCGTGCGTCGGTGATGAAGGACCGCATCTTTGGCGACACACGCCAGCGAGAGTAATTGAAGGCGGTGCTCAGCTCTATTGGTATAACTACAGACGAGTCGGACAATGTCGCAGGTTTCCACATTATTTTGTTGTACATTTGGAAGGTTGAGCACTGCATCTACCACCGCAAGTTTGTCACAAGAAGGTTGTGGTGAAGGTATTGTGTGTCTTGTTGACATGCCCACTACGATGAACGACCGTAAAGCTGTAGTCCTAAAGCTTGAGAAACAAGCAGGTGAATTAGGCATATGTATCTTTTGAATGTTTGTTTCGAGCAAGCGTGCGCTGTTTAACGTTGTCAGTCACAACGGTAATACGCAGGCCGTTAACGTAAAGATAAAACTTCTCAATGACCCTCACTACCGCGAGGCACTCAAGCTCTGGAACGTGGCGCTGACTTTCTGGTTTTGCGACGCAGCGAATAGAACGTCTCGTTTCCTCCCTTCTTTGTCAGAAGAAAAACGACGCCAAGAACAAGGCCAAAGATGTCACTGTGCATAAATTTGTGGCATCATTTTGACAGTGCGCGATGGTCGCTGCATTTCTTAAAGAAGCCTTAATTATCTGAAAAAAAATTATTTCTTGTTGGACACCCATAGGACTGCTGTTTTTTTACTTACAAGTTTTTTGAGAGATGGTGCAGAGGTGGTCTAACTTTAGACTAAAAGGCGGAAGATGGGGGTGAATCCCCAAACATTTAATAATAGGAAGCGGAATGCTGGTGTTATAAGAAATACAGTGCTGGCTAAAGCTTGTAACTTCAAGGGTCGGATACTGTGCCATTACACACAACGTTACCCATTCACCCATTCACCTCTGAGTACCTGAAGAGACACTTCGACAGTTTGATGTAGAGCCCTTCGTCATGTAGGGCAGGACAAAATAAGCTAAATTGCTTTTGGTGATTTGAAAACATTGGAGCGTAAAAAATGACGTTTGTCTAAGCAGATCAACGTCATTGACCACTTCAAGTGTCTAGAGACCCGGTTCAATAAATGTTGAAATGTAGCAGGTATGCCCTAGATCTTAGCAAACCTGCTTGGAGGCGCATCAAACAATAAAGGCACTCGATGGGGTAAAATCTATTTTTTTATCGTTTTCTTACGTCGTGAAGCGATTTCGTAAGAACTGGCAATGATAAAAACTATTAGGTCCACTCTAACTATAAATAGCTGCGCTGCTACGTCGTTAAATATACTTTACACTTGTTCGTAAACAATCGACATGCATTCACTAAGTGCAAAAAACAAAATATACGGAATATTTGCAGAAACAATGGTTTCTGGTTTCATCAAACCTGCAGCAAATAGCTAGACCAGAGAGGCGCTGCTAGTAATAATTTCTTTCTGGCATAATACAACGCCAAAAGCTCCTAATAAAAACAGGAAAATCACTAACGTTCTCTTTCGAAGAAAAAGTTTCTGTTACATTAAAGTACGCATAAAATTTCATCTCAAGCTTTTAAGATCACAGTGCAATACAAGACACTAAATGTCACAGCTCTGTGATCAGAAACGCGTGTGTAGTTTTTGCCAGAAGTAAGTAGTACGCGCTTGCGAACTCTCACATTTTTTCTGAAAAAGAATGTAGCGAGCAAAAATACATCATTGACAGTTTTTTCCGATCTGCCGCGTCGATCTGAATGACGAGTCTGTTCCTTAGCAATTTCTGTAGGCATACACCTCACAAAGCCGTCTATACACAGGTACACAAAAGACCAGCTCGGACACGCGTAACCTTATTTAATTGAGCAGTTCAGAAGTCTTTCTTGCACCGTCATTGTTCAGAAGGCCAAAAACATTGGAAAAGTGATCGCGAACTTATCACCTCTTGCCATCAAAACACACGGAATATACAGCACGCAAATAAAGTACAAATGACAGAAGAAGTGCATATTTCAAGCGGACACTTGGAAAGTACGTACAGAATTTTATAATGTAAAGCTTCCAAAATACGTCGAACGGCGAGCAACAGCAACTATGAACATACACAGCAATGGGACAATGACAGAGTAGGTTGCGAGCTGCTCTCGGCTGAATGTATCGCACTCAAGGGACCGCGCGGTGCGTGTATTGAGGTCAGAGAGAAGAATGGTGGATCCAATAAACAGGGCGCACTGGCACTTCTTTTTTCTTTAATGTTGTTGTCGTTTGCCTCTATAGCACTTGACGATTTTTCAGAGTCGGCGCTTTCCTTGGAGAAAAAGTATTGTCCTCGAAGTAACTCCCTAGATGAAGGAGCCGTATTTCAAGGCTGTATACAAATCACACGTCGAGGACATGGAGCAGTGGCGCGGGTATTGCGCTTGAGGCCCGCACGAAGGTCAGCAATTCTTCTCATTTTGCCAAATCAGTTCTGTGCAGTCGAGTGGAGTGTGTATTGGTAATTTTATGTAAGGAATCATGATCAGATTCTACGCCAGCATTGCTCATATTCACGTACACAGGTGCGTTTAAAACGAGAGATAAATATAGCGACAGGGCTTTAGCAGCGACTGAGAACAAAGACGGAAGCCTTCTGTTTGGCACATATAATGAAAACGAAGAAAGCACAGTCCTATATGTTTATATTTCTTACCTGTCACAGTGAGATAGTTCGGGCAAATCACGGTAAATATGAACACGTTTCGACAGAGGTATGTCTGGCCGATATGATATATTCTGGCTGAAGAAACGCCTGAAATGTTAGTTTTAGATTAACATGACATTTGGGGACTAGTTGGCTTCCTTCTATAGGAATTACCAGTGCTGTGTACAGAAGCAGAGTCCTTTCGTCCTCTCTCCGGCTCTTTTCCCGTAGATGGCGTAATCCCCGCCAAAAGTGTTTTTACAGTGTAAAAGCTCTAGGAAAGGAATTTTTCCCGGGTTTTTTTTGTGTCTATTTCAACATAACTGTTAAAATATAATATTTTTCATGTTTCTCACATGACTAAAAGAGAGTTGCACTATGCCTGAAATCGCCGCATGCCATTCCTGTGTAGGAGGTCTGGTACTTTCGTTGATGTGACTGGCTGGTCACCCATACCATGACGTTTTGTGAATGACGCACTATTTCCTAAGAAGAGCGATTCTTTGACAGTAGCGGTGACCAAATCACGTCAGAAGAGAGAGAGGGAAAATATATTTCGGAATAACGCAGAGCATCGCAAATTTTGGGGCGCTATTCCTGGGCTCCACTCACCCTTAGCAGCATCTCTGCCTATTCGACTAAGCAAAGCTCATGCTCAAATGCCGAGATGGACAGAAGTGCGTCCTATTGTCCCTTTGTGTTGTTAATGTTGTGCCATTCTTCATTGTGTAGTGTGAACTTCCACTTGATGTGAAACAGAGTTGGTGTTGTCCCGCACTCCATGTGGTGTGGGACAAAGAAATATATATGTGCCGCACCGCATGTGTTGCGGGACATATATATCTCCTCTGCCGGCTACTCAACAAAGCGCTGTCGGACGATGCGTCCACGACGGACCTCCCTGGTTCTTCAGCGCCGTTGTCCAGCGGGCTCGACGTATCGGTGGAATCATCCTTAGTACGCCGGACAAGGGGTTACTCTTACGCTTTTCACTGAATTGACGTTAGTATAAATGTGCTCCACTCTCTCTCTCTATCTGGAAGCTGTGTGGTAGATACATGTAGCTTACATACGTTGGTGTGTGTTTGTCTAGAGTCTACGTAATACCGCAATTTTCATTGCTGCCAAGTCCATCTAAAAAAGTCACGCGTATCCTTGAAGTAGATGCTGATGATGGAAGGAAGTGAGGTTCTAAGATCCGTGATGCCTACGTTGACGAAACCAACGAATACAAAGGACGTACAGGGAGATAGATGGTCGAACGGACGGATGGGCGAACGGGTGCACGCATGAATGGATGAACGGACAGACTAGTGCACCGATGCATAGATGCACGGGTGGAAAGATAAATGAATGAACGATCTACTTTTGCAAACCATGTCTGCGCCCTGTGGATGATTTTGCGCACAGATGTTTTGGGCCAGTGCTTCGACTATGCAGGGTGCTCGGACGGTTTAAAGACGGATGCATATCGTAAGGCCTTAAAAAAAGTTGCTGCTAAAACTGTCACTCGATCCATTTCAGCGTATAGAGGAACTTATGATGAACGCATGGCCTCTGTGGCTGCTTTCTCTACCAAAGGTTTCTCTCGAGGGTCCCGTTGCAGTCGCGTACTTTGGGACCCTCGCCTGTATATTTTATACTTGTACTCATTCTTTCTGTCCAAATAAAAATCATTGATTGATTGGTTCAATGAAACACATTGTTAGTAGATCACGTATTCAGAAAAGCGGCATGTTTATTGGGGCTGCTCAAGAACCATCGCTTCACCAGATATGCATGCAATATTTTGATTACATACACGGCTATACAGGCAGCTACAGTGAACCAACATCATCAACTTCAGCGTTTATTTTGCCGGGCTCCAATATGCAACACTCAATTATATATTTCGCGGCACGTTGTTTTTACTAGCTGGACAATTAGCTATAATAACAGCAGTAAATTTGATTATTTTTGTAATATATGCGTATAAAATAAGTGGTTTTCAGTTACTCAAAGGCGGCGCCAACATCGCTCTCTAACACAAAAATGAAAATAACCAGTGATACTGTAATCTACTAGAAACTCGTAGTTTCCAAAGAGTTTCCAAAGACAAATTAAAAGCATCCCAAACGTAGAACATCTGTATTAGAACGCTACATCACGCAGGTGTTCTACCAAAGAGTTACGTTTATGCTCGAAAAAACACACAGTATGTATGTTACGTAGCGTGAGTATGATGTCGCTAACAGACGAGATATTCCGCATCACAAGCGTAGAATTTAACTACCTGTCAACGCACATTAGTTGCGCGACGAGTGACCAGTTTAAAGATGTATCCCTGACCAAGCAACAAGGCATCATTAATTATCACGAGCAGCAGCGACAAGCGGCAACAGAATGGGCCGATGCAAAGGTGCGCTTGTTGCCTTACGGACACGAGTTCGTTATATTTCAAATCTGTAAAAGGAAGAATATTGACGTAGTGTGCAATTCACAAGCGCATTTGCACTAGGCATTCTAGGTTAGGTTGGAGGAGCCTGTGTTACGCGTAAAGACGTCCTTTTTTTTTGGCTAAGGTTCCGCCGAGAAGCAGAGGCAGGCCAGTCACTGTGAAGTCTATGCAAGTGGGTCCCGGTTGCGTTATCGCAATTTACACTTCAAGAAGAATCTCAAGAGTCCACCCAATTTCAACTGCAAAGCTGTGTAAGGTACTTGTAATTTTAGATGCGGAAGCATCTTATACTCGCGCCTTGTAGTGCGCCGTCCGCGCCGTCCGCACCGCTTCTCGAACATTCGACAGCTGACGCGCGCGCATGCGCCGTCGCGCCGTCGCCCACCATCTGTGCCGCGCGCGCTTCTCCTTCGAGAACATTCGACAGCTGACAGCGCATGCGCCGTCGCGCCGTCGCCATCATAGCCGCGCGCGCGCTTCTCCTTCGAGAACATTCAACAGCTGACAGTGCATGCGCCGTCGCGCTGTATATTGTCCACATGTAGACACGGGTCCACATGTAGACACTGCGACAATATATACTCAATGTCGGCGCTCGCTCGCTCAGTTGCCGCTCGTCGGTTGGTTTGTACGGCGCGTCGACGTCCAAGGTCGCGGTGAAATGAATTCCAACGAATCCACAAACACAATGATCGACGTCCCTTCGACCAGCGCCGTCCTTTCGCATACGTGTGTACGTTTTCACTCATTTAACACCCCCTCCTACAACCACGTTAACCAATTTAGCCATCGACCCAAGTAAGTCGCAATTTAACACCCCATTTCACAACCACGTTAACCAATTTAGCCATCGACCCAAGTAAGTCGCACTTTAACACCCCGTTAACCAATTATATGCTCCGCATCCTCCTCAGTGTTCCCCCGAGGGAAGCTGCGGGCAATTTTTTTTTTCGTGTCCTACCATAAGACTATCATCATAAAACTGGTACGTGCCACTAAAATGGGGAAAATCCCACTACTCAGCCCTGGTCCACTAAAATGAAGAATTCAAAAGTCGTCCAAACAATTGCCTGTGAAGCGACGGCAGGAAGCTAATGACACGGAGCACGTACAACGAGAAAATGCTTGGCGACGCGGACGGCAATGGCTGCTCTGAAAATTCACTGAAATCATGGAAGGCCTACGCCAATGCCGACGTGTCCTATCTATGAGAAGTGCAGACGCTTGGTTTCAGTGAGAGGTTCTCTCTCTCTCTGCATGAACCTCATGCCTATATAGGCATGAGGTTCGTGTGTGTGACTTTATGTGGTTTAAACCGAACCTCTGTTCGCTGGTAATCAACTTTCTCTTTCTTTCAGTTAGAAAATTTCTATTTTTCTTCGTGGACACCTCTCGAATCGCATCAATTACGCGGTCCTATAGAAAGGTCGCTTCGTCGAGACAGTAATGCAAAGCTTCTTCCTGTAATAGCTGCTGTGAAAGACAACGCATTAATTCAGTTATAAGCGAAGAAGTGCGAAATGTGTATCAAGCAGCTATACTAATTGGCTCTCGGCATGCGCGAACAGGTGTGTTTTTGTATGCACGACCGCAAAAAAAAAAGAAAAATTGCATGCTGAGCCAGGAAAAGTACAACACTGACGCAGCCAGCACATTTATTTGACTGTAAAACTAAGCACGCAACTTGTGCTTAGAACAAACGCAGAGCCCTTCGATGTTTACCACACACAATGACTCAGTCGACGACGGCAAAGTTCTTTTCCGTCCACTTCAATTTTTCATGCGTCTATAAACAAGGCTGGAAGATAAGTGAACGGGCCCCTTCAACCAATTTTTTGCTTCACCGACAAGACACATGTCGAGGCCTAAGCAGAAAAGTGTAACGAATGCGTTGTTTACCTCAGCAGAGCCGTCGGATGCCGCAGTGGCTGCAACGTATTTCATTGGCGATGACGGTTTCATCAAGGTGTATTTTTGAGTTGCGTTTTTCTATTTTTCTCAAAAGGCAGGAAACTTGGGTATGGGAGTCGTGTCTTGGCATTCACACCTAATAGACCTTCTTTTCTGCTTTTCAGTTCAACAGATGACACAAACGAAAGGATGCTGCGTAAAAGATACAAAAACGCTGTCAGAACAAGCAAAATGCGCGTCCTGTTGCGAGGCAGCTTTAGTTTTAACATACCGCGGAAGTACTCCCCATAAAAGTCTTTTCTCACGGGCCAACGTTGTGTAATTTTGTTTTATCGATCTGTGTGCCTTTTGATAGCAACATTGCTTTTTTTTAACTACTTTAGTGGGGGAAGAACACATTATACCTGCAATGCACTCCGCCACTTGATAATGACTGTTCACTTTCTTTATGCTAACACGGTTATGATACAGCAATTCACATAGGTGTCCTCGTTTTTTGTAAGGTCTTTGCTTGTAATAGTTTGTGTTTTTATATTTTTAAGAAAGGTACCATGCTTACAACCTTTGAGTGGTTTGAGCAAGTCGGTAGATTGTCGTCGTAAATAAGCGCATGCACACTAAGACAAAAAATAACCGCATATGCACGGGGTGCATGATGATGAGTGGGGCGAAGCGTCCGTCCGTCCGTTCGTTCTGGCTTCCATCCGTGCGTACGTCTGTACAACCGTCCGTGCGTTCGTCTGTCCGTCCATCTGTCCATTCGTGCATCCATCTGTGCGTCCGTCCCTGCATTCGTCCGTACGACCGTTCATGCGTCCGTTCGTTCATGCGTCCATTCGTCTGTCCATTCATTCATGCGTCCGTCCGTGCATCTGTCTGTCTGTCCATCCGTCCATCTAGTGAACACTCCAAGTACCACCATCTCGCATCTTTTCATCATATATCCCGCATATAGAAGCACCGCCATCCAGCGGACATTCCAAGGACTAAACTAGAGGTGTCACTCGCGCACTTTCTTACGGCTTGCGCTTCGGGTCTATTTCCCACCTTTCACCGCCTCTAGTTCATGACTTTATACTGGTTCGCTATATTCATGGCACTGCGGCCCAACCATTGATAAACCTTGCTGAAATCAAGCAGGTTACGACCAGTGAGTCTAACGTGGCAACGCTTGATCAAAGTACGTCCTTCTGATACTAGTTTTTTTAGTAAGCATCAAATTCAAGACAAACTTTATTGGAGATTAAGTCACCAATTCTCATCTCTGCAAATCATTTATTGAGAAACAGCTATCTTTCTATTTAAGATTACGTGCG
The DNA here is from genome assembly GCA_013436015.1 of Rhipicephalus annulatus. NCBI lineage: Eukaryota > Metazoa > Arthropoda > Arachnida > Ixodida > Ixodidae > Rhipicephalus > Rhipicephalus annulatus. Next base: position 274,553 of record WOVY01009956.1, on the reverse strand, counting down.
CAGCTTTCTCGCTCAATTAAACAGGCTGCGCACGCGCCGCTTCAGTAGTCCGGGCGTGCAGGTGGCTACTTACTACTACTGCTACTACTGCCACTACTGCTACTACTATATAATCGCGGGCGCACCGACCAAGACATAGGAAGCTTTGCCCCCAAGAACGAGACAGCAAAAGAACCGAAGACCCGAGGTGAGGTTCTTATTGCATAGTAGCAAATTGAAATGTTCTAGGAACTAAGGCTAGCAGCTCTGTGCGATCACGCATAGCTGCGCTAAGTATTCTCGCAAAGTCGCAGGGCCGTGACACCCAGTGACTCGATCTTTACGTGGTCTATCGCTAACGCTTCATTTCGGAGTATGAGAGTGCAACACATCAAAAACCACGACTGATCCCAGTCGCGTAGCCATGGGGTAACACAACATGTCCATGCACCCTCCCCCCCCCTCTAGTGTTTTCGCAGTGACATACAAAGCACAAAATGACATTCGACCACAGCTGCCTGCCCGGACCCTACTTCATATCAAGGTGGTGCTTTTCTCCCTCTTTGAAAAACAATTTCTGCCGATGCCTCTGACTGATCCTATACCGTAATAAAAATCGGTATAGCACAATATTGGAACGTGTGTTGACAGGGCTAGTTGAGCATTTACTGTGGCAACTATTATGAGAACTTCTTCAATGTTAATTTGTATTTAGTAGCTATGGCACCACTTGACGTGGATGCATCCACGTTGGCGCCTACAGACATCAGATCCAGGAGCTCTACAAGACACCTGGCACCACATGTCCGAGAAGTACTCGGTAGTGCAGAGTCCAACTCCCTTAAAATTGTGGAACCAGGAGCAAGCGGCGAGTGTGAAACAATGATTTAGCTTAATATATGCGTGTTTGTGCCGTTAACAATTGTAAACAGAGCTTACAATTTATCTCTGCTGGTCGGACTCGCCATTAGACTTCTAAGAAGTGATCACACTGCATCTCTCACGAGAAAGAGTTTCAAAAGAAAACGAGATGCGACAACTTTGCGCGTTAAGCAGAGACGCCGCAATCTGCACTACTGTTGCCTCGCATATTGTCACGGACGTCAAGGACTCAAAAACAAGGCTCAGTATTACTGGTTGCTGTAGCTTTCGCACGAAGCAGGAAAGCAATCCTGCTGGATATGGTTGATGCGAATGCGCTATGTAAGTGAATTTCTCACGTTCTCCACAGCCTGACACATGAAAAAGTGTAATAATGTGCCTCTGTCGTTATTATTTTGCGTAAATCTAACCGAGCACCGCGGCAACAATGTCTACGAAGCTCAGCAGAGTCTCTCACCATGGTGAGCGTCGTGTAACACTCAGTTAGTAGCTAGAGGTCATAAATATCACGCACACAGTGACATCCTAATGTTAATGCAATAGAAAATATATGGATAGATTCGCGTGATTTTTGTCGTCACCGTGATGTCACAGATATGTACAAGTTTGTATATATGTAGAAATACACGAAGCAAAAAAAATCAGAAGAGAAAAATTCAAGGCGCCCACTAAAGATTCGAACCAGCGATCCCATGCTCCTCAGCGCACAGGGTTAACCATCTAGGCCTTGCCTCTAACGCTAACAGTTTCATTAAGGGCGAGCTATATATATACACACACCATTTACTACTGACTTACTCTGAATAGACTTGACAAGAAACATTATAAAACAACGCTCGCATGCTTCGCTCGGAGTTGAAGGAAAGTGTAAAATTACGGGTTCAGTTGCTTTGTTAGACTCAACAATAATGGGAACTAGCCGACAATATAGCCGGGAATAGTATAAGGGATGTTAATGAAAAATTCCATTGTGAATGAGAGCAAACACCATGGATCCAAAAATAACTTGCGACCGGCAGGTTCCGTACCTGCGACCTTCAAAAAACGCGTTCGATGCTCTTCCTCTGAGCTACGGTGGTGGTTATCCCCTCCTCCATTTTGTGGGTCTATATGTGCATTTAAGTGTGGGGGCGTTAGTCAGATCCACTTTTTGCCATGGAGGCGAGTGTATAACACACTTCTTGCCAGTTTGACGATGACGTGGGTGGGGTATAATCGCCACCGTATACTATAGCTCATTGGTAGAGCACCGAACACGTTAATAGCAGAGTTATGCACAATGATACGTATAATATATTTGCACGTGTCAAGTTTTCCACTAAGAAAACACATTGCACTTATATATATATACTTAGCGAATGTTTGAGTCACTTGCTACCCTTAGAGAACTTACGAGGCCGACTGTGGGACCATGATGACCGGCTAAATCTAATTTCTTTCTCCTGTTTGCCTCCATAATCTTCGCGGTCTTAAACAGCCAGTCAGATTCATTGCCTTCAGGTGAGTTCACCACCATCACTAATATTGAGTCCAAGAGGTTAGTATACCACTATGCATCAGGTACTATTGAAGAACGCACTGTGATCGAAGAATCATGCGCCTCTAAATAGCTCTTAAGATGGCGGCAAGAAAGTGTTTCTGAACACAGTGCGAAATTTCATCAATGGTCACTCGTCTGATGTGCCGCAAATAGTCTTCTAGTAATAGTAACTTAAGGAATCAATAATGCTATGCAAGATGTCTACAATAAAGCAAATCAACATCTTCTTTGATTTTTAGCACCTATTTAGAAACTCAACAAGGCCCACAAGGCAATTGATTGTACTTGAGCTACTTGATTCACAGTACATTTAATTCAAGACCATGCTGCGAACCATCACAATATTGCGGAAAAGCAGTAGGCAAATCGCGCCCCTAATACCAGTCTTCTATCCATTCCCTTTCCACCCCAACTGATCAACTCACTCCAAGCCCGTAAACATTTTCTCCTGTCAAGATACATACGCTCTTATCCCGCCGTGTGTCTTCTCACTCCCGCTTCACCTTGCTTGCTCGGAAGTAGCCGTGATTAGTATAGCTTCGGGCCCGAGTGGCCCTTGCACTGACGGTCATATCATTGCGGAAATAGTCGCATTTACCTCTTGCTACTGCGTGTCCGTAATGCTGTATTCTGGGGATGCAGGCACAAGCATAGCATCTTATAGGAACATGGAAAGTGTTACAGCCTGAGTGTCCCCATATTTTGCAAACCGGCCTTCACTACAGTGACATGGCCAGTTATGACTACCGGATACATGTAAACAGGTTCCACGAGGTAGTTCTTTACATCACAAGCATCGTGGGCTAATCTAATAAACGCATGCACACAAAATATTGGTTCCCTATTCAGGGTTAGTCTATGTCTGACTAATAAAGTCTATGGGTGACCTATTGGCATACCTGTAAAACCTACAAAAGAAAGAAGCCAAAGATTTTGTCAATAATGAGTCAACCTAGCGTTGCGAAGTAGGGTTGGTTATTTGGAGCTACACTTTTGCAAAAGTATTACTGTGGTATGACAGTGTAGTTGTAAGGTCACCACAGGAACTACCGTTCCATATATTACCATACCATATTTTCTTCCGTGATCTGGCGTGGTAAACACCTCCTTCCACACTTATTCGAATGGTTCCCGCCAGTCTTTTGATAGCCCAGAGAAGAACCATTTATTTTTGGTATGGATGGTCAACTCGCGAAGGTGTCCTTCCCACGGTTTGGTTGCGAAAAGCCCATCATATTTATCCACAAGCGCTTCATCTATCACCTTATCTTCTCGCCACTGTTGTGCTCATTTGCTGGATTTCATGTCGACCGGTTCGTGCCCGCATGATCTCCGATGACAGCGCAGCTCTGGCCTATTGGCTCACCATACGCCATCTCCTGACGCCGACAAGAGCTCTCGCTGAGTGGTGCCCTGTCCTCGGACCTGCGACCATGTCCATCTTTCTTACCTTCTCCTTACTTCTAGATGTCGTTGTCCTGGCGCCTCACTCTCTCCTTCCCCCTCTCTCTATCTCTATACCTTTTAATCCCTCCTTACCTCCATCTCTCGTGAGCTAATGTTGAGGTGCCCTCCCCCTGAGAGACAGTTATGGGGCTCACTTTCATCTTCTTTTCATCTAAGAATCACATCACACACCCTTGTTGAAGCACACGGAGGAGCTGCCTATCTAGCCTTGGTTCCCTCGTTTGCACCTAATAACGCGCGTGGAGCACCATGGGATGTTTTCATGTAACTTTTCGTGTAACGCTGTAACTTGTATCGCAGTTGACACACAGAAGGACCCAAGTTTTAGTGCCGAGGCAAAACATGCCTCTGCGGTACGCGGTACATGTTCGACGGGAGCTGACCCTCAAGGACGTAGAACGAAAAAGGGTGTATGTTTTATTCCCTGGCAGTGGGGAGGGGTAGAAACAATTGGTCCTTATAAAATGGCAAATCATTAAAAAATTACGGCACATTCAATTAATGGAGTTCGACATTTTAACGCGCCCAGCAAGCGAAGAACTTAACGAAGTTCCACACAAATTTTACGAAGAGGTTTCATACTTGCGCTGCGACAGGTGCTTCAAAATCTGATTGAAACTTTTGTTATTACAAATCACATACAACATTCGTTCATGCGAAACTCGGCACAAAAAGCGGGCCCTTGTGGTCACTCATTGATAAACAAGAGCAGTCTTCGGTGGGTTTTTAAGAGTACTTTTTTAAGACTATTGTGTTGCGCTGGCTTTATTTAACGCCTTCGTTTAATTAGTATCACGTTGTTGATTTTGCTGTTCTTTTGAAATATTTCGCACACATACACATACTTGCAGTTTGCTCGCACGCTACTGTGTTTTAACGACGTGACCCCCTGGTCTGTCTCCTACTGCATTGTCTTGCCGCCGTGTATGCACGTTAAAGAATCCGAGGGGGTTTACATTTCCGGACCACCTCACTCTCATAATCAAATCGTCGTTCTGGAACGTTACATGCAAGATATTGTTAAATTGCCGCTATTTAACGACGCTTAACACACAGCTGTTGCATCTCTCAAGCCACGCAATTTTTCACTTCTATGAAAAGCAAGAGTGAGCTCTTCAAGAAATCGGGGGTGACAGCCTGTCCGCGTTCAGGTCGATACACTGTTCCACGTGCATAATGAAATATTATTGATCAAAAACATAAGGTGCAGACGCCTGATACTGCTGAGGTTACCTATCTTACATCAACTATGTCGTCACTGCAGTGGCAGTATGTTCTCTTTTTTTTTTCATTTGTTCCCTCGTTGTGCAACGTTAATACGCGATTTTTTTTCTGTTTCTCTCTTCAGAAACAAACGCTCGGAAATGAATTTTTCTCTTGACTCACTTGGTAAATGCGTGTGAGAATTTTCAGAGCGGAGGTTTGCGGATGGGGGTTCAATCAGGAGTTCTTTTTTTGTGCTTTGATTTTTATACCTCAAAACCTAGAGCTGTGCTCTAGTGGCGACGCACGTGTCGTGCCTTTCAACGTTGACCCTGCGTTAATCATGGACGTTGAGTGCTCGTGTACATGCACAGAGAAAAAAAAATTGCCCGCAGCTTCCCTCGGGGGAACACTGAGGAGGATGCGGGAGCATGTAATTGGTTAACGGGTGGTAAATTGCGACTTACTTGGGTCGATGGCTAAATTGTTAACGTGGTTGTGAAATGGGGTGTTAAATGAGTGAACACGTACGGCACGTATGCGAAAGGGCGGTGTTTTATTTATTGCGACGAAATTTGAGGACGATGGCTTTGTGGTCGGTAAAGTAAAGAGTGAGTGGATTGGGTTGCAGCGGTCTTAGGTCGAAATTTGCAAAGACGTGGTCGAGTCAGGTTCCGCGAATGGTGGTCGGCTGGTGGTGTTTGCAGTCGTCGTGCGTTGCGCGTTTCAGCGAGTGTCGCGACGCCATGTATTCGACTATCCAATCGTCCTTGATGACGTCGACGTTGAAGTCGCCAACTAGCATGAACGGTCGATGTTGCGGTTGTTGTTTTCTGTAATCTTGCACGGCCTCGTCGACGTACTTCTCTACGGCGGCACGAGAGAGGTTTGGCGCGAGGTACATCGTCATGACGTCGTCGCCACGGACGGTAGCAACGCAGTGCTCGCCGTTGGCGCGTTGTTGAACGCCGGGCTGTAGTCGGAGGTCAATGAAGGAGTCGTCGTCGTTGTCGACGTCACGCTTGACGTAAATTCTCACACCGCCCGCAGGTCGTTGGAACCCGTGCGTGCGCGCGACCGAAGCGTATCCCGCAACGTCGACGTCATTGGCGTTCCAGGTCTCGGTGAAGCAAAGCACGTCCACTCTGCGTAGTACACAGATGGTGGGCGACGGCGCGACGGCGCATGCGTGCGCGTCAGCTGTCGAATGTTCGAGAAGCGGTGCGGACGGCGCGGACGGCGCACTACAAGGCGCGAGTATAAGATGCTTCCGCATCTAAAAGAAATGGATCCTTAATACTATCGCAGCTTCTTTATGGCAGAGACGTGCTTTAAAGACGCCGCTGTTCCTGGAAGAATGATAAATTACCTCGCAGAGTCTATGGAGAGCTTAAGCAAGATATAACATCCCAGCTTTGGCTTGATGACCAGTGAAACTGTACGTTGATGGCACTTTGATGGAACACGTCTAACTCAATTTGTTCTCTTCAGAGCTGAGGTGGCGAAAACTCAGGATTGAAAACGTCTTTGTGACAATGTTACGTGGTGTTGAAACAAATATACAGGTGCAACGAAATGATCTAGGTCATTTTATTGCGTTTTACTTTTTTGAGCGTTATTTTTGATGGAGGCAAAAAGGCTGTAGGCCCGCGTGCTAGAATTCGGTTGCATGTTAAAAAACCCCAGGTGGTAGATCTTACTGTAGCCCTCCACTTTCATAATCTTTCATAATCATATGATGGTTATCGTTTCGGGACGTTAAACCCCACATATCAATCAATCATTTCTCTGAGCGTTGGTGTTCTGCCGAAAACGCTTTGGTGCAGCATACTCCCGTACAAATATTGGGCGATTCTTTCGCAATAGGATAGGCAATATCATTGTAAGGTACGCAAAAAGTTGAAATAAATGCATTTCGGCATACTCGAATGATACGGGTGGCAGTTGATGATCACACAGCAGCCCTTGCCTACGGGCGATTTGCCACGCGTACCATTCATTCTGCTTCAAGGATCTTCATTGTTTCATGATGCTTGCAGGAAGAATGCAAAGGTGTACATAATTAAGCCATACTTCGAAGTCATTTATGAAAATGCGTAGAACGTTTGTACTGATGTAGATGTCACCACGTGCTGTCTAAAAATGCAAAACTAGTCACACTTTGACCACATTGGGGTTTTGACCACCTGAGGTGCTTTAACGTGCACCCATATGAGAACACACAGGCCTACAACAATTTCGCCTTCATCAAAAATGCAGCCGCTACAGCCGGAATTCGATCCCGCCACCTGAGTGTGAGCAGCCGAGTATTTTAGCTACTAGACCACCGCAGCGGGGCAGTTTTAAGAGTAATAAAGAAGACTGTTACGAAGGTTTCGCAAAAAAACTGGATACTATCTTGGCTCAGGCAAATATAGTGTTTTCTTCACTTGTCTTCTCGATTCTTATCAAATTCGCGAATCTTAGAAGCCTCAAAGCTCATTAGATTGAATACCTTACGGCCGTTAGATTCCACTGAAAAAATAGAATTTGTGAAAGAATAAGTCTCAACGACAAGATATGAAAGTTACCAATCGCTTCACCACAGGACAAAAACAAGAAAAGTATAAAGACTGGGAAGGATTCTTTTTGTTATTTCAATTTCTTGCCAACCAATGAACGTTTTACTAAGGTGGACCTTTCACAAAGCTGGTAGCTTGAATATAGTGCTATGAAAAGTGTTGATCGTCTTTAATGCTAATGTCTGCTTCAGTGTTGTGTGTTTACTTAGATCGTTGTTTTACCTGGTGAACTGGTTCTGAAACTGAGGTAAATTTAATTGATTTATATATTTCTATGCTAGCCTAGTAAATCGCTATGTATTTTTTGTTGCGACTTTACTTTTTTCACGGGACAATCGGCAGTGACATAGTGCTGTTTATCATTTAAGCACAAATGCGTTAATACAAGTCAATTCGTATTCGAGCATGTTGTAAGCATTTGAAGTATTCATCACAAATCTTGCAATAACCTTGTTCAAACGATTTCTGAACGCCAGCTCATTTTTTCATTGATCTGTATTACTTTACCAATACTCTCTTCGTTGCTTCACGAGGCAACTGAGCTAAGATGTCATTCAAATGGGCACGCACACCCGGTAACCTTCCGCGGATCCCTTAGTTGAATATATGCACATTGGAACACAAATAAACATTAGAAAAAGACTCCAAGAAGGCTCTAACACCGAGGGTTTACTTAGTGCCATCTACACTTGTGCACAAGGGCTTCGTATAGATTTGTCCATCAATGTGTCATTAGGCGAGTGCTGCATATTAGACGCGCCCAATCACTCCGCTTCTCGGCTACCAGATAAAAAGAAGAATGGTGCTTAGGACATTGCCTCCTCTTTATCGGCAAATGGGGCCTACACAGAAAATTCGAAACAGACGGCCATTTGATTCTGCCGTTGAACTATTTGCGCCCCATCGCATGGTTCCCTGGTGCTGGTATGAATTTTGTTTTTTTTCATATTCCCTTTGACGCTGCGTTTTGAATAATGAATTAGAGGTGCTTCTGTAATGCGACGTGAAGTCGATATTCTTGCCATTAAAAGAAGGTATTAAAGAATGCCTTCAGTGCCACTGCGTAGACTAAACGGCATGTCCTCATCCTTGCTGTCAAACACGCAAGATACTTCGCTTAATAGGACGTTGCATAAAGCAACGTAGTTTATTAGACGACGTTCTTTTTAATTCATGTTTTTAATTTCTGTACATGTGTTCAGCAGTTAGGTGTGTCTTCCAGATAACAATGGTCCTGTCAACTAACGCAAAACAAGACAAAAAACATTCTGCATTTTGACTTGTACGAAACCTAACGTATCATAAATTCCTTTCAATACATATTTACCCAATAAGTATCTCTTATTTTTACTGAAATTCAGAAAACCTGAACCACAATAACCACCTGAAAGTTTGATCTAGTCGTTTAGCTTTTCGGACATTTAACATTTTGAAGCTGCAGCGTGATATCAGAGGGACGATTTATTTTAGTAAAAGGTAGAGAAATTAAGGGGTTTAAACTTGTCGCACTGAATCTTAATCACAATCGTTTTTGGTGGGTACTTAACCAACTACCTGGTTCTCCAGAGTAGAGCGCAATAGCTGATCAGCTGTTGTGACAGGTGTTCGAATTGTGACGAAGAAACCTTGAGTAATTCTGTACAAGGTGAAAAGTACGAAGGGGTGAAGGGGCGTTGTTGCATAATGGTTGCACACGATAAAATATAATTTGTCGCAGATTTCTCCTGTGGCGAGCAGTGCATTCTGTTTTTGCCCCACCAGCTCTGCTTGTTTCATCTACCTTCTCGGTTCGGATCAGAAACTACATAAGCATCTACAGGTCAGTCAGGAATGCGCAGTAGCCATCAATTTCTTGTGAACCAGTTTGTTTTTCAACCGCGTTTGTCACAACAGTAGACCTCCCGTTCACCGTAGGAAGGCATTGTAGGTCAACGCCCTCCTGCAAGCGATAAGTTTCACACCAAGTTTTGCATAAGTGTATGCCATGTCAGTGAATACGACTTCCTGGATAATGTGATTCACCAATCACACGCACAACTTTATGTATAGAAATACGCTTGTGGGAGCAGGCCAAGAATTATTTGCGGCTGATAAAGGAGCGTTATCCGTAGTTTTCAAGTGTGGAGTGCCTTAGGGGGCCCGGCGATCGTATGCTAGTATCTTCGCTCGGCATAACGCAAGCAAAACTATATATTCGCAACTTTTGAAGATGGTGGCGTCGCCATGCGGCATCTGTCGTAACTGTCGCTTGCGGGATACCCACGCTGCCAGTCCATGCCATCGTTCAGTCGGCTTCACTTTGGCGGTTAGCTGGTGCTTTATATTTGGTCGCTGGCAATTTCTACTGTGGTTATTCTGAATGCCGTAGTGAACTACCGAAGTCGAACAGGTCATGCGAGTCACAGTAGCAATGATTTACTCTTTATTCTTCGCTTGCTGAGCCAGAATAACCACGAAATATGTTGGATGCCGCTGTGAAGACGCTGTGCAGTCAAAGGCGAGGGTTCCTGCTCTGCATAAGCTCAGCCGCTCGATCTTTCCCAGCCGTGGCACGAGCAGCGCTCACAAAGCTGCATGTGCATTCCTTCACACCACAGCAGACGATGTGCTCATCGTTCAAAACTTTTTTTTTCTTCAATATACACCTCACACGCGTTTCTCAACATGCAGTACGGATTGTAATACATGTTTCAATGGCCTTCTCTGCAAAACCTTGATAACACAATGGCTGCAGCCGAAAATACTACGCAGTTCGAAGTGACGGGCACACCAGCGGCTGCACGATTTCCCAAACGAGAGCCATGTTGGGCTTGCACTAGCGCCTTCTCTAGGCGTTGAAAGTTGCGATTTGCATAGCCAGCTGCAGCACACTAAGCGTGCGCTCGCGCCAAAGAGAAAGCTTCTTCATGTTGCTGTTCCAGAGCCTTGATGATGATATAAGGGGTTGATATGACTACTTTGGCGAAGGAAACATTATTATCTGGTGTTTGACGCCCCAAAACTGCGATATGATTATGAGAAACGCAGTAGTGGTGGGCTCCAGAAATTCTGATCATCTGTTGTTCCTTAACATGCATTTACATCGCACAGCCCACAGGCCTCTACCGTTCGGCCTCCATCGAAATGTGATGACCACGGACAATATGTAACCCACGAGCTTTGGGTCAGTAGCCGAGCGCTGTATACCCACTGTTCGATGAGGTGGACCTGACAACAAAAACCACGCATAAAAGCTGATAAAGAAAGCCAACCAAAAGAAAATAACGACAAATACGTTTTTAATTAGGAAGAAGAGCTAAAATAAATTAAAATTACCACGCATAAAAGCTGATAAAGAAAGCAAACCAAAAGAAAATAACCACAAGTACATTTTTAATTAGGAAGAAGAGCTAAAATAAATTAAAGTGAAAGCTGAAGAACACACAAAAAGTTTCTAAATGAAAGAAGAAAGGGACAGACCATGAAAGAAAGAGAAAACCAAGGAGAGAGACTGCCCGGCTCCGCAGTTCTTTCGGGCAGGGCGCCCCTATAGTGAAGCTCCCTTCATTTCGTCATATTGTTACGAATAAGACATGACGCCGTATCGACAAGGCTGTGGAAGAGATTTACTTAAAACCAGCAGTAATGGCGTGACCGATTCACCAGCGAACGAGCGGAGAGCACATTTCTTCCTCTTCGTCAGGCACACACGCGCATCGTCCCACAAAATATCAACATGCATGTATCAATATAAAGCCGTCGCCAACAAGCCTTACGAGCGAACAGTTAGGCGTTACGTGTCAAGAATTTTGTGAGATTAAAATAGAGCTACAGCGCGGCATTCATACCGTCACTTCCCGTAGGCCAGCCAGAGACTACCGCTACATCTACAAGCGAAGCGAACTCTTATCTGCAAAGCTCGTAATTCATTTACGCTCGTAAATTATCTGATGCAGGGTTCAGTGGAATGATGAATAATGTTCAGTGATCTGTACGTTTACGTCACGTTAGGAAATTCATCAATTGCAATCCGGACACCGAAGCAATTCGATAGCTGACGTTCTTAACGCAGCAAGTCAGTCTGATGTCATATGACAGGGACTATTTCACAGACGTTACTGTACACTTCACGTTAACAAAGTGCAAGCTAGCACTCGTGCGAACATAGGAAAAGCTGGTGTTGGACGCATTTTTTGAAATGCATCCGTAATGTATTGTACGTTACAACGCACATATATTCTTATATACCGCTGGCTTTCCTGAATATATGCGGAAAATTGTTGGCACGTCTGTTCTATATGTGCCTCTTCACATTTTGCGGTATGGTTTGCTGTTGCCATGTGAAAAGGTGAACAGAGTGATGTTTGCCATGGTTGTGCGCTGGTTACGGTTCTCGGTTGCTGACAAGAAGGTGGTGTGTTAAATCCCTGCCATGGCGGTGGCACCTCAATTTGGGCGAAATATAAGCCCGTGTATTGCTCGATGTTGATTCATGTTGCATTACACCAGATCGTCCAAATTTTCGAAGCCCTTTATTGCAGCGTCCCTTATAATCAAATAGTAGTTTTGGGACTCTAAAAGCCAGATATTTTACTCATATAATAATATATATTATTATATTAACACAAAAATGTTATACGCCATTGTCCACCACCGATCCGCTGACGTATTTCCGTCACGAATATGACGTTGTGAAATATATATACCAACCGACTGCAAAGGAAAAAAAAAATGAGATAAACTGGTTTCACTGCGAAGAATCCAATCAGCAAAATCGTGCTTTTTAGCGCGGTATGCTAACTATTACGCCACCGAGCGGACCTTCTGAAACTTATGAACGGCAGGCCATTTATGTATACTTCTACCAACGGTGGTCCTCAGAGCTAAGAAACTTAAGCGCGTTTTCGTCATCAGCCTCGAGATGGCATGACGGCCACGCGAACTCAAAAGATCGTCGTGTCGTGTCACCCAGTGCGTCGCTATGAGCGCGTGCCTCCACTCGGCGTGCTCAATGAGGGTATAGATGTGCTCTAGGGTGGTGGCTCATTCGCGTGTGTGCTTTTCTATAGGATTCGGGCGTTATGTACCTTTTGTGCTTTTACCGCAAATTCGCTTTGAAGCTACAGTAGGTCAAGAGAGCGCGAAGGTCACTTCGCTCGCTGTCATGGCAGCGTTTGCAAAAGGAGCTCGCTTCTCGCACAAAAAGTAAACATTATGTCACTTGTTCACGAACTTTCCGTGTATACCTGTGCGCTTATTTTGTGCGTCTTTCTTCAGGTTTGAGCGGCATGCTTGAAGTGTCAAGCTGTGGCAGTTGTTTGTCCGTACTCGTCCTGGGTAAATGCTCCTTTCGTGCGTGATTTTGTGCTTGAGGTGCGCGCTGCAAGTTTCAAGCTGCGTGCCGTTCTTCGCGTAACATTGCAATTAATTGATCTAACATTCATTCCTTCACCCTGGTGGTGAAACGATGCACAATGAATCTTCAACTTTCTCTGTGAGGACACGTCTCAATTTCTAGTACTACCGATTCCTAAAGAAAAGGAATCACCCACGTTTTTAATAAAGTGAGTTGAACCGAAAGGTGCTGACTTATTTTCATCAATTTTTTTTCGTGTGCATCACATCATTCACTTCATTATTAATTATCAACTGATGAGCGCACCCTTTAGTGTCAACTTTTGGTTATCATTTCAATCTCTTAAATGCTCAACCCGTCCCACGCATTCACCTTAGCTTTACCATACAATTCTTACGCACATAGTCATTTCAACAAGGCAAATTTGTTGCTAAGCAAAAAACAACGCCCACTCAATTGAATTTCCAGGTGTTTTCATTTAAATATCATCCCCGCTGAACACAAGCTGCATTGCGGTTTCAGCCGTGAGCCAAAGTTTAACCTGGGAAACGTAGCAAATGCTTGCCGCGAGTGGATCACCCAGACTGCGGTTTATGTGGGTCGACGAGAGGAACGTGGACGCCATAGATCGACCAAGCCAAGGTGAGAGCCATTCGCTGGGGGGCCTTACGTAGCGTATTTAGAGCGCTGTCGTGTTTCACTGATACCTAAAATGGCAGTGAAGGTGCATGTGTGTGGCCTCGAGCTACCCCACATGAAGCATGATGAAGTGATCACGCAAGGCCACCTATTTAAGGACGCTACTGTTCTTAGTGCCTTTTGCTCTCTCAATGTAGTGGTTCGTCCACGCCACCGTGGCGGGGTTCTGTGAGGATTAAAGCATGAACGCGATTGCGGTAGTTTGACGGTCGCAGTGTTCTTAGGCATCAAAAGGGCATTTGAAGCAGTCTGTCACACTCATGTTCAGCTGAGTATGTTGGAAATCGGACTGTCCGGTAGGTCTTTGCGCTTGGTATCTAAATTTTTATCAGGTCGCAAAATATTCATTCAGACGAGCGAAGAAAAAAGTGCGGTACACGACGTCAGACAAGAAGTGCCCCAATGCAGCGTACTCATCCCTTTTCTTTTCAACTGTGTTGTGGCTGATTTAGCTGAAAAACTGCCTTCCAGGTGGAAATACTCCTTACATGCCGATGATGTGTACATTTGTGCATCTGGCACGGACATACTGTTATTTCAGGTTGCATTGCAAGACGGCATAAATGTTACCAATAACTTTTTAAAAGAAAGAGGAATGATTCTATCGCACGCAAAGACAGCTGTATTGCCCTTCACCCGCAAGAATTTAAAGAACTTCAATCTCAATTTAGAAGGAGAACCACTAATGATTGTGACACAGCATCGGTTTCTCGGAGTAATACTTCATAGGCAGCTATCATGGACACCTCACATAAAGAAACTCGAAAACTAGGTGAATACGCTAGTGAATATACTCCGCAGAATTTCTGGGACATCAAGGGTTGCATCCGTATCATCCATGCTCGCTGTTCACAAAGCTTTAATACGACAAAAAGTTGCATATTCTGCGACAGTCTTCCACGGCTTTTCCCACACATCAGAGGAGCGTCTTCAAAGACTATTAGCTTGGGGACTGCACGTCTGCATAGGTGTTCCACGAGCGACTTTCAGCAGCCTTGTCATAGCAGAGATTTAACAACCAACCTTTCCAGTCATGAGGGCAATCGAAGCATGTCGTCAATTTTTTTGCTTACAGAAGCAACGCAAGGACCACCCATTGGCACTGGAGGTTCTACGAAGGAATAAAAGCAATGCTCATAAAGATATACAGAGTAATGTACATATATTACCATGAAATTAGTTTTAAAGCTCTGAAATAGACTATCCTCCATGGCTGCTTGCGATATCAAGCATTAAATTTGCAGTGGATGGCATCGTCAGAAAGAAAGACATGTTCATCCAAGCTGCTCAACAACTAGCGCTTTATCAGATACACATGTGGTATCTAGGGTACATACACATTTACACGGATAGCTCAAGTATTACAACGTCTTCAACATCGGCACTTATCATACCACATCTCAATAATCAGAAATTGTTTAAATTCAGTCGCATGCCCCGCCGCGGTGGTCTAGTGGCTAAGATACTCGGCTGCTGACCCGCAGGTCGCGGGCTCGGATCCCGGCTGTGGTGGCTGCGTTTTCGATGGAGGCGGAAATGTTGTAGCCCCGTGTGCTCAGAGTTGGGTACACGTTAAAGAACCCCAGGTGGTCCAAATTTCCGGAGGCCTCCACTACGGCGTCTCTCATTATCATATGTTCGTTTTCGGACGTTAAACCCCAGATATCAATCAATCAATCAAATTATGTGACATGACGTCATTTAATACAACTGAGCTCTTCGCTATTCTGTGTGCTCTAAAGTTTATAAACTCAGCAGCAGACGCTAGAAAATGGGTACTTTTCAGTAACTCACAGGCCGCATTAAGATCACTCTCCAGTACAAACAGGACAGTAATAAGTGGTAATATGACATACGAAACGCTGAAATAGCTCACCAAAGCAAACAAAATGCAACATGAGATCAAATTCCAGTAGATACCTGGCCATTGCAACATTCATGAAAACACAGCTGCCGATGAAGCAGCCCCGGCAAGCACATCGTAAAGACGTTACTATTTCTTTACCAATTTCGAAAATTAAATTGCGTAGTATTATAAAGACTACAACTTCCAGAATGAGCAAACTGCTCGGTTTGACCAAAGTACAAAGGGCTGCGATTTATATTACATCGATCCACTTATTGAATTCAAAATTACGCTTGCATTAGATAGAAGTTATCGAAAAATGCATCGAAATGCAGTTATCGAAATTATCGAAAAATGCAATCAAGTAAAATACCTAGGCATTACACTCACGCCGAACCTTAACTGGGAACCACACATTTTGGCCATGTGTCAGAAAGCGGAAAAGAAGTTATCTTTCTTGAGAAGAAAACTGCGCAATGCACCACCACATATTAAAATAAATGCCTACAAAACACTAATTAGACCATGTTTAGAGTACGCCGATCTCATCTGGAGTCCACATCAAAAGTACCTGATTAGTAAAATAGAACGAATACAAAAATTGGCAGTAAGGTTCGTATATTCAGAATTCGCGAGGCAGTCCAGTACCGCAGATTTACTCGCAAGGGCAAACTTAAAACAACTTTTTCAACGCAGAATAATGTCACGATTAAAATTCCTTTACCAATTATATCATGGTCATTTCCACATATCACGCTCTCATTACCTGCAAGATCCGCCTAAACAATCATTCCGACTAAATCATTCTAAAACAATACGCCAACCCTTAAGTCGTGTAAACGCTCACAAACATTCACTTTTTCCGTCGGCTATCTCCCTCTGGAACAGCCTACCCAATGACATTGTTTGTTGTAGTACGATTGACTCTTTCATCAACCGCATACAGTGTATTGAATTTGCACCATGATTTTTTTGTTCATTTTTTTTTCTCTGGCAATGTATGTATTTCGATGTATCTGTGTACCCACTCCTGCTTGGGCCGTGAAGGGCCTGCAGTATATTCAAATAAAAAAAAAGTATGGAATCTCTAATTCACCGATTGAGGCTAGGCACCGCATACACAAAACTTTTTTTGCACAGAATCGACAGAGCTGAAACTCCCGAATGCGAATGTGGATATATAGATGAAGACGTATGTCACCTTCTCATAGACTGTCCACATCATGACACGCCGAGACGCCGTCTTACATCCAAACTTTTGGTATTAGACCACAGACCGTTTAGCATGACGAAACTTCTGGGCCCGTTGCCAACTGGAGTTTTACAGTCGCACGCTTTGAAAGCACTAACACATTTTTTACAACACAGCGTAATTGCTGACAAGTACTGAGAAATAACGAACTTTCATTTGTATAACACATGTACTTATTATGTGCAGTATCATGTGGCACCTATCATGTGTGTGTTGTGAAGAGAATGACGTGTCGACCATTATGTGCACAAGACCAAATACATCTTCATAAGAACCAGACGTGTGCTCTGCTGTTTTGTGCTGGGTGGACAGAATATTAAGGAAGGACATTATCAGAGACTTCAATCGTTCACTTTAGAACATTTCTTTATTATGTTGTGATATGTGTGTATAAGTGTGTCTTTGCATATCTTTGCCCAAGTGCTCTAGTTTCCATGCACTGCTTTGTGTGTTTTACTTCAAGATACATGTTCAAGCTTTACTCAACGGCTAAGGAATAGCCGGCGCCATAAAGGTGCGCCAACATCTCTTTATATATCATATCAATAAAAAATAAAGCTTTGTCGAAAATTGCGGGTCAAATTCAATGTCACAACTGCCAATCAATAGATTGCTAATCAGCTCGCGTACTGCACTGTCAAAAAGCACTATGGAACGGAATGCGGGTAAAATTGACAGATAGGCTGTGTAGCTCACAACTGTGCTCAATACCTCTCTTGAACAATTACATTCTCTATTCGAAGTTTACCAAAAGCTGTCGTCGTTCTGAGGTCAAATAAAAAGTTTGTGCGATCAAAAAAGAGAAAAGGAAATGTCGCGTTCAGGGCCCATATTATAGACTAGGAACCATCACAATTAACCAATTATGCCAGCCTTGCAGCCGTCATGTTGCCACCTTCTTGACTAGCCGAGATTTCACTTTTCTCTGGGCCAACTGATGAGTTAGTTAGGGTCGTTTTTTTATATTATTTATTATTGCACGAAAAATTTTAGAACGATGAAATGTAAGGCCTACTATATCCATCTCACTTCTATCAGCAGAACAAGTGCATGCGCGTGCACGCTCACGTTTCTGTAGTTTCTGTAATGCCGAACTCAACACAATAAAAGATCACACAAAAGTTATCAGGTCCATATTCACAAATCAACCTTATCCCTATACAAACTGTCTGTTTTCTCATTTTTTGTTGGTATTCTTCTTTATATCTTTTCATTACTCCCCTTTTCCCCTACCCGAAGTCTAGTGTAGCCTACCGAGTCAGAGCCTACTTAACCTCGCTGCCTTCCCTCTCCCTTTCTCTCTATACCTGTTTTCCCTATCTCTCATTTTCGTAATCGTTCAGGTACCCGCAATGCACGTTAGGCACATTAAAACACCAGGCATGGAAAACGGTAACAGGTTGGTTGGTGAATTATGCGTTCATATTTATTTATGAAGCGCATTAAGGGAAGAGAAACGATAATTAATGCGAGCTGTAGGACTAAGGATAGTTTCTAAGTACAGGTCTTAGGTTTCCTTATGCAAGCACCGAAGATGACCTGAACACGAAAGCCATCTTCTGTTTTTATTGCGGTATACCAATTACACGGATATTCTCGGTGGGTATTTGCCATCACCGTCATGTTCCATGCACGTATTCGCATATGCAAATACATGTCGCTGTGTATACATATGGGCACGTTGCTCGAGCGGCAACTGCCAACTTCGCTCATATGGGTGCCGTCACGTGCGATCAGTCGAGTCACCAGAAGATAGCTCGTAAATTGTGTGTGCTCTCAACGCTTAGTTCGCGTTTAGAAGACTGACTGCACGAAAACAGTTTACATCACTGAAGTGGCCATATTCTGTTAAAGCAATGTTTGATCGAGCTACGCCTGATCGAATCCAAAAACGAATAGCTGCCAGCGTTACACCGCACAACGTTCCAATTTTTTGCTTTGACACTTATTGCTTCACCTTTGGGGTGCAACGGGTGTTTTTTTTCTGTATTCGAACACCTGATTTTCGCTCACGAACACAACGCTGAAATCGGTTCCACAGCTAAGGTCTCAGATTCAGGCAAGAAGATGCTTTCCTGAACAGCCGCATAAGAAGCATAGAAGAACAAGTAAACACAATAACTTATATTATTCCGCGTGTGGCAGGTTCAGCCCGGGGAGGCTTAACGTCGTAATTAGTGACAGTGAATAGGACGCTCCAAAACCAAATATTTCATTTTTGCAGTTTCCGGTACAGTTCTTGTGAATAGTCTAGCGATTCATAACTACGATCGTCGCAATACACTGAGAAGCTCCTCGAGCCACCTTGCGCACTTTGGTGGTCGTCATGGTGAGTTTCCTGTGCTCAGAAAAGTAGAAAGCTGTCGGCACTATTTTCGTGTAGCTATACCACCTAAAGAATTATACGCATCTCCACGAAGTGAATCATGACAAGTGGGTAAAGCACTGCGGATTATTCTTGCCATAAATTACCCGCGACATTGCCCGCTCATGCGTGTTAATGAGTGACAATGCGTTTTTGCCATTGAGCCACCGCTACCCAATCCCTCAACTCCGGCTTAGGAGGTTCTCGGTGTTGCCATTCTGCCGCTGCTTCTCTAACTCTCGCCTCCGCGGTAGCTCACTGTTTGCGTAGACGCTGTGCCGCGGCATACCAGGCTTTGACCTCCGGAGTTGCAGCTTCTTGTTGGCGTTGCCGCTTAGCCTTTCGCGGGTTAGATTGCTTTCAGAATCGTTTTCATTTATTACAGAAAGAAACTGCTGGGTCTGGCACGCAAATATCCTTCAGCATCAACAGCGTCATCGTCAGGATCATGTTAAACACTTGAGTACCAACTTAAACGATATAACGCTGGTAGTCATGCTGAAGAGAAGTATGTAGGACTAAAGTTGGCAACGGAAGGTGGAGCTCATTCAGACTCATTCACATGAATTTGACGCCTAAGGCTCGCCAAAAATCAAACTCGCTAATGCTTAGCTCAATCGGACGCACTTGTGTTCAGACTGACCTAAATTTTACAGTGAAAGCTGTTGTGCGATCACAACTCAGGTGTCACGCATCGCCGTAGTTGTCCACCACCGCCGGTGTCCGTAACCACATCGCGCGAAATTACAAAAAAAACCCTAGTAACAAAGACACCATGAGGCTCCAACCAGGATCGCTTGGTGCCAGCCCAGTATTATACCACTGAGCACGCCGGTGTTTGGGACTTCTTGGCCAACTTGCCTCAGGCAGGCTTGATGTCGGGAAAGCAATCGCGTTGATACGACTCAGAAAGCGTTTTAGAAGAGCTAAAAGAACAAACAGTCTTCGCACAATGTGAATAGCGTAACTAGTGAATGGTCCAATGCTCCGAACCATTACAAAAGCTGGTCTTTGTTCAGCTGTTAACTGTGGCGCATACCCACTTCAGGCATGATTTTTCATTGTCATCAGCCACTGCATGAACAATTGCCACCAAATTCTACGCAATAGTTTAGTGGATACCATGCTTCTCAGAAGAATGATGAAAAATAGCATAGCTAATGCCGCCCTACTGCCATAAAATTTTATTATTTTTTATTAGAGCTGTAGTGGGCATCAGGCAAGTGCGCTTGCAGCAGTTACCCGATGAGTGTTCAGAAATAGCCCTGGAAGGCCGCTATTGTAGCTTTCGCCGTGACTGTGAAGCGCCTTCCACGCAGGCCTGGCGTTTTTTTCTCAAGCAAACTCATCCGCTTCAAACTCCCAAAAATACTACCGACCCGGGCTCACCTGGACTCAGGCTCACGGCCCAATCTTAGCCTGAGTGAGTCTCGGTGAACTGACTCAAGAGTGAGTTTGTCGACCTATGGCTGACTAAGGTCATCGAAGAGTTAAAAATTTTAAACCTAAGCGTCCAGTGTTGAGGCTCTATGTATGTGGTGTGCGCCAATTGTGACTTGTAGTTGCTAAAATCGAACAGTGTGTGGAACGACTTGTTTGTAAGCGAGACGTACCTCCTCTAGCAGAAACAAAACTTTTCTTACTTTGTTTGTAAGCGAGGCATATCTCCTCCAGCAGAAAAAAAGCTTTTCTTAGTTGGGATATTTTGATTATCTTTATGGATACGAGGACTTTTTGTTTCTGGGCAAATTCACCTGCAGCTGCCTTGTTCTGTCCGATAATAGCTACCACAAAACGATGTCCGCGTGCCCCTTGGCTTTGCAGTAGCTTTGTTCCTAATAATAAACGGCTTCGTCCGAAATTTTACGACGTCTCCACCTCTTCAACATTGCCTCCCGAGTAATTTTATCCACATTTAAGCCCTGTGAAGAACGCGCGGCACTCGACGTTGTCAGCCATCGGAAGTTCATTGCTCGTTTCTTCTACGCAGCGACATAGGCATGCCGTGGTCGTCAGTGCTTCTTTTGAAACGTTACTTGCTGATCAGCCAAAAAACACGCTTTAGATTCACATTGTGGTCTGTCGTTTCACCAAAATCGTTCTTCCTTTCATTTTTTTTTTGCGTCACTCATTGCCTGTATGTGGTAACATGGAGTAATCGCACTTGTTGCGTGACCACGAAGGGGCGCACACAAAACAAATTCAGAACGATGTCGCTTGCGTGACACGCGGTCCGAAAGCTAGTCAGGACGTCTTTTGCCGGCACGCCCTTCGCTGTTCCACTAGTTGCGTGCTGCTACCGGCCCTGCACGACCATGTACGGGAGTGTGCGTGCGTACGTCGGCAGTCTTTGTTTCCTTTGTAGTCGCCTCGCTCCATTAAAGGCAGCACCGCTCTTGACTTCCTAGTAACGGCCTTGCTAGCTTTTACTAAACGAGCTGCTGTACGATGCAAACAACCAATAAGGGCACTTGCGTCAAGGGACACAGTGTTATGGTTAGCAGAAACAAGAGTCTTTGACCAATAAAATAAGTTGTTATATTCATCGGATTCTTCTTACTTATTTCGACATGGTCTTTTGAGGCCATACAGCGTCCTAGTTCTCGGCGTACCGATGTATGCAGTAACCTTATTCAGGATTTTAAAGAAGCCAAATGATTTATTAAATAATTGTTCAAATTTAAAGTCCCAAAACCACCTTATGACTGTGAGAGATGTTGTAGTGGAGGGCTCAGAAAATTCTAATCACCTGGGATTCTTTAACTTGCACTCTAAATATAAGCACGTGGTGCTCAAGCATTTTTCAACTCCATCGAAAATTCGGTCACTGCGGCCGGGATTCGACCCCTCGACCTGCGGGTCAGCAGCCGGGTGCCTTCGCCGCTGGACTGCCGTGGGGGGTAAAAGCAAAGTGAAGGTTTACTTAAACACTGAATTCTTTTGACGTCTATCATCAAGGAAACAATTCGGGGCACATGAATGAATCAAAGAAAAAAACAATGATTCGGCTGAGTGTACGAATATTTCTTATCAACGCATAAAAACACTCCATTAGTAGGACAGAATACAGATGATTGCGCACTCATATAGGGTTTAATTCTTCAAACTTCTTATACTGTGATTGACGTATTTTAATGCCCCACAGATCATCTTTTCCCACAAAGCTCACTGTGTTGGTACAAGGTGAATATCTCCTGCACTTCCCAAATGACAATATACGTGCGAAGTGTACTTATTATTATAATGTGTATTATAATATTAGAAAATTGTTAAGACGTTTAATGCAAGCAACCAAGTCAATGTAACTCTCTAAAGATTATCTCGCTTCCACTTGCGATGGTTGCAAATAGTACTAGCATGTTAAAATCATTACAATATTCGGCACTATCGTCAAAGATTTTTGAACATTTATTTATTTATTTATTTATTTATTCATGGAATTTCGCAGGCTTATGTCAAGACCTATGCAGGAGGGGCGCAGGTATGATACAAAGGCATAGGGTACATGAATAAAAAAAAGCAAGCGAAGATTCATTCTGTCTATAATGCAGTTGAACAAGCAGAAGTAAAACAAAGTACACAATAAACGTATACAAATAACAAGCAGGAAGGGTAATGTGGGACAATCTCAGGGTTGCAAAATAATATGTTTGCATATTTACAAGGCATGTACACGTTTTGAACAAAAGAAAAGTGAGCGAAAAAACACAACCACCGCGCACCTATAGCAGTAGTAATGTTGTGATATATGTCTCGGCTACTTAATTTTCTTCATTTTATAATTTAAATAGCACAGTCGTTATTGGAGGGAAAGAAGCGATTTCAGCAGCATCGATTGGTCAACAGCAGTTTCGCGTCTGAACCAAAAAAATGGCAGCATATCCACGGAGTGAATGATGGAGAGTGGGGCGAAGCATTCGTCCGTCCATGCGTCCATCTGTGTGACCGTCCATGCGTCTGTTCGTGCGCCCGTCCTGCGTTGGTTCATACATCCGCCCCTGCGTCCGTTCATGCGTCCATCCATGCATCTGCCTGTGTGTCCGTTCGTCCATCTATTCAATACTCCAAGTCCCATCATCTCGCATCTTTTTATTATATATTCCCTAATATAGAAGCACCGCCATTCAGTGGACATTCCAAGGACTAAACGAGAGGTGGCACACGCACACTTTCTTACGGCTTGCGCTTCGGGTCTACTTCCCACCTTTAACCACCTTGAGTTCATGGTATATACTAGGTCACTGTATTCATGGCACTGCGGCCCAATGCTCGCAAAACCTTGCTAAAACCAAGGAGGTTATGCCCAGCGAGTATAATGTAGCAACCTTTTCCTGTCAGATAGTGCTCAATGTACTTGCCAGTGGCTGCTAATGTGAAATTAGAGACAGGAGGATTCAGCTTTTAATTTCTTACGGCTTGCGCTTCGTATCTGCTTCCCCCCTTTAACCACCTCGAATTCATTCATGGTATATACTAGTTCATTGTATTCATGGCCCTGCGGCTCAACGCTCGCTAAACCTTTCTAAAACTAAGGAGGTTACACCCAGCGAGTATAATGTAGCAACCCTTTCTTGTCCGATAGTGCTCAATGTACATGCCAATGGCTGCTAATGGGGATCCCAGCGTGCGCGTTGACTAAAAGCCGAATGCTCCTGTCTCTCATTCCCCATTACCAGCATTGGCATGTACATTGAGCACTATTTTTTGTGTTAAATAACGCACAGAAGAAATCTCTCACCGCCACCACCTTGGAGGTCAAATGTTAAACCTATTTCGGGTATGTGCCACTAGTGGTTACGTACTACGAGGGACGCGCAAGCCACGCCATAAAGAGTTTCGCCCCTAAAAACCATCGTTTATTCGCCTTTTTTATAAACACCTCCCTGGGCGCCACCATAGCTTTCCTTGGGCTGTGCAAATTGGCGCGTCCCCTAGAAAATGCACTGACAACGCTGCGCCCTTAGCCTTTGTACTCTCGCGCACAGCCCATCATGGCGGTGTTTTTTTTCTTCCTGTGAAAAGGTGTATAAACAAGGTAAATGTCTGCTTCACGTACGCGCTGCATCCGTAACATATAGTTGAGCACCGATGTTTGTACCGACGGTGCACAATATTGCATGCAGCGCTGAATAATCCTCAGTGCACGCGGCGTTTATGAGACTGTCAAGATACGTGCGTTTTGGCAGAGTTTTAGTTAGGACCGTGACAACTGCCATCGCAAAAACGATAGCTTTCGAAATAAAGAGCACTTTAGCGACTTCAATGCTAGGCGAAGGGAACATGCGCTGTGGCATCGTGAAAGAGGTGCATTCTGGCGACAGGATTAGCAACAATTTTTCCTCAAGCTCTCGCAGAGCGGCATCCCTAAAACGCTGTCTCTCGTCTAACAGGGGAGTGGAGAAAGTGCGCATCGATGGGTGCGGGGTCGTCGCTGAAGATCACTTTAGGTCATTTGTTTCTATTTACACGATGTCCTCTGCATACACGTGTATATTCCCTCAGTGCAGAAATGGCGGCCGTGCAAACGAATGTCTTTGGGTATTCCGTCAGGCACAAAGCTTGCCAGCTTATGAATGGCTGACGCATAGCGGCCCCGTGCACTGGGACCTGCGCTGTAGGAGCCTGCCATCAGGAATTCACGGGAGAGCTGCATCCTTGCCACGAAACACTGCGTGTGTCTAAGTGCACTCGCTGAGAGCCTACATTATTGTACGCGTGCATTGCTAGCTCCATGTTTCAAGGGTCCTCAGTAGAATATATATAAAGAAGTGGCCTAGACTCAAGGTGGCATAACGACGCCGAGAATGTCACTAGGCCGGTGAACACCTTCTTTTTATGTCTCGTCTGTGCCGAATGCAACCCGAGTGTGGTATCTTATCATAGTATATATTCTCATCTGACTTCCCTTTGGGTCATGTTTATGGCTCGTGTATGTGTCCATTTTTGCACGTGTGCTTGTGTTTGTGTGTGCGTGTGTGTGCAAGCGCGCGTTTGAGTATGTGTCTGTGGTGTGTGTATATGCGTGTGTGTGGGCACGCGTGTGTTTGTGTGTGTGTGTGTGCACGTGTGTGTATGTGCGTGCGTGCACATGTACAGTCACGTTCAATGGAAGACGCAACATCGTGTACACGCGGCCAAAGCGCTGCTAACTGGGCACAACGGCGCCGACGTAGAGACAGTGTTGTAAACGCTGTTTCGACAACTCGTACTTGAAAAACGAACTTTATGGTTGCCGGTGTTACAGCGTAGGCTTAAAGCCCCCTCAATCATGACCATGGTGATGTGATTTCTTGAGTACCAGTTTGTGCACATGCCTGCAGTCATCGTTTGTTTGTGCATGGGGAGGGTACAAAGACTTACGATGACAAAGAAAAGTCGGGTGATGTCAGCACGGGAGCTGTCGTTTTTTAGAATGCTCGCTGTATCAAGACAGACCATTTACCAACTTTTTTATGGTAGTGATGATGAGCAATACACTGGTGTCTACTGAAATAGTTAGAAAAAGTCACATAACTTTACATTATATGCCAAATTAGTCAGCAATGCTAACTTGGTACTACCGCCGCAACTGTATGATACTTCGGGCAGCTCCATTTGCCAGGCTGGGCTACCAGTTTCAACGCGATGTGCTTGAACAGGCCAGATTTAGGACTTTCTGTGCATATATAAACGCACAATTTTTGTATAAACAATATACACAATATTAAATGTTGTCGCTTGTATCTGTGATTTGTTTCTAAATAATCTTACAATGGTGTACTTTCCTGTATGTGTTTTGTATCCCACGAAGTGATTTTTTTTTACCAGCGTGCGCTGCTGAATCGCTGTTCCCACCCTCGGAGAATTCAAAATATCTCATTTTAGTTGCCGTGACGCTTCTGCGCCCACACAAAGAAAGTGGCAGTGCTTGCGGGTCTATAAACACAAAGTATGCCGAACAACTCAAGAAGGAAAGCTTCGTCTATTCCTACAAGTGCTGTCTTAAGTATAACTATGAGTGAGCAAAAGAAAAACCCTATGTCGGGACAACCAAGCGAATAAATATATAGAATAGAGAAACCTGCATCAAGTAACATCTCGTCTTAACTTTCCTGGCGCTCTAGAATGAAAACAAAATGATATTCATGGCAGGCCGTTATTTTTTACGTTTGCCCACAGCCCACTCTATATAATACCCACGAAAAAAAATGCGGATGTATCAATGTGTATGCACCTCCGAGACCCATATTCAGGGGGATAACCAACAGGTGTTCTTAATGACATACAGTAATGGTTCAAGAATATACCGCGTTGTTGTTTCATGCATACAGATGCATTTTTTTTCTTCTGCACTTTTTATGTCGCTGTTGCCGATTCGTCGCATTCGTTCTCAGCTGCTGTACTCTCCTTTCTTCAAATTATGGTCCATGTTAAAAAGTCCGAGCACTGTTGACGAACAAGTTCAGACTATTTGACAGTCTTAATTCAAGTGAGACAATCTATCTTGCTTCGTGAAACCGCACCATAGACCACTGACAAAGAACAAGGTTGTGTTTCACCGACGTCAATAATGAACTAAAACAAGATAGTGTCGGCAGCGCACTGCCAGCGTTAGCCACAAATAACCAACACCTGGTAAAGTTTATCCTAGATTGCATATTTTGTGTTAGATGCCCTCGTCACATACATACATACATACATACATACATACATACATACATACATACATACATACATACATACATACATACATACATACAGATGGATAGATAGATAGATAGATGGATGGATGGATGGATAGATAGATAGATAGATAGATAGATAGATAGATAGCTAGATAGATAGATAGATAGATAGATAGATAGATAGATAGATAGATAGCTAGATAGATAGATAGATAGATAGATAGATAGATAGATAGATAGATAGATAGATAGATAGATAGATAGATAGATAGATAGATAGATAGATAGATAGATAGATAGATAATAGATAGATAGATAGATAGATACTTGGGTGGAGGAATGAATGCGTATGTGGATGAATGGACGGATGGACGGTGGTAATTATTTCCTGTCAGTTCATGTGAATTACTTGTTAGAGTGTATATTGCTGGCCCCACCAGCAATATCGTGCGTCTGCTCAAGTAGCACACTGTTGCTTTTATTCACTCTTTGATCGATGCCCATTGCAAGCCAAAATTTGAACCAAACGCAAGTGTACTTGCAATTGGTCGTCTCATAGCAGACATAACGAAGCAGAAAATTTTTCAACACGTTAAACTCTGAAGCATTCTAATGGAATGGATGTTCTAGTTAGACGTTTCTGAAATATCGAACCGACCATGTTAGAACCAGTAACGCATAAATTGCTTAATAATTTATAATAAAAATGTATATGAGCAGGTTACCTTGTAACGAGCGTGTTGCCAAGGAAATTCTGTTTTATTACTTTGTAGCTTAATATCTTCGATTTTGGTTGGTGCGAAGACAAGTAAATACTTAACGTCAACACTTTCTAACTACCTAACTGATTATAGCCGTCTGTGAGTCATCTTCCGCCGTCAGTTTAACATAAGTGCTATCATTTCCGAATTGTATTTTTTCTCGCAGAATTCCTAAAAAAACGTTACTTCAGAAAAGTATTTATTTTACAAGAGCTTATAGCGAGGCGTCACTCTTTATTGTTCACTTCAATATATTGACGTTCTTTCTTGCGTGCTATCGCATCAACCTATTTTTTTTTAGATCGCGAGCTTATAGCTACAAATCAGATGGGAAAATTTCACACTAACATTGAATCTTATGCTATAAATAGGTTATTGCATTTAAAAAGTGTAAGGCACCAGAATACGAAGGGCACCCTTGTGGTAAACGCCCGCGAACTCACAAAGTTTGCTTGACAAGTTTGTAATAAAATTTCACTTAAGTATGATGCGTGGGGTTCTTAAGCAGTCCTCGTCTAAACTTTTTGCCCTTTAGGCTGAATAATTGCTTTGATCGATACCCACTGCAAACCGAAATTTGTAGGGTGTTTCACTGAGGTATCTGTGTAAATTTTAAATATGTATCGAAATAAATGAGCAGGAAAAGATCGAATTCAGTTTGTGATGTTCTCTCCTTAGACCTGTGATGGCTCGGAATGCAGTATTGTATTCAAACTATTATGAGCCTCGAAAACATCAGTTTTATGTTGCGTTCATCGGTTATTCGCCGTCACTATTGGTTGGTATCGCCGCACTGCATGGCAATCTGTTTAGACGAGTTTCGTAAACTTCAAAAATATTCGAGAAAAAAACGCTAAATGTTATCCCCGAGGCAAGGACATATATAAATTCACATCCTCTTTATTCTTGTGCTTTCATATTTGCAATGCCTATAGCCATGCAAGCAGCGCCGAGATACGTTACCCGTTCTCTTGATGCGCGCATCGCGTGCCCCTGCTGCAGCAGTGCACATGGAATCTCATCTCTCGACCCAGTGAGCTGTTAGCCAATTCCAATAAGAATTCTTTTCTTAGTTTTCTTGGATACATGGCCATAGCTAGATTTTCTAACTGTATATAGTTTATTTTTTCAAATCATGAACCACGTTTGTAGAATGGTACGCAAAAACATCAAGAAGCGGTGCATGTGGCTGATGTCTTTCCTGGTTGCTGGGGAGAGTTAAACGAGTGCCTCGGTCATTAAAGGACATGTCGTAATAAGGGTGCTTGTTTTGCATGAGGTTAAAAATAGGGACGTGAGTGATAATTTGTGGTCGTGTGCATGGCACAGTCCATTTTAGTGCGTTGACCTTGTGCAATCGTCTTGGTAGCGTAACTTCAATGTCAGGGCGAAGATGACTGGCGATGGACGTGGCGTACGTAGTAATGAAGGCACTGCTAAAATTCGCCCACGTCTCTGTTAGTGGCGTTTGTTATTGTATTTATTTCTTTTATTTTTCTTTCTGTCTGTATAGCAAACACTGGGGTGTATAATACCTTTCCAACGCTTTTTTTTATTGAACCGTACAACAGATGTTAGCAAATCTTCATGAGCTTAAACTTGCTTTTACAGGATTGCGCTTTCTATTAACGTTTGTATATTTATTTCACCTCGAAGGCGCCCTGTAACACACTTTTCAAGTATTATTTGGATGGATTGAGTAAAGGAGCTTGTTGCCTTACGAATTCATCACGGCAAAATTTTTCTGAATATGTCCAGTACGAACGGAGTTACAAAGATTTCAAGCACGCTGCAATTGCATTATCTTTGCTCTCGTACGGATGAACGCACTGAAATGTAAGCAGGGAGGCAGGGCACGGGGGAAGAAAATACGTCACGCATGCCCTCGAACAACACAAAAATTGCATCACTTTTTTTTTCTTAGCACTTTTTGGAGCAAGCTGGCTCTTATGTAACCCTTACCTCGAGAGCTACGTCACTGTGCCACCGCTTGTGAAACGTGAAGTGTGTGTAAGGTGTGTGTGTTATGTGCAATGTGTATCTCCTCCTCTCTCTCTCTTTTTCTTCATAGTTCACCTCTCTCCCATGTAGGGTAGCAAACTGGACTCAGTCTAGTTAACCTCCCTACCTTTCTGATATTTCTTCTTCTCTCTCTCTCACCTTACCACTGGTTTTTTTATTCACTTTTTATTGATTTTTTTATTTCTCTAAAGAAAAATACGACCAAGCGTGTACGAATGGGCGCTTCAGCTGCCCGATCGTGAGACCTGGGGAGGGGTGAAGCATGCAGAGGGCGCTGGTGCTTCTCTCAGCGGTATCGCTGCTGATCGCTTCGAAGAGACCGATGGGGATGACCGAAGTAATTTAATAGCCACATTGTTTCGTGATATAACCCTGGTGAAGCACAAATGGTGCCCAGCCTGAAACCACGCATGTATGACGAAGAGGATCAAGTGCTTTCTCTCCGCTCTGGTTCTGTTCTTAATCTGTCAAGCCTTATCTGCTGTTTTATAATATATCTTATGTACAGCCTCCTCGAATTGGCGTCTCTTCGCTCACGTGGCGTACTGAGTATAGATGTGGGGTACATTCATTAGCATCTTTCTTTAGTCAGGTCAACTCCACCAACGTTGGGCAGCTGCGTCGGAACGCAACTCACCGATACGTGCCTCACCCAGTTCTTCTTTTGTCAGTCATCGCCCATTGGCAGTGGTTTTTCCCGTAAGTTGCCTGCGTGTTGCACACCGCAACGTGTTACGAAGTATGCTACAGGAGAAAGCTTGGCACTTGAAACCAAGCTTGAGGCACAATTTAGCTCATTTATGTTAATTGACTCAGTTTATTCTTGATACACCCTCGGTTATTTTTTGGCCCAACTGTACTTTCTTCATTTATGTTGGACCAATTAGAATTAACAGTATATCTCAGATTTCCCCGGCGCATACCATTTCATACGGGTCGTGACGAGGACATGACACGCCAACAAATTAAGACCGTAATGTGCTTCACACGTAACAATTTAATATTTTTATTTTGAGTTCCAATTCAGAGCCCCAGAATGTAGC
Source organism: Rhipicephalus annulatus (assembly GCA_013436015.1). NCBI lineage: Eukaryota > Metazoa > Arthropoda > Arachnida > Ixodida > Ixodidae > Rhipicephalus > Rhipicephalus annulatus. The sequence continues at coordinate 243,934 of WOVY01009956.1, read as the reverse complement.
TTTGTTCTTCCAATGCGGCGCCACTCCATCGTGCTGCGTTTGTCGTCTTGTTCATATATTTTGCAGTAGTTTACCTTTGGTTATAGAATGCGTGCTTTTGCAATAACTTCACCTATAAAGTCCACCGTACAAACAGACTTTATGGTACTATGTGTTTCACGGCTCCTCCCCACCAATCCCTTCACGTCATGCGACTCTCCTCTACAGTTATTGAACAGCGGCCTACGTTCAAATTACCTTTTATATGCTTAGCTTTTGTTTTTTTTATTTTCAAACAACTTCTTCGAGAGCTGGCGACACGTCTTTCGAATGTCAACTCTCTCTGCAAACAGCTTTAGCTTAACCTCCTGTCTTGGAGGTAGCGCGAAAGCTTAGTGCCAAGACTTACTCCAACGCTCACTGTGTGCTACGTTATTTTGCTTACTTTCAACTAAACAGCGTATTTATTTGATAATTTCTTATTTAGCTGTTTTATCCCTCATTACTCTTCTCTTGTTAGTGCACGTAGCAGACGTGAACTTATTATCTCTCACTCACAATGTTATCCTGGTTTTTCCTAACGGGCTTACCTCTCCGCCGGAGTTGGACGCTGGGAGTCGACGCGTTAGAGTAAATAGGGTGCAACAGGCCCATACGGGCCGTGAATCGTGAACTTCCACGCAGCGCTGTGGAAGAAACCAAGTGAATTAATTGACCGAACCCGCAGAAGTCGATGGTTTTACCAGCGGTTACATATATATATTATCCTGCAATAATCGATGTACCACTTTAATTTATCAGAAGTAACATGCATAGGAAGGAAATTAGCGGACAGAAGCCTTTTCACTTTCCCGATCCTAGTTGCTTCACCGGCATATGAAGACTCCTTGGCTGCTCAGTGCGCCGATTTAGTGAATCGGGCTTTCCGGTAACGCTTTGCTACATATTACTTGATATTGTGGTTTAGCGCCCAACCTCCCCACCTCTTTTCGTCTGGCCGTCAGCCGCTGTCAATGTCAAACGCTCCCAATTTCTGTTGTTGCCACCAGCAAATCGGACCAGTTCGTGAGCGAGAGTGCACTTAACCTTGGTCCATCGGCTTGATGCCTACGCCTCCCCCCCCCCCTTCTTTTTTTTAATACTGCGAGCCGGTAAACGTATTGCACTGAACACACGTGCAATGAGTACTTTGTCCTGTACGCTGAATAAAAACGTATATACCGAAAATAATCGCGGCGAAGTTAGCTAAAATTTAACAACCTCTAAAACTTTTTTCCTTCGTCTTCGTATCTGAGGAAATGAGATTTTCGCCTCTCTTTTGTAGGCAATGTCAATGTGATTCACATCTAAACAGTATTTTAGAGGATTCTTTTGATAAAGGCAAGAAAAGCGCCTTATTGTGCGCCAATAAAATCACATGACCTTCACTAAAGATGATTGGAGGTAATTTATTTATGACCAAGAGTTGCGGCTTTGTCAAGCAATGTTAAAAAAGAATAACCTGGCGTTTTAGGGAATATTATTATTAATTCTTCTCTTTTGAAATTAAGATCCACGTCCTAACTTTGCCCTTGTATTTCCAAACTGATTATATGGCAGTTAACGTGTGCCTTTCATTTATAAATTGTTGAGTGCATTGTAAGTGTAAAGCCAACACCATGCGAACAAAATATCACCGTATCCACTTGAATAAGCATTTTTTTTTTACATTTTTCCATTCAGGTGTTCAAAAGGCTGATAGTTACGCTCGAAGTGAGGACGCAGTATATACCAATACATGCACTGTAATCGAGGTGCTTGTAAACCGCAGGTCAAATATATGTGCTAGTAAGACTATTCACTTAACAGCTACGAATATATTATGATAACTTGGCAGCACTAACAAACAGGAAAAGAGAAAGAGCAGGTCACAAATAAGAGCATATTGATTTATTTCCGTAGCTACAGAATAGTACCACTGTTGTTAGTATGCGCTGGAGAAGGCAAGCAGTAACGTCAATAACTTCTGGAGGTTTGTCTAAAATCACAGCAACTAGGAATCAATAAATGACAGTTGGTGAAAGCAGATATTGCAGTGGACAGCACGCACAACCGCGCTTCACAAGCAGTTTTGTTTTACTTTGCATTTACAAATTCTCCCGTTTTAACACCCTAGCGTTAACAAGGTCATTACGCTAAAATGCAGGTTTTGGTGTCAACGGTGGTGTCGGCGTCTGTGGTTGTTAGGAACAAAGCAGCGTCGGCTGTGAGTGAGACTTTGTGGTTGTTGCAAATCAAGAAGGGAGGTGGGCGTGTGTAATTTGGTTTTCCTTGTGGCAGAGTTTAGGTTTCCACTGGGAAGCGAATACGGGCTTGCAATAAAGAAGATGATTCGCAACTGCCTGCTGGAGTGTGCATGCGGCTGTTGCGTTCAGCTCTCAAAAATAAAACATAGGTGTCCCCTACTTTTTCAGAGTTTTTAATATCGAGAACGGGAAAACACTCATTTTTCAGGCATTCTCAACTTTTGAATGGTAGCGGGTTAGCATTCTTCAAGACAAACGTATTAGCACTGGCATGCTTACTGTCAGAGCCGAAACCTGTTGTCTCAAAGAGAAGGTTCAGCTTGAATTGGGGATGTCTCAACGAGCCAATGAATAATAAAGTGATGTGTGTAACAATAATGAACAAGAAGATAGTAGACCCAATGATGGTGGAAAACGTGGTCTTATCTGCATGTTACTCCACCAGAACAAAAGGGCAAGGGTAGTGCACGTATCGCGTGTGCAAGATAACAGTCGGTCATTAAGGGTAACAGACTGGACTTTAAGAGAGTGCAAACGCGTAAGGCAGATATGAAAAGTTAAGTGGGCAGAAGGGGTTAGGTTTCCAGGGCTAACGACCAAGTTCATCAGTGAAACTTGGCAGATACATTCGCCCTTCATTAAACACAGTAAGGTCGATGATGATTCTTAAGGTACAACTCGTCAACCTCTTTTTTTTCGCAAAGCCAATGTACACAAACGATCTCGCCCCCTTGCTGAAGGACATACGGCCAGGTCGATATGTATTTCTATCTCGCCATCTCCGCTAATACTAAAGTATTTTTCTGGTGCCTACGATACTTTATTGCTTCAAAAGATGAATAGTCTTGAGAGGCATTGGCTGGCGTCTAACTGTTGAAGAACACGACAAACGTGTCATTTCGCGTGCTGATAACGAGAGAGGTTTCAAACTTATGGTGCACCAGACGTTAGCCATTGAACCGATCGATTGAGTACGCACGTTATCGGTGGCGTCAATTCATTCCATCCACTCTGCTTTTCCAACTGTCCGATGGAGCACTTCTATGTGCTAGTCTTCAGAATTGTTGTTGAGAGACTTCAGATTTCAATTTTGTTTTTTCGTATTTAGAGACACGCATGACTCTAACAGAGAGCGAAGCATTTGTGAAGGCAGGAATCTGATTGGCCTTGCCAAAAAACACTGGCATGAAAAGAGAGAGATATATCTTATTGTAAAACAAGAAGGTCGGCTTGAGCTGGTGCGCTCTAGCCTACTCCTATGCACAGGGAAAAAGGGAAGAGGGTAAGAGAAGTGATATGTTTCCTTAATGACTATACTAACAAAATATGAATGCTCATTGGATGAGCAAGTGCTCTTTTCATACCCAATATTTCACGCTCAAGAAAAAAAAGAGGCGTTACCTTAGTGCTGATAGAGATTGTGGGGTTCATCAAATGAAGTTACAAGATATATGTACGACATCGCTCTCGCTGGCACTAAAGACTCTCAACTCAATGGTGTCTTGTATTTCATACTAGCCAAAGACATTTTGTGCGGGAAACGTGTTCATTCTAATTCAGGGTGCGACTTCCAACAATAAAGAAGTGCAATTCCAAACAGTTTAGTTTTGTTACACGCAAACAAAATGCCCAGTCTTACAAGTGATTGCCCAACTTTGAAAACTACCAAAATGACAGTCTCACGAGCGTAAATAGTAATAGTACAAGCCACAGTAGCAGAGAAAAAACTGAGAGACCCTTAAGGGCGCAGGGTTGGCCCTGTAAGTTCAATTATTTTTTGGTGATTTTGAGGTACTGTTCTGTCCACGACTGGAAAGATTTGCAAAGTTCATGTATCAATTTCATCCAAAGCTTGCACTCTTTAAACTGAAGCTGGTTTATTAAATTCTGGCTGATATCACAATATTAGCTAATTTCATACCACCACGACCGCCATTCTTTGCTAATTGCCACCTTTTAAAATTTATAACAAAAGAACAATAAACTGCATAAAGGCGATTCTGTTTCAGTAGCTCTAGGCATTTGCCCAGAATACAAGAAAGAATGATTCACTGGTTATCAGGCTATGTATGAGGAAAATTGGCCCCGTATCTACATGCTTCACTGCAAACGTCTTCGAAAGATGATAGTCTTGTGTGTAGTGAGAGTTAACAAAACGTTTGTTACAAATTGTGTAGAAGACGAGGAGCAACGTTATCGTCATCGGGGACTAAAGCAGTGTTCGGAATAAAAAAGAGGTCAACGGGTGGGCTTCGTCATTGAACACGGCGGCTCGTTCTTTCCCCAACAACGTTTGTTTGATATTCTGAGCGAGAAAACCGGTGAATTGTATTGTAAAAGCGCAGCGTTAGAGAGCCTCGATGCGTGCAGCGAACGCGAACAAGCGCATCGAGGCACGTTATAGACGAGCGCCATCTGGCAGTTATCACCAAAAACAAAGGAAGGCGTGCGCGCCCACGCGGAAAGATGCGTGCCTTTCTCGGAGGCCACAAGGTGTAGAATGCAAAGAGACGGGTAGGTGGTACCACCGTGTCGTCTTAGCAAAGCGTTGGAAACACTTGCCTTTTCGAGCATTGCGTTGCACTGTCAGCGCAGCGTGATAAACGCTATGGTTCATAGAATAACTTGTCTGTGTCTTCTCTAGTATAAAGACACGCATACAAAACATCGACGTGGTTTTATGGTGCCTAATATATGCGCAATAATTTATTTTTCATTGACAATTACACAAACACGAACGCTGAAACTTGAGCAATATTGGTAGGCGCTGGGGATGGGGTCGGCCGTTTGAGAAATCATCTGATGCCGTTTTAGGTATCGTTACCCTTGACAAACAGACAAACGTACAGACAGACAAAAAGGTAGACAGACAGACCAAAACTTTGGCGTCGAAGGTCCCCAAGAACACTATCGCTTTTAATAATCGTACCTGAGTAATAAAGAAACGTGGTTTCGAAAAAGTTCCGTTCAGGGGTAGGAAACGGCTGAAAAAGCAAATACACTATTTTTCGAACACCGTTCAACTATGCAATTTAGAGGCTAAAAGCTGGTTAATACTTTTAAAAGTGCAGTGACCTGATGCACGCACGCTGCGCGTGCCTCTACATGTCCACTATTGTCTCGCTACTCTCGTGGCACCACCAATTAGAATATTGTGCCGTTGTTTGCAGTGCGGAGGCGCCGATGGGCGAGATGCCGCTCCTGCGAGCTTTTCACCAGTGTGCACGTATGTTTATAGAGCTCCTCGATATCGCGTCGAAACACCAGGCCTGAGCTTAAAAGGCGGCACAGTCACAGTGAAAGCAGGAAGAGCGGTAATTCTTTAACCTGTTCCCAATGCTCCTTAGGGGTACGAGTGCAAGTGCGCTTGCCAGAGTAGCCACTATTTCAAATATGATAAATTGTGTGAAGTTGAGAAGCACCGTCTACGCGGAGAAGAGTGGCATCCTCTACGTATCCGCTAGGTATGATGCACATTTCGTGGATGGATGAAATGATCACGATGAAGAATAATGACTGAGCCTTTTGTAATGGGTTCGGAGCATTCAACGACCCACTCGTTATACAATTCGCACTGTATGACGCCTGGTCACACATTTAAGGTTGAGAGGCACATGGATGTTACGTTACTGTTCTACTACGCTGTATTATTTATGTTAACGCGGTTATTTCCAGACATAACACCTTCGTAGGGTCGTTTTTCGAAAGATGTTCGATTACCAGTAATGCTTCCAGGTTTTTATAGGAAAGAAAACGTCATTGCTCCTCGGTAGAATACCGGATTGTTGTCGCGAGGACCCAGGCTGGAACCCCATTCCAGCCCCACCGCAATAGTCTAGGGTCTAAGGTACTGAGCTGCTGACCCGCAGGTCGCGGGTTGGAATCTCGGCTGTGGCGGCTGCATTTTTCATGCAGGCGAAAATGGTGCAGGACCATGTGCTCAGATTTGGGTGAATTTTAAATAGCCCCCGGTGATAGCACTTTTCGGAGCCCTCCACTACAGCGTCTCTCATATTGATATGGGATTTTTTGGAACGTTATATTCCGCATATCAATTAATCTCCGCAATTACGTCATCATTTTGGTTCGTAACACTGCAAACGTTATTATCCTTACTTGGTGACCAAAGTTGTAGAAGAGAGCCATGCAACCGATAGGCAGGCGCAAACTTAGTGAGCTTACCGAATAATAGTAATCGTACTCACACATGCAGTAATCGTATTTACAATGTTGCATTCCCAAGAACAACGTCTAATTAATGAGCATTAGTTTGACGTGGTTCTTGGGAATGCAACAACGTGCTCCTTGAGGTTCGCACTTTTGAGGCGAGCGAAGTAGGCTCGTACCATCACATTCGGGAACATTTAGGCACAAAACTCTGCTAGCACTCCACGTAGCCTTGAAGTAAATAATGTTAAGCGGAATACGCCTTGCGACTCCAATGTTTTAGTCGCGTCGGGGCTAAATATATCATGCACATACTTGTTGCCATTGTGCTCGGGGATGATAATTTTAAAGCAGCCGCAAAGCATTCTGGAACCAGAAAGCGAGTTTCTCGGCGTCACTGGGTAACCGCTGTGGCGCAAAATAAATATGCGCACCACCGAACTGTTTATTTCATTCAGTCGCGTTCTCGTTTACGGTGCCAAAAAACCGTAGTAGAAGTTTCAGACTAGAGTGTCGTTCAAAAAGGACTAATTTATTAAGGACTCATTTTCCCAACGCTATTGTACTACTTCATTTGTAAGGAAAGCCAGAAAAAAATCATGCTTTGTAAGGTATATATAAGGACACTGCTTAGGCTGTTTTTGTAAAGTGCTTGCAGTCTCTGTGATATCGTGACTATGTGGCAACGTGTCGATGCAAAGCTGTCTATTCATACAATTCACTTTTCTCACTTCCGTACTGCAATCACAACAGTAAATAACCAATCAAAGAACTCATAAACCCCACTGAAAAATAAAGATATAGTGAGACAAACATCTCACTTTTGTTTTTTTGCATTAAAAAAATTCAAGCATTTAAGAGTCTGTAAAATGTACTGCTAAGCACGAGCGCACCCTGCAAAAGTAATTGTGTTCTGTTTTTAAAAGCCAGTTTAGATTATTACTGCACCATGACGTCACAACACGGTATGGGCTTCTCGTTCCGTGCTCGCGCAGGATAGCGTAACGTTTGCACGGCCGCTCCACACCGTGGCTCCATCTGTTGCTCACAAGCGGCCCATTTGAATAATTTCGTGATGACGTCATCACAAATAGCAATACTGCTGCGTGAAGTCTACATAAATAGTACTGTAATTTTACGTACAGCCTGAGTTTATGTCGCTTGGCCTGTCATTGAAATATCAACTTTAGTGCAACAAATAAATAACACATCAACATTCTTGAAGCGTCAAAATTTCTCAGGGCCATCTCTGTCTAAAAGAGAATAGTATCAAAGAATACACTCACCTTCTGAAAATCCTACCGGTATCCCTTGAGCTAAGGAAAGCAATGAAGACATTATTTGTAGTTTCTTAAAGGGGGCCTGAAGCACTTTTTCAGGTAATCATGAAATGAATTCACTGGAAGAGCTCATTGTCTCACGAATTCAACGCCACAAAACAAAGGTTTGTCGCACGCTGCAATTGCATTCTCTTGTCCCTCGTCTTGGTGAAAGCGCTGGAAGCAACGCAGGAAGGGATGGCAGCACCACAAAAAAAAAAAACGTTATGCGCACCTCGTGACCTTGAGCACTTTTTTTTTCTTCGAATGCGTGGTTGTTTCAGCGTGATCGCGCACGTACGCGTGGACACGCAGTGGCCTCCCGTGGTGATCTCTGTAACGAGCGAGCGCGCCTTGTTCAAATCAGCCAATGGCTTATAGATGGGTTTGCTACGTGGGATTTTTGAGCATATTGCATGTTTTGTCGAGAGAAGAGAAAGCAATTTTCAGCATATTTTGATAATTTGTAGTGAATTCCAGCCTGCGTGCTGCACTATATTATTTGGCTTGCGCGTCGTCGGGAGCCTCTACTACCGATCAATAGCGTTTTATGACCATGTTAAAAAAGTGTTGCATGGCCTCTTTAAGTGTTTTGGGCTGATTTTCTCTTGAGTTCAAACACAATAGTGAGGACGAACAATCAAACTTTCTGCCATGGAAGTTAAACTCACCAACCTTCGAACAAAATAGGACACCTAATGTCCTTAAATCTCCCTTGGCCTTCAATATGTGTTGGTTTTCCAAACCTCGCTGACTGTCAAACTGAATAAACGTTATATTTTAATTGTTGCGACTTTTTCTGTCGCTAGCATTCATACAGTCAGCCCAAGCTTTACCTCTATATTATGTGATACCACCACACTTACAGAATACATACCAAGCATCCCTCATGCGGTATGAGGCATGGCATGAGTAAAGCATAGCAAATTAACACTTTCAAAGCTAAAGCTCTGTGCAGGCAGCCATTTTAGACTTCGACGCTCTTCGACAGGAATATTATAAGACTGCGAGCAAGTATACTCCAACCTGTAGAAGCGCAAAAAGCGTTCTTCAGCGTACGTCAGTCCTTGAGGCTGAGCCTGTTCACACTTGCGTTGCCATAACAACGTACAAGCGTAGTTCCGGTTTGTTAAAAGTCGGTGCAATCAGCACAAATTTTCTTTGTAAAATTTATAATTCACTTAGCAATATCCTTGGCAGGGCTTCTTACGTCATAATCTTTAAGCGACGACGGGTGTTTTCCGCTTCTAATACCTGCTCCACCATTTCTTTCTCTACTCATCACATGATCCATTTTTCGTTGAGCACTACCACCACTTTTATTTAATTTTTCTCCCTTTATATCGAGTTGTTGCACTTTATTTTTAATAAACTTTCACGTTTTGTTTGTCTTCTCGCTTATAACGTGCTTTCTATTGATCGTGTTCTCTTCTTTTCTTGAACTTTTTTTTATTCTTTTTATGAAACATAACCGAACTGGCTGTTCGGTATTTCAGCTTATCCAACGCACTTGAATGTTTTCTGTTTTTTACACTTGCCCCGGTGTGTGCCACAGGCGATACTACCCTTTCATCCACGCACCGGGGAGTATCTCGTGCTGTTAAGTAGCGCGAAGGTGGTCCGCAGACTGTGTGATATGTATTTGCTGGGTTACTCTCCGTAAAGGAAGATTATAAACAAAGACGGCTATTAGCATTATGGAAGCGATTACTGCTGCATTGCTGAACAACGTGATAGCAGGGCTTCGGCGAAAACGACGTGGTAAAAGAGCTGAGAAGTGGCAGCTTAACACCCACGCAACGCGCCGGGAGTCGCCGAGAGTACCGTGCTGATGCTGATAATGGAGTTCGCAACATAAAACAAAAACAGAAAACGAGGAAGTAAGCCACGTTTCATCAGTATTGCTCCGCTTAACGGTGTTCATTCGCCGAGTATATTACAAAGCTCATAGAAATATGGCATATAATAATTACGTGTGGTCTAGTGGCTAAGGTACTCGGCTGCTGACCCGCAGGTAACGGGATCGAATCCCGGCTGCGGCGGCTACATTTCTGATGGAGGTGGAAATGTTTTAAGCCCGGGTGCTCAGATTTTGGTGTACGTTGAAGAACCCCAGGTGGTAGAAATTGCCGGAGCCCTCCACTATGACGTCTCTCATAATCATATTGTGGTTTTGGGACGTTAAACCCCACATATCTATCAATTATAATAATTACGTGGTAGACGTATTACTACACGAAACTCTATTATTGCCACTTAGCTCGAGCTACGAAAAAGAATACACACCCAGCGCACTGATGATGATATCTCCAAGTGACATAAAAGCAATGAATTTATGTGTTGCGGTGACGATGTGTGGGTAAAGTAAGTGGACACTTTTCTTCTCATTTTTCCTCCCCCCGTGTAGCGTAGATAACCAAGTGCAACCTGGTTAACATCGCTGCTTTTGTTTTTATAACTGTCTGGATGTTTGATATTGCCGTGAGAGGAAACAGAAAAAGGGGGTCAAGACGTAGCGAACAGTTGTTTACTTTTGCACTTCTCCTCCTCAGCCGCAACTGCCACTAGCGCGTGACATTACCCTTTCCCCAAGAAAAAAAAGTGCCTCGGCTTGATACTATAGTTTGAAACAAAAATGAAATTTGAGCCGAAAAAGTTATTGACCACTTGGATATTAAAGGACAATATTAAAGGGAAGACAAAAGGAGACACAATGGGCTTGACTGCAGGCGCGGTACAGCAAAGTTTGCATCTTGCAGCCAGCGCGAATAGTACAGTTTCATTCTGGTAACATGAACCACGTCAGAAGAACGTGCTGGACGAGAATGGTGAGGTGTCTCCGCTGGCACAACTTCGTAGTTCACTTCGCCAATGCGATGCAGAATGCGGTAGGGTCCGAAATACCGGCACAACAATCTTTCTGAGAGGCCGTCTCGTCGTATATAGGCATCCAAATCCAGACTAAGTCACCCGTCTTGTTGGCCACTGCTCTGTGATTGCTGTTGAGTTGGTGAGCGTCTTGGTCTTGACGAGACAAAATGCGTTGCCGCGCAAAATTTTATGCTGCGTCAGCGCGCTGAACGAAGACGTTTGTATCCCGAGAAGTCGTGCCAGGCGAAATCGGCTGGAGTATTACGTCAAGCATCGTGGTTTCATCGCGGCCGTAAACGAGTCTGAAAGGTGCGAATCCAGTGGTTCCTGGAGAGCCGTGTTGTAAGCAAATGTTACATATGGGAGGATTCTTTCCGATTCTTGTGATCCGAGGTTACATACATCGAAAGCATATTTGCAATCTTTTTATTGAGGCGCTCGGTTAACACGTTGGTCTGAGGGTGGTATGCTGTTGCCGTTTTGTGTGTGCTACCACTCAGCTGCAAGATATCACGTAGAAACTGCGCCGTCAAGGCTGTACCGCAATCTGTGATGACAACTGCTTGGGTACCATGGCGAAGAACGATGTTTTTGACGAAGAAGTTGGCCACATTGAAAGCAGTAGCTCGCTGAACGGCTTGGGTATCGCAGAATCTGGTCAAATAGTCGGTAGTGACAAAATTCCAGCGGTTCTTAGCTGTAGACTTGGGAAGCGGCCATAGCAAATCCATGTCAACGTGTTCGAAAAGTGCGTGCGAGGTCTGACAAGATGAAGCAGACCAGCTGGTTTTATAAGAGGAACTTTGGGGCGTTGGCAAGCAGTGCAAGTTTTGACGTACTGCTTCACGGGTTTTGCGAGTTTCCGCCAACAGTAGTTATGTTTAATCTTCGCAAAGGTGCGTGCGAAGCCAAGATGCCCGGACGATGGCTCGTCGTGGCACGCACGTAAGACGTAGTCGCGGAGAGCGGCAGGAACTACTAGAAGGTAAATGGCTTGCGTGGGGTGAAAGTTGCGCTTGTAGAGGGCGTCGTCGCGTAGACGGAAAGATGACAAGTAACGAGTAAACTGACGGGGAGGTTGTGGGCAGCGTCGTTCGAGATAATGATTAGTGTTAACAGCTCTGTGTCTTGGCTTTGCTGTTGGGCCACATTGGACGATGTTAGAGTGGAAAGAAAACCGCAGTCTTCGTTAGAATCATTTGGAGGGGTCTCGATGGGGGCACAAAAAAAGCAGTCAGCCTAGGTGAATTTCTGGCCAGACCGATGCACGATTGTCAAGTCAAATTCCTGCAGCCGAATGATGCTTGAGATTCGCCAACCAACAGAGAGAGCGGTGATCACTAATTATTCAGAAGGGCTGTCCGTACAAGTATGGTAGGAACTTTGTAATAATCCGTACTACGGCCAGGCATTCCTTTTCAGCTGTTGAATAGTTCTTCTCGGCCGAAAACAACGTGCGGCTAGCATAGGCGATAAAGCGCACGACGCCATCTTGAAACTGCACAAGAATGGTTCCGAAACAAAGGTTGCTAGCATCAGCGTGCACTTACGTATCTGCCGCTGTGTCAAAGTGACCAAGGATCCGTGGGTTTGGAAAACGTTGCTGCAGCTCACGGAAAGCGTCGGAATGTGCCGAGCACCAGGTACAGGCGACGTCGTGTTTAATCAGTTGTTGCAAAGGTTCTGCGATTTTAGAAAAATTTGGCACAAAATGGCGGTAATACGCACAAAAGGCCTATAGAAATCAGCGCACATCTTGCTTCGTCTTCGGCATCGGCAACAGAGCAACTGCCATGGCTTTTCCACGGTCAGGATGCACGCCTCTACTGCTCACAATAAGGCCCAAGAATTTTAGCTCCTCGTATCTAAAGTGAGACTGTTCCGGCTTCAGGAATATACCGGCAGTACGAATGGCCGGAAGTACATCCTGAAGCCGCTTGATGTGCTCTTCAAACGTCGTGAAAAAAACAGCTACGTCGTCTTAGTACACTAAACACGAATGCCATTTCAGGTCAGCTAACACTGTGCCCATCATTCATTGGAACGTAACTGGAGCGGAACATAACCCGAAGGGAGGACCTTAAATTTGTAAAGGCCGTCAGGGGTTATAAGCCCCGTTTTTTACCGGTCTCGTTCGTCAACTTCGACCTGCCAGTACCAGCTAAGAAGATCCATCGATGAAAGTAGCGGGCATGTCGCAGGGGATCTAAAGAGTCGTCGATATGGTGAAGGGGATAAACGTCTTTCTTTATAATGGAGTTCAACTTGCGGTAACACACACAGAATTAGAGAGAGACATTTTTTCCTAACCAGTACAACAGGTGACGCCCGCGATCTGGTTGAAGGTTGAATGTCATCGTCATCGACTATTTGTTTAACTTGATGACGAATAGCATCCTGCTCTTTCTGTGATACGCGGCAAGCGTGTTGACGCACCAGTTGAACAATTTCCTTAGTGATAATTCTGTGTTTGGTAAGCGGAGTCTGCCGGACCTTCGATGTAGTGGCGAAACAATCGCTAAAAGATGACAGAAAGCTGAGTAGTCTTCGCCACTTTGGTCCAAATGTTGACTAACGTTAATGTGGTTCGTAAAGGCTCCATCACAGCTTTGATCTGCAGAGTGCGTCGTAATCGAAGCGCAGGTGCTTAAATCGTCGAGGGTTTCGCAGTGGGCTATGGTGGTGCGCCTTGCCGAATGCTTGTATTCATCTCTGAAGTTGTCCACTAAGATCGCAGTCCGCCTATTTCGGAGCTCTCCAATACTACGAGCAACGGCGACCTCTCAATCCAGAAGTAAGGCGACGTTACCTTCGGTGGAGCATGTGCCCTCTTGTTCTTGCGGGCACTCAACAGGGACGAAGACGCTGCTACGAGGCGGCAACGTTACACACTCGTTGACAACGCGTAACACCACACGTCGATGTTCGTCCGCGTCATCTGAATCAGTATGAAAACAGTTAGCGAAGGTTACAAATAAATCTCGCAGATTAACGACCACTCCAAACTCCTGAAGAAAATTCATACCCAATATAACTGGTCGGGAACAATAAGGCAGCGCAAGGAAATATTCTACGAAGGCCGACGCACAGATTTCAAGTCTGGCGGTGCACCGGCTGATTAGTGACACGAGGTGTCCTCCAGCGGTAATCAGTTGTGGGCTGTCCCACGATGTCAGTACCTTGCGTAGCTCGGTGGCTAACAGAGCACTCATTACCAAGTAATCAGCTCCTGTATCGACTAGGGCGGTTACTGGATGACAGTCAACGGAAACGGATAGAGCAGCAGACGTTCTTTTAGCGGTTACGGAAGAAGGCGTCAGCGATACGTCATTGCGGGGTGGCATCGGAGGATATTTGTTAGTTCGCGTGACAGCGGCCTCACCCCCGGAAGTCGCCGTTCTAAGTTTCCCCGGCGTGGACTTCAGCCACTGACACCGGTAGGCTCAAAGGCTGTTCGGACGTGGTTTGGCGATTCGGGCCGACAGGCTGATGATTGCGTTTAAGCAGTTGCTCACTGATCATCTTACGCTGTAAAATTCTTTTACACTGTTTCTTTCTTTTCGCCTTTATATGTCTGATTCAAATTGTAACTTTTTTTTGCTTTTAAAGAAGTCTGCATTTCTATGTGTTATGTTTCAGTATTGTGATCCGATATGTTTTGTAACTCTTTATGTAACCTTCCCCCCCCCTTATGTAATACCCCGAAAGGGGCCTTTAAGGGAAAAATAAATGATGATGATGATGATGATGATCATGACTGTCGTCGCTGAGGGCCAGGAGGAAGATGACTACTTCCTAAGTACTGTTCAATTTTGTACGAGCGCTCACTATAGCGTGGGCAACGGGAATCCGAGTGGAATCCACGCAGGCCTATTCTTCGGTAAGTGTAGTCGCGGTACATGTGTCCGGCTTCACCACAGTGGCAGTACAAGGGTCGACTCTCAGGTGCTCACTATACGGTGGACTTCCGCGGTCCATGGCAATAATCGGTCTCAAAAGCTGGGCTTAGGAAATGTCAAGTCTTAGCAGGTGGATGCGAGAAACGTGCCGTCGACGGTGTAGAGACTCGCAGGGCATCCGCGTAGGATAGCGCGGGAGATTCGGCTTTGGATTGGGGTGACAGAGGAACGAATCGTCTGATTTCATCCCGAATGAGATCGCTGACAGCTGCAACACTCGGAGCTACCGCTGTATGACACTTCTGAAGTTCCTCGCGGACAACCTCCCGTATAAGCTCTGTAAGCGTCTCGCTGTCATAAGGCTCAGGCGCAAGTGAGCACGCAGCGGAGAAGGAAGTTTGTTGCTCGTACTGGTATAACCACTGCATAAGCATGCGCTCCGTATTTGTCACCTCACGAACGAACTTTGACAACGTTGTTAGCGGGTTGCGCACGAGGTCCACAAAAAGCTGTTTCTTTACGCCACGCATTACAAGTCGTTCTTTCTTGGCCTCTAGCATTTGCGGGTCGGCTAGTTGGAGCAGTCGTGACATCTCTTCAACGAACATGGCGACACTCTCACTCGGCATTTGAAATCGTGTAGACAGTGCCTGCTGAGCGCATTCTTTCCCCTCGGGGTTGCTGAAGGCCTCAAGAAGTAGCCGATGGAACTCCGGCCAACTCGTGAAGGAAGCCTTGTGGTTCTCGTACCACACTCTTGCCGCATCAAGAAGGGAGATGTAGACGTTTTTCAAATAACGGCGATCGTCCCAGTCATTGATGGCGGCCGCCCGTTCAAAATGACCCAGCCAGTCTCCCACATCCTCACCGGGATCGAAGTGGAAAAGGTTAGGCGTGCGAGGCGTGTTGGCGACGCAAGCTACGGCAGCGGGTGGGTCATCGACATGCTCAGTCTGGGTTGGGGTCGTGGGAAACATTTTCCTCGCGGAACTTGCCAGGGGACCGTATTGGGGTGGTATACCTTGGAGACGACGGCTGCTTCAATGGACTTCAGCAGAACCTGGTGTAGTGGTGTTGGTCGTTTATGGTCCAGGACCAGCAGCCTAAGACGCCGAAGTACCCAGCACTGCCACCAGTTTGTCGTGAGAGGAAACGACAAAAGGGGTCGAGACGTAGAGAACGATTGTTTACTTTTAGGTCAAGTCAAGTCAAGATCCTTGACGATGTGGCGCACACCCACGTTAGAATCCAGCTCCCCGCTTCTTCCTCCTCAGCCTTGACTGCCACTAGCGCGTGGCAACATCCTCACGTTTTCTCTCCGCCTAGGTGGAACAGTGGTTTGCGGGTTCTATCCCGGCCGTGGAGATGCGTACCGATGGTGGCCACATGCTACAGGCACATGTACTGTGCGGTGTAAGTACACGTTAAGAGGCACCTACAGATAAAAATTTTTGGAGCACTACATTAAGACGTCCCTCATACTTATATTGAGATTTCGGGACGTACAACTCCTGACAGTATTATCAGACAAGTTTTCTAAACAAGCTACTGTAAGTGTTGGAAGGCACCACACTAAACAATACCAAAGATGGCTAAGGCACCCTGTTATGGTTCTTTTTAGGTATGTATTTGCACCCGTCTGGAAGGTAGCAGTAGAATGTGAGAGTTCACATTTCTGTAACAGTCAACATACTCTCGTGCAGAGTATTTCGATTAACTTCGGTGTTGAAGACGCCGTGTAATATGTCGCACATATGACGCACGTGGCTGGCATTCTGGCGCTCTTTCTATACGCTGTGTGCAAAGCGGGGATGGTGAACTTTACTGCAACGAGCAAAAATGTTTGTGCCGCTACTGCACGAAATTTCTGTTTACATGCATTGTGTACCGGTATAGAAGCTGTGAATAATGACAGTGTCTTCATGATCTGCATTGTCATTGAAGGCAGTATTAGCTGGAGTTGACGAGGAACTCGCGAGTACCTGGCGGGGAATAGGCCTTGCTGCAATAGACCATGAGTGGTAGCTGAGTAAACCAGAAACGCCTGGCAAGCATCGTTTCTCACGTGGTGCGTGGCCTTAGTCTTCTTTATTTATGAGCTGTCCTAGTCTGTATGTTCACACGCTTTTACTATGCATGAGGCAAAAGCTAGTTGCTTATAATATATATATATATATATGGGTAGCTTTTTGGCGCCCTGCGGTGGTGTTCTACTGCCTAAGGTACTAGGCTGCTGACCCACAGGACACGGGATCGAATTTTAGGTGCGATGGCTGCATTTCCGATCGAAGTGAAACTGCTAAAGGCCCATGTGCTCCGACTTGAGTGTTGATAAAAAATGTTTAACGATTTAGAGTACTTCGTACTCAACTATGGGAGAGCACTGAGCTGTCCCGCTATAACCGTAATGCTTTGAATGAAGTGCACGTCAAAGAACCGAAGGTGGTCGAAATTTCTAGAGTCGTCAACTAAGGAGTCTCTCATAATGGTGCTTTTGGGACGTTAAACTCGACAAACGAATCAAGCTTTTCTGTCGTGAAATAACAAGGCGCGGAAAATAAATCTAGTTTTTTTGTAGACTTAGTATGCCCTGACTGGGCCAACACAGACTACTGTTAGGCCAGCTCATCGCCGCAGCAAAGCCTTTAGCGAAGGCTGGAAAAACGAGTGCTAATAGAAAAAAAATCTTTCCAAGTTTGAACTGAGTGTTCTTGTTTTACATGAAATTGTTTTATGTTGGAGAGCACCACGGCTCCACAGACGTGTTTTTGTCACGAAAGTGACGTTGAGAACCATATAATAAGAGAATGCAAAGAAAAAAAAACAGATAATGAACGTCTTTCGCGCGGAACCAAACCATCAACATCTTATTCTCTGTGCATGACGCTCACCACTACGCCGAAAAGCATACGGTGTCTGTAATGCTAATAGCAAGCCATTTATGTACATGATACATTGTTTGGCAGTCCTCAAAGCTTCAAAACTTCAGCGTGTTTTCGTTGTCAGTAGCGAGAGGGTACGACAAGCTCGCGTTGGAGCATGGAGGGAAAAAAATTGGCCCCATATCTGCATGTAATCTGCAAATGTCATCGAAAGACGATAGTCTTGCGTGTGGAGAGAGTGAACAATGTATTTGATGTTCTGCGCAAGAAAATCGGTGAATTGTATTTTGGAGGCGCTGCGTTAGAGTGCCTCGAGCGTGCAGCGGAGGCGAACGAGCGCATCAAGTCACGTCCCACGTGAGACATGAGCGCCACCTGCCAGTCTTCTTGCTAAATGAAGTGCGGGGCTCTGAGACGGGTGTGCGCGCCCGTCTCAGGGGTGATAAGGTGAGGAACGCAAGGCGATGGGTAGCTGCCACCACCATCGCGTATTAGCAAAGCGTTGGAAACACTCACCTTTTCGTGCAAGCGTTGGGTTGTCAGCGCAGCGTTATAAGCGCTATGGTCCTTAAAATTACTTATGTATGCCTTTTCTAGTAAAAGATGGACATGCAGAATATATACGTGTTGTTATGGTGCCCCAGACTTTCACAATAATTGCTTATTTATTGACAATGGTACAAGTATGAACGCTAAACCTTGACCAACATAGGTGGGCGCCGCGGATGGGGTCGGCCGTTTCAAGTACCCAGGGCTGTTAAGAGTGGTTAAACAGACAAATGTACAGACAGACAGACAGACAGACAGACAGACAGACAGACAGACAGACAGACAGACAGACAGACAGACTAAATTTTTTGCGTCGAAGGTCCCCAAGAAAGATTAAAAAAAATAAGTAGAAGAACAGAGAGGTTAGCGAGTTCTTAGACCAACTGGATACTCTGTGCTGGGAAAGAGAGTAAGGGGAATAAAAGAAGATAGAAAAATGTGTTAATAAGAGAGAGAGAGAGTGAGAGTGAAAATACAAAATAGTGAAGGAGTAAGAGCAAAATACGAAGAATACGACACTAAAAACTGTCTCTATGTCCAGTTGTCCACAAAAAAACGGGCTTGCGTTGCGCGCACTACCAAGCTCCCTGCCTCCCAGAAGCACCACCCCAACAGAGAAAGGTCTCTCCTTCACGCGTGCTTATCATGTTGGTATTTTAGAAGAAGACCAAGGTGACTTCGCACGCTGCCACGGCCGAGTTTATCAAAAGAGCGCACTGCTTACGCACGACACAGTAAGAATTGGGACAGTTGTTCTCACTTGTCCTGTCTATACTTGTGCGCTTGTTTCGTGCGTCTTTCTGCGTGAACAGCACGTTTTAGTGTAGAGCTCTGACGGTTGTTAGTCCTGTGCATGCTAATTTCGTGCGTGATTCCTGCTTGAGGTGTCCGCTGCAAGTTCAAGCAGCTTGCTGTTCTTCACGTGACTTCACAATTTGTTGCTGTTGCCGAAGCAATGCACAAAAAAATTGCCCGCAGCTTCCCTCGGGGGAACATTGAGGAGGATGCGGAGCATATAATTGGTTAACGGGGTGTTAAAGTGCGACTTACTTGGGTCGATGGCTAAATTGGTTAATGTGGTTGTGAAATGGGGTGTTAAATTGCGACTTACTTGGGTCGATGGCTAAATTGGTTAACGTGGTCGTAGGAGGCAGTGTTAAATGAGTGAAAACGTACACACGTATGCGAAAGGGCGGCGCTGGTCGAAGGGACGTCGATCATTGTGTTTGTGGATTCGTTGGAATTCATTTCACCGCGACCTTGGACGTCGACGCGCCGTACAAACCAACCGACGAGCGGCAACTGAGCGAGCGAGCGCCGACCTTGAGTATATATAGCGCGACGGCGCATGCACTGTCAGCTGTTGAATGTTCTCGAAGCGCGACGGCGCATGCGCGTCCACTGGAGAATCAGGAGAATTGTAGAATGTTCTCGAAGGGGAGAAGCGCGCGCGGCACAGATGGTGGGTGACGGTGCATGCGCGCGTCAGCTGTCGAATGTTCGAGAAGGGGGAGAAGCGCAACGGCGCATGTGCACGCGTCAGCTGCCGATGTTCTCGAAGCGCGATGGCGCATGCGCGCGCGTCAGCTGCCGATGCTCTCGAAGCGTGACGGCGCATGCGCGCTACATTATACAGCTAGCGAATGTTCGTGAAGAGGAGAAGCGCACGCGGCGTGTAGAGGAGGAAGGGTGCACAGATGGTGGAGGAGTGAAGCGCGCGCGGTGTGTAGAGGAGGAAGGGATGCACAGATGGTGGAAGAAGGAGGAGGAAGCTTGCGGACGGCGCCGCACTACAAGCCTCGAGTATTAGATGCTCCGCATCTAAAAAACGGTCAACTGTCCCTCTAAAGACACTTTTCACTTTCATGTTATATTGGCTCTAATATAAGGGGAGGAGCCACGTTTTTTTTTATTTCTATTCCTTATTAAGAGGGATTCCCATGCCCCTTTTCAGGTACTCCGTTGCGCACCCGACGGTCGTGTGATAGAGTCCCGGCTGCGCTAGCTGCACTTTCAATGAAGATGCACATGCTGTAGGCCCGTGTGCTCCAATTGGGGTGCACGTAAAAGGATCGCAGGTGATCTAAATTTCCTGAGCTCTCCACTACGGCGTTTCTCATAATCGTACGGTGGTTTTGGGACGTTAAATCACACAAATCAATCAAACCGATCATCAATCTAGATTGCTCATGTACTTATTCGTTTCGTGGCCTCGTGGATATAAGGGCTCAAAATTTCCAATCCGTATTCATTTCTGTGGGGGCAATTCTCTGTAACGTCATTATCATTGTCACTGATCATCATCACCATTTCTTAGCCACTGCGCCACGCCTCTCCCGCAGCTCATTCTTAGCTCGAGCGGCGCGATCTACAAAACGTGTTCACGCGCCTGGCGTGCCACAAGCTGGCAGCCGCCGTCGCCCCATTTGACCCGAGGAATAAAGTGGCGAGTTGGGCAGGGCCTCGTCGGCCGCCTTCATGACGTCGTCCCACGCCTCTCTATATCGTTACACATAGATTTTCTTTTGGGGCGCTTGCGTTCCTCTGTTTGTTCACCCAAGAAAACTAATTTCTATGTAGGAACATCTTGTACAGTGGGCTACAGTTCCACCAATCAAAAGATAATCGTATCAACGAACGAAGCTAGTTTTTTACTAGTAATAAATGTTTCCGTGATTGCTTGCATCAACGACAGTGACAATCTAATCGCATGTATTGGTGCATAACAGATCAGTCATTCTTAATTTCAGCACAGTTAGTAATTGCTCTACGCCTACGTAAAGCTTGCGATTTCTTAAGGTATAGCCTGAATAATGAAGTGTGCCCAGCAGAGCTGCGCAGGTGAAAAGACACCGCTGAGAAGGAAAGGCTCGTAGTGGACGAGGCTGCTGCTGGATCTGTAGCATCTTCCAGTTCATGTTGTCTACGTGTGATTTCAGCTATTATACTAGAGAAGAAATGGTACAGAAAAAAATGCAGAGAATTTAAGCATGCAGTCGAGGATAACCGGTTTGTTACCCTACACGTGGGCACGGAAACGGGAAATCGAAAAGAGAGAGGAAAGAGTAGAAACAGGAAGAAAGATACCACATAGTGCAGCACACACACAAACATGCACTCAGTCAGCTGCCTATCACGCTGGCCTGGTACGCGACGTCACTGCCACAGCCGTTTGCATGTCCTAGCTCGTTTTCCTTAGGAACCTCAGTAGTCGCTCAGTCGTCTTCAGCTGTGGTGTCTTCTATGGACGACATGCAAGAATACATTGAGCCGACATAGTGCCGCAGTGCACCATAGAGCGGACGCCAGTGACTATCTCTGAACATCACATACCTGACAGTCACACAGGATGTGACGTAGCCTGCTCGAAATGACAAGCATTTCAGAGGGCGTTGTCATACTAGTGAGCTCAAGTTTGACGCGGGAGAAAATGACCACTGTTTCACCCACGTCGCACGTACTTGTACATCCCTTTTGGCGAAGTTTACCCGCAGGTAGGGGCGTTGTACCCTACCTGCGTTGTACTCGGCATGTGGGTGGTATGAACAAGGTGAGGTTTCTCCTGCCTACGTTGCCCCGCAAGTCTTCTGAAGCCCTTGGTGCCTTCCTTATGGGCATGACAACAATAGGGCGCATCATTATCGGCGCCCTTTAGCCTTTTGTATCTCATGTTATGGGCTCAGCTATGCCTAATTCTTCCCGCACGAGAATCCTTATACGGAACAGTGCAGAGCCTTCCTGTTCGAGAGCGGGAAGAAAGGGATTCGGGGAGATTAATGGCTGCCGTGACGATAGGTCAATGAACATGTCATTTACTGGCAGTGATTCCGCTTCGAGGTTGAGGCCCACACCACAGCTGCGAACATGCGCTGCCGGAAACGAGTAGCTCACAATTATAGAAGTACGGTCATGCGAGGTAATAAAAGTACATTCATTTCCATACCAGAAGGAAAAATAAACAGCGGCTAACATTACAGACAAAAATTGTCGTTATTTTACGTGACTAATGTATCTTTTTTGCCAGTAAATAAAGCACATGAAGACTGTAACACGTCCTGACGAAAAAGCAGCACTCAGCTGCTGACCGAAAAGTCACGGGTTGCGTCCTGGCAGCGGTGGTCGCATTCCATGGAGGTAGAACGCGATCTACTCCCGAGTACTGTGCAACGTCAATCATCATCAATCAACATCAATCAAGTCTTTATTCTCAACAATTTCTCACAATTTGTCGGGGGTGCTTCAGGCAGAAATCTGTTGCAAACAGCTTGAGAGTGCGTAAAAGTCAGTTTTGGCAGTACTCTCGACAGCGTGCAATAAAATGAAGTATGTAAGTGTACGTGAGTTTCAGTTTTAGTTTAATATTATTCATTATTAAAAAACATATAAGAAATGAGTTAGTGTGCAAGAGTTCTACTTGACAGAGTTATCGAAACGCAAATAAAAACACCAAATGATCAAAAGTTCGGGTGTCCTCCTCTACGGTGTCTTATTACCGATTGTCTTATCATAGCTATTGCCTTTTACCAAATGTGGGTTTGCGCCGTACAGTGCGTTAGCGCAGCGTTGCTTCCAACTCATCCAAGCTAGACTTAGAAGCCTGCCTTAAGTTTTCGATGATGGTTCATTGCTTAATTATGATGGCGATCGACTGTGACAGCCATTGAATCTCCATAGGCAACGAGTATTGAATGCGATTTCTAAGCACCCCAAAGGCATGATCGCCATTTCTGTCACTCCTTCTGTCTAAGCGTTTATGTCCGGGCGTTCGTTTGCTTAACTAGGTACGCACTAAAATTGACATAAACAGAAGTGGGTTGTATCAAAACACGACTCATAGATCATGACAATAATACCACGAATTACCTTCTTCGTACGTAATGAATTTATTTCCAACAGTCGCGTGTGGCTCATAACCGAGCAACACGGCCCGCAGCGTAGGGAATGTGCCACAAGTTATTCGAAGTATACGTGAAATCAGGAACAGCGATAACTTACTTCTTAAATTATGATGCGAAAGCGTTAATGAGCTTATGTCACAGTGTATCCACTGTGGCCATTGGCGAAGTTGCCGATGAGTGAAAAATTCCAGTATAGGAAATAACAAAAAAGCTTGCCTGATCGCCCTGTAACGCAAAACTAACACAAACATAACAGAAAAGCATTACACAAAAGTGAAACGTGTCCTCTCAATGGCAGTTGAGCGTTTATTGTGCGTTGAATCAGCAATAGCGAAAAACTGCGGTCACGTGAACAACGCCAAGGCGCTCGAAACTTGCAGCGCACACCTCAAACATAGAGCACACACGAAATTACCATTCATAAAATGAGCGTGGACTAACAACTGCCAGAGCTCGACTCTTGAAGCATACTGTTCAAACAGAGAAAAAAGCGCAAGAAATGAGCTCACAAGTATATACAACAAGCGCGAACTGTCAAAGTGACCTTCATCAAAGTGACCTTCATCAGCAAAGTGACCTTCATGCTTTCTCGAATTACAAGTCTCACCTTTGTTGCTGCAACGCGTGACTAATATTTTGATCTGATGCTTCGAAGTTCCGTGCCCAGCCGCGGTGGTATAGTGGATAAGGTACTCGGCTGCTGACCCGCAGGTCGCGGGTTCAAATCCCGGCTGCGGCGGCTGCATTTCCGATGGAGGCGGAAATGTCGTAGGCACGTGTGCTCAGATTTGGGTGCACGTTAAAGAACCCCCAGGTGGTCAAAATTTCCGGAGTCCTCCACTACGGCGCCTCTCATAATCATATGGTGGTTTTGAGACGTTAAACCCCACAAATCAATCAATTGATGTTCCGTGGTAAGTTTTGGCCCCAGAAGCACAGTCTCTTTCATGTATCCAGGCTGCCAATAGCACTGAATCTTTCATCCGTTTTCAACACAAAGAAGGGGTGCAAAAATTATTGGGCATTCTATTTTGTAGGTAGAATGCGAGCACACTTTTCAAGACTACCTTCATTTGTGTGAGTAAGTTCATCATTAGAGGATAATCGAAAGCCGAAGATGACGAAGACGAAACACGTCCACTACAATGTTGCAGTGTTTATAAGGTGCGGGGCTGCTGAGCCGAAGGTCGCTGGTTAGATGCCTGCCGCGGCTGTCGCATTTCTATGGAGGTGAAAGGGCAGAAGCCCGTGTACTGCGCTATGTCAGTGAACAATAAAGAGCACCGTATGGCCGAAATTCCCGGAGCCGTTCTTTACAGCGAGTCTCATAACTATATCGTAGTTTCGGTACGTAAAACCAAAGATATTATAGTGAAACGTAAGCTTCAAGGCTGACACTTCCAATTGTCACTGACACTCAATTGTCGAGGCATACTCGATAAAGAAAGCAAGCGGTAAGTATGTCGACTGCCCACCTTTGGTGCTAAAAAAATGATTTGCTTTCAGCACACTCTGATACGCCGTATATTTTGTTTCAACTTTAATGTTTGAAGATTGACCAAGCAGTCTTTTTGTGTGACAAAGTGATTATGTCAGTGTTTGTGCGATTGATTCGTCTGTGTATCATGATGTTCTTTTCGAATAAAAGCCAGTTCCAAGTGTAATCGTAAGTGGAGTTCAGTAGTGTAAATCCTTGATCTGTTGCACCGTATAAGGACAGCTCTGTTGTAAATGTTTCGTCTTCGTCACTTGAGATTTTCAAGTGTGCTCCTGAAGATCTTGTGTTGCGGTAATTAAACCGCAAACTTGGTACATAACTTTTCCGCTCGAGTGTGACGACACCTGTGCATACTGATAGAGCACCCTTAGGATTATCTTCATTGAAAAGGTACCCATAAGCTGTCAGCTTGAACTTCCCTCATCACCAGGCCCAGATTTACAAACGCATTCACTCGGGAACACACCCCACACATCTGATTGCGCTATTCAATATGACGTGTTATGAACTTACCCTACAAGAAGCAATATTAAGAGAGGCACAAGTAAGTTAAGGTTCAAAACATGACAATATTAGGTCAACATGACAATATTAGGTTTTTTTTTTCAACGGAAACCGGATGGGTCTGCAAACGATGCGTACAGAGTCAGTCAGTAAAAGAACTTTATTTCTTTATTTGGTCCTAAGAAGACGAGAATGCCTCCGTCAGGGGGTACCGTCTGGGGGCCCCACCCACGATGGCGCCGGGAGGTCCAAGACTCCGTCATCGCGATATCATGGACCGCAAAATGGTCGTTGAGAAAGTAGGAATGAAAGATGGATGAAATAAGAACGAGAAATTGATTTTCCCATCGCGTGAGAGCTGGAACTAGGCCAGTGGAGGGGTGGGGGGGGGGGTATATTTGCAGGAAGACTACAGACGCACCAATGTTGCGGCTAGGTCTCGCTTGTTTTGGCTGGATTTTATTCACTTTGATATTTGTTGTTTTTGCCTAGACAATAAAAGAAGCTATATAGCGATAATAAACAGCACCAAGAAGCAGAAAATAGTGGAAGAAGGAACTCTTCATATAAGCTGCTTTATTATTCCTAAACTTTTTGCTTTCTTCAAAAAATTTATGTTTTCAAAATCCCAAGCACTTTGTAGCGAAACCAAGCCGCTTTCAGCGTTTCTGTCTATGCATAAAGCTATTCATATATAAAGCCGCCTACGTCTGAGAGCTCTCAAGATGACTTCCCTAACTTGTAGTCCTGAAGTCACATGAAACGACAAGAGGATACGACGAATATGAATGGCTAGTGATTACATAAGTGAGTTAAAACCCTGTCACATACTCGTCAGTTTTTTTTTCTTTCGCAAGATGCGTGAAACGTAATTTCTTCTTTCTGAACCAACACGGATTCAGAAAAGGTTTTTCTTGCGAAACACAGCTGCTAGAACTAACAACCGAGCTGCATTCCAATATGAACAGTAACCTTCAGACTGATTGTATCTTCCTCGATTTTTCTAAAGCCTTCGATCGCGTAGCCCATTGCCGTCTGATTTCTAAATTATCTGCCCTCTTATTAGACTCTCTTACCCTATCTTGGCTTCGCAACTTTCTTTCACTTCGTCAGCAGTTTACTATAATTAACAATTCCCCTTCCCCTCTTTCCCACGTAACTTCTGGCGTTCCACAAGGGTGCGTCCTCGGCCCCCTACTGTTTTTAATCTATATAAATGATCTGCCAAATAACATATCTTCCTGCATGCGTATTTTTGCAGATGATTGCATAATTTACTGTTTTTAATCTATATAAATGATCTGCCAAATAACATATCTTCCTGCATGCGTATTTTTGCAGATGATTGCATAATTTACCGTTCTATATCATCCCCCGACGACCAGGTAACTCTACAAAGCGACCTTCACCGCAATAATGACTGGTGTAACAAATGGTTAATGTCCCTGAACACGGAAAAATGTAAAATATTCTCCTTTACGCGCAAACAAAACGTTTGCACTTTCCACTACACTATCAATAATTCTGCACTATCACAGGCATCATCCTATAAGTATCTTGGTGTCCATTTCACACCAAATCTCTTCTGGTCTCACCACATCACCACCATTAGCACGAAAGCCTCCAAGTCCTTAGGATATCTACGCCGTAATTTACATAGCTGTCCCGCTCACGTCCGTCAACTAGCCTATCAAACCTTTGTCCGTCCCCAGCTTGAATTTGCCGCTCCTATCTGGTTCCCTTATCACAACTACTTAATTAACATGCTTGAAGCTATTCAGAATAGGGCGGCCCGTTTCATTTCACGCAATCATGACTATCACAGCAGCATAACGCAAATTAAAAACAATCTTTCTCTTCAACCCCTGAGCACTCGTCGCGACATTTCTCTTCTTTGCCTCTTTCACAAATACGTGCACACCAACAGGCCCCTCCCACTCTACCTCGATGTTCCTTCCATTACTTCACGTAGGTTGCTTAATCACTTCAGTTTCAAGCGATTATACGGGGCAACTGATTCATTCAACTCATCTGCTCTTCCTCGCGCCATACGTTTGTGGAATGGTCTTCCAGATAACATTGCATCTGTATCAGACAATAATTATTTCCGTCAGTTGCTGCTTACTCTCTTCTCACAATAGACTTGCCACTGTTCTGCACGTGTCGGATTTTGTGCCCTATTATGTTTGTTGCACACTGGAAATGTTTTCTGTATATGGGCATAGGTTCTGCGTTTTTGGTGCTTTTTCTATTGTATGTTCTGCAACTTATAAACAAATTACGGCACGTCGTTGAGGTAAAGCCAGCTGGCTATCTTTGGTTGATGTCGCCTTCATATGCTATATTGACTGTATTCGGTTCCCACTGTCGTGTGTGCACTATGAAATCGCCTTTTCCTTTTTCTTATTATCGCCTGTTAACTTCAACTTACATTGCAATCCGCGTCATATTTTCATTGTGCTGATACGCTTTGTAACGCATGAATCAATTTTGTGTGATCTGTAAAACTTCACCAATTACCCCCCTTACTCAATGCCCTGTAAAGGGCCTGTAAGGAATTTTAAATAAATAAATAAAATAATTGTCTACCACATGCTGCTGTGTGTGGCTAGGCGCACCATATTTACAACAGCTTATATATTGCTACGAGCGTGTCTTATTTGCACTTATGTTTCAGTCGGGTTTCGGCCACAAGCCTGCCTGAAATGCTGTACCGGGAACTGTGCCTCGTTCCAGAAGGTTCACGTTTATAGCAGATCGTTTTGTTAAGACTACGCCCACTTCCTGAAACATTTCAGATTATTCTGGAACCTACGTTGCCGATAGCGATAACACTAGAATGTTTTATCGCATGCGTTTGGATGCCAACATGCTTCGCCGCTTATCAGTTGATCGAAGGCCGACGCTCTGCTCTCTGCTATCAGTGCCAGTGCTTTGCTGTAATCTGGCTACTTTCCTTTTACGTGGCCACAAGTTCGACTGTATAAACGGTATAATCTTCAACCCCCTGTCTGCTACCTTAGTCGACGTCACGACCTCTTGACAATATTTATCCAGGAAGGACGATAACAGACACTGGTAATTCAAGGGCGAGAGCGTTAAGAAAACACATACATCGGCAGCGTCGACTTAGTGACCACTAATGATGAAACTTAAGCTCCCGAGAAAAACTGGACCCAAGCATTTGACGTGGTAGTCAGATATTCTACCGCACAGGCACTCCAAGTCTAGAAGCTGCTTTGGCAAAACACACAATACAGGCGCTATGTCAGTGCAACGTCAATTTTGGCTGGGTTTCCGGCTATATAATTTTAGAGCCATGAAAAAAGTAATCCATATGCGATCGTATAGCATATGGATCGTAAAGTGATCGTAAAGCCTGTTATGGTGTTGGTTAAAGGACGTTTGTCACTATGTTTGTTGATAGCGGACGAGAAAGGATTAACATGAACTTTTTATTTCATGGCATGGGTGGAACGGCTGACGGCGCACGGATACGCTACCGTGTGCAGCGCTGTTGAGTCGGACGTCGCGGCCAACCCAGCAGTCAGGGTCGCAACTCCGGAGGTCCAGGATCAGGCCACGGCTCACGAGGACCACACCCGGTAGGCCTCGCCCACGAACCTGCTCCCGGCCACTGTACCCAGACAGGAGCCGTTCGGCAGGTCTCGGCCTTTGACCTTGAAGAAGAATGGCGATTTGGGCTAGTTGGTTTGAATTCATATTAATAAGGGCTGCAGCGCGAGCACGAATGTCTGTTTCTTCTAGCACATTCGTGCTCGCGCTGCAGCCCTTATTACTTTGACCTTGAACAGACACACCGGAGCTCAACCTGGCCGACACGTACGGGTCTCACGTCCGGCTCTGGAACGCTGCCAGGAACTCGTCCTCTCGAGCGGCGCACCGCTTCCTCTGCCTTGGCCAGGGCACCGCCAGGTACCCTCGGGTGCACACTGCAGCTCATGAGCTCGCGCCCCACGTCCGAGTCTGGCGAGTCGCTCTGTACGGCTCGGCACCGCTCGGCAATCCTCGATTCCGCCGGCAACTCCCCTGGCACCTGGATCCTCGGCCACCCTGGACCTTGCACGGCTCCGTGGTCCATGCACACACCCGCGTCTCGCCTGGCAGAACGTCTCGCTCGTCTCTTGCAGATGTGCGACGCTCTGGTGACACCGGCGCTTGATGGCATGGGTGCGACTACTGAGCAGTCAACCCGCATCGAAGACGCGATGCTTCATGTGGGGAATGGCCAGCCCATCCAGCGAAGAGCGTGCTGCTGAAGACGCGATGCTCGACGCAACCGCGACCAGTAGCCAGGCCACGTTCATCACTGTGTTGAACGGCTGACCGTGGAGACGCCTTGCCGAGATCCACGATGCCCTCGGCAAGGAAGAGAAAAGCAGGCCCGGCTGCGCCTCAAGATGCAGTAATCGTGCCGGCAATGCCGCCCCACTGGTGGTTGGACGGCAGCAGCGTGGACGGCCGCGTTCCCTGGCCGGAACCTGGCTCGCCTGCGTCCGACGCTTCGGCCCGCTGTCTCCCGTCTGCCGCGGCTCCGGCTCGTCCCCAGCCACAAAGCCTACTGCCACGTAATGGTCGCACGTGGCCCAATCGTGGCACGCCACCTCTATGGGCCACCACAGGTCATCAGCTGATTCGCTGACACTCACGCGCACATTACACGCGCCTTCCCCCGCACTTCCGTCGTTGTCGTTTTCTTCACTCATCACACCTGTGGTTATTATGTTGGCTGGGCTTATTTAAATGTCTAATTGCCATTAAATTTACAATCCAAAACTTCAGCAAGCCATATTCAAGCGTTGCTTACGCAAGTTATTTACACTATTCACACCTCCGCACCTCAAAGTGGACATTGTTGCGATAATACAGCCGTAAAGGCGCTGGCGTGAGTGCTGACATTTCGCCGGACCATAATTTAACCTTTAAATGCCGAAAAAAGATTCTTAAATACTCGTTCTAGGGCGGAGCTCCTTAAAGCGGCACCCCTTCGTTCCTAGTCATAGTATGTAACATGTCATACGCTTTGATCAGCAAGGTGGGGCCGGTGAGAGATTTCTCCTGTGCGTTGTTGAACAATAAAAAATTGCAGCGTGCGCGTTAGCTAAAAGCCGAATTCTCCTGTCTCTCATTCCCCTTTAGCAGCCATTGGCATGCACATTGAGCACTATCTGACAATAAAGGGTTGCCACGTTATACTCGCTGGGCGTAGCCTCCTTGGCGTTAAAAAGGTTTAGCGAGCATTGGGCCGCAGTGCCATGAATACAGTGAGCTATTATATACCATGAACTCGAGGTCGTTAAAGGTGGGAAGTAGACGCGAAGCGCAAGCCGTAAGGAAGTGTGCGTGTGCCACCTCTCGTTTAGTCCTTGGAATGTCCGCAGGATAGCGGTGATTCTATATGCGGATTATATGATGAAAAGTTGCGAGATGGTCGTACTTGGAGTGTTGAATAGGTGGACAAACGGACACACAGACAGGTGCTTGGAAGGATGCACGGATGGCTGCACGGACGGACAGACGCATGGACGGATGCAGGGGCAGATGCACGGACGAACCTAGGGACGGACGCACGAACAAACGCACGCATGGACGAGCGGATGGACGCAAGGACGGTCACACAGACGGATGCATGGACGGACAGAAGCAAGAACGAAAGGACGGATAGATGCTTCGCCCAACTCTCCATCATTCAGCCCGTGGATATGCTGCCTTTTTTGCTTCAGCCGACATTAATTATTACCAACATATAATTAAGCCAGTATGTTCAGCAAATGATGTGTTCTAAACTACTATAATTACAAAAACGCGTTGATTCCCCCCGTAACATTTGGATTGACCCCCCCCCCCCCCAAGTGCAGCATAGAACTAATCACTGTCTCTTTTGCATAAAACTAAGTGTCCCGCAAACCGTGTGAACTGCATAACCTTTGCTGATGTTGCTTGGAAAATAAGGCTTACCAGGTAAAAACAAAAAGCTTGCGTCATTTTGCAGGCTGTTAGACCACTCTTGTTAAGTAATGTTATGGCGCTTCTCAGTGGGTATCGCGGCGGCATTCATATTTCTTGTATCATCGCGAAGCTCTTCTGCTAAATTGTTCATAAACGCATTCTGTGCGTGTGTGAGTGCGTGTTTGCGTGGGGGGGGGAAGGGTTGCGCGTGCGTGCATGCGTGCTGGATTGCTTGCATCCGTCCTTCTATCCGCTCATCAGTTGTATTACGAAATTAGCACATTTTCTGTTATGGTACAGATATTCCAGAGGCTGACTTGGCAGGCACCACCTCCTGTCAAAGTCATGGTAAAAAAAAACTTGTGAAGGATTTAGGGTGGAGGAAGCAACAAAAGGGAGAAGGCAGGGAGGTTAAACAGAAAGGCATCTGGTTGGCTACCCTACACTGGGGGATTAGGGAAGGGGCAAGAAAGATAAAAATGTGGGAAGAGAGGGAAAAGAAAAAAAGGGGGGAGAGACTGACAGTAATTTCACTGCAGCGTATAGAACTCTACCGCATGTCAGAGGCGTTCACACAAGCCTGTCTTTCTCAGGAATCACAGCAGGGCTTTCACTGCCTTGAGGGCTGTCGAGGCATGTGGACGTTACTGTAAAAGCACCTGCACAGAAAGAGGCCGATCATCCAGTCGCCGCATTGCGTTGACAAGTGCTTGTCTGTCTGAGGCAAATCTAGGACAATGGCACAGCAGGTGTTCGATATTTTCGTCCGTGCCGCAAACATTGCACGCCACACTGTCAGTAATTCCAATTAGCGGGGTATAAGCTTTCGTGAAACCAACTCCTAGCCAAAGGCGATAGAGAGTACTTGGAAATGTACTATGGGAGCACAAGGCCATCCCGTACTAGCGTACTTAGCTTTTTGCCTTGATTGATATTCTTGAAATGAAGCCTCCTGCATTTATTTTCCCTAATGCCTAAAAGACCATCATAGGTCCTCTAGGAAGGTCCGGGTCAGGTCATCTGATCGGAAAGAATCGCTGAACGAAATATTCCGGATAATATTTCTTCCAATTATTTTTGGACGATGATCTCGTCTTTTAAATATAAGCCTAGTATAATATATATTTTTCTAGCTGTCCTATTGATCTGACGAACCTATAAAGTAATTAAACAGTAGTGATGCTTACGTGAAAGATCGGCTTTTTATGCTACGATTTATTCACCACATACATCTTGTTTTTTAACACTTTTTTTCCGGCAGTGAGCCTGATTGAAAATAAACTTTTACGATGCGAGGACAGGGGAAGAAGAGTTCAATGCCCTGACCGTAAGGAGAAAGAGGAGAGAAGCCGCGAAAGATCGTTGGACGGCTGAAGATGTCGAACATCGTTGTCGTCCTATATTTCTTCTTCCCCCATACACTTTCGTAGTTTCCTCCCCGTCAGGCATGTCGGCATCGTCCGTTCGTCCTGCCCATCGTTTGCTAACCGCACCCTGCGACGTCAGCGCTTGCAGGGCAGCAGAGGTCAGCGATCCCGCCATCACGTCCCCACGGAAATGTTCTTTCTTACTCTTCAATATTTCTGCTCTCTCCGCGGGAAGGCCATGCTGCCTTTATGATAGTTTTACACTTCCTTTCTGATTAATCGTGATCGTTTTTTTGCACGGTATACGATATTGAATGCTCCTATTTTCTTGCGTGGTGAGGATTGCTTCTAAAAAATACCATCACCACGTTCATTTAGAGATGTTCATCGCAGACGTACTGCAGCCGTTTTAAATACGAAGCACTTTTTTGTGTACTGTAAGAACTTTTTGGTATCTATCTATCTATCTATCTATCTATCTATCTATCTATCTATCTATCTATCTATCTATCTATCTATCTATCTAACGCTATATGCCACGATATGGCATCATATTAGCGCCACAATGACGTCTCAAGGCTCGTAAGGAGTGACGATGTCGACACTTGATATTTTTGCATCATTCCCGTTGACGCCGACACCGCCGATAGTAACTTTTTTTTTCATGAAGCCCGTGTAAAGCCTTCACATTAACGATATAGGTGTCTTATTGTAGATGATTGCTTCTGTTGCCAAAACTGAATGCCAGCCAGCCTCGAGATTTCGCTCAAATGTAGTGCTGATGGCTGGTCAGTAGTTCTATCATATATACACATCAGCTGTTCAGAAATGTATGATTTCATTACTGTAAAATTGACCCTCACGCCGACAGAACTCACACACTGTATTACGATACCAATTAGTGCACGAAAAGTTGTTTAGTTGGATTCATTTTTATGTGGCATCCTGTACTACAATAATTGACTTGTTTATTGATCTTTCGGCAAGCTCATCAAAGTCGGCCGTAAGTACTCAGTGTGCTTCGATTTCACCCTGTCGTCTGTGAGTGTATTGATCTTTTCATCGTTTAAAATCTTGAAATCAAGCGCTAGAGCGACATCCGCCTCCTTCACATATTTTTTTTCTCGATCTCCAACTTCCTTGATTGCACGTTGCAAGAAAGTATAGCACGTTTTTCCCGCCCCTTCATTGCCCCAGACATGAACCCGCCATCGATTGTCGTATCGATTCCCTTCGAACTGGGTCGCTGGACGAAAGTGGTGCTCGCTTGTAGACACACCCCTTGCCCCCTCAGCTACGCTCCCCCTCAGTAAATGAAAATGCCTCCACCGGTGCAGTACCTATCGACCGAGTCGGACGTTTTATTCGCTCCGTGTCAGTGCCGCCGTGTACGACACTCCTGCTCTTGTCATCGAGCAGTTGTTTCCGGTTCACAGTTCAGCTGTAGGGTGGAAGCACTGGCTTTCGGACAAGGCTTTCGAGCCCGTTGTTACAAGCGTAATAGGCGCGTGCAGGAGTACAGCCTCACAAAGAAATAAGGGAACGCACTGAGAGCAATGAGTCGTGTACGTCACAGGGGAAGCGTGTACTCAGGAGCAATTTGGCATATATTTGCAAGTAAAACCTCTCCGCGAATGGGAAGCAATATGAATGGCCGTCGGTATAGCCCACTGGTTCTGTAAAGATACAAGACGAGTTTTAAGAGTAGCAAAGGTAAATGCTATGCGGT
This sequence comes from Rhipicephalus annulatus, assembly GCA_013436015.1. Taxonomy (NCBI): domain Eukaryota; kingdom Metazoa; phylum Arthropoda; class Arachnida; order Ixodida; family Ixodidae; genus Rhipicephalus; species Rhipicephalus annulatus. Next base: position 210,017 of record WOVY01009956.1, on the reverse strand, counting down.
CCATTATATACACTTATACCGAAGACGACTTCAAGGCAAAAATTGACTTTTGCCTCTCACTCGATTCAGCTAATACGTCGCTCGAACCAGTATATGACGTCCTCCAAGGGGTATAGGATGGGCCTTAGCCGTCGGAGGGAGAGCAATTCTGTGCCCTGTAGCGCATGCATTGAAGTTTTGTACTTGATTTTTCTATTATTGTTATTATTATTATTATTATTATTATTATTATTATTATTATTATTATTATTATTATTATTATTATTATTATTATTATTATTATTATTATTATTATTATTATTATTACATCATGATATGGTTTCTGCAGTGCCTGTAGCAACAGTATACCTTTTATCAAGCGATGGTGCCATACGATCACTACTCTTTCCAAGTCAGGTTATTTGACCTAAACTACACTATTGTGACATCATGATTACTTTATGATAGCATCATGAATTTTACATGTGACCTTCGACATAATTTTTTGACCAAGCGACAATGTCAAATTAGGATGTCACTATATGACGTCAAGTTTTATAACGTCATATTGACGTCATGAAACCTCTCGGTGATGTCATGAATTTTGGTAACCTACGATGTTCTAAGTACGCATTGGAGTGACGGTCACTTACCACTTTCAATAGGCATCTACGGCTATTGCCTAAATACTAGTGTCCAGGCCCTGACATTGAGGGCAGCCACCTTGATATAAATGGTCATAATTTAAGATGATTGCAATGGCGGCCAGTCTTGACCCTGAAATTTTTAACACCCTCCGCTGCATTGTAGGATTATGCACAACTTGCTCAGTTGCTTCACAGCCGCTAGACAATGGAACGGGAAATGACAGGTATAGCCTGTAAAGTCAGGAAGAGAGCAGAGTGACTGAGGGAACGAACGGGGAATGACGGCATCATAGTTGAAATGAAGAATGAACGGACACGGGCCGCACGTAGTGTGTAGCTGGTCATTACCTGACTGAATTCGAAGAGGAGGTAAATGCCTCAGGGGGAGAGAAAGAATTGCCGGCGAATCTACGTGCGTCGCTGGCAAAGGTTGTCGAAAGACGATAGCCTTTTGTCTGGATAGTCTTTTTCTGTCTTGTGAGGTCACAAGCCCCTCACTGATCATTACCGTGATAGCGCGGCAACCGTAAGCGTATATATATACATACATAAACATATACGTGAATGACGGTGGCGGTGACGATGACGGCAAAAACCAGCCGAGACTGTTCACATAATTTTTTGCGCATTAAAACTTCGCAGGTATAACGTGGCAGCACAAAGCGCGAGACCGGGTTGATTGGCGGATGATGGGAGATGCCCTGCAGTGGGCGTAGCCAGGCTGATGATGATGATGATGATGCTAGTGTGGTGATGATGATGTTGATTATTATGATGATTCGGGAAATGTCAAAAGCCACTTCGCTTGCTGGTGCGCTTGTGTTTTGAATGAGCACGCTGCTGACACATGACGAAGTAAGAACTGAGAAAGTTGGTCACACTTGTCTTGTACATACTTGTGCGTTCGTTTGATGCGTTCTTCTGTTTAAACAGCGCGCTTCAAGCGCCGAGCTGTGACAGCTTTGCATCGCGCTTCTCTAGTGTATGCTGATTTTGTGCGCGTTTTATGCGTGAGGTGCGCGCTGCAAGTTTCTGCGGCGACTGGCCGTTCTTTGCGTGACTTCACAATTAGTTGCTGTATCATTCATTCCTTCGCCCTTGTGACGAGACAATGTACAATAAACGCTCAACCAGCTTTATGAGAACACGTTTCACTCTCGTGTCATACCAATTTTCAGAAAGAAGGATCAGCCACGTTTTTTTTTCTCTTTTTAGTGAAAGTGACCTTTCGGTACAACTCCCCAACTCTATGTTTCCCGAACACGGGTTTGTTCTTACGCAAGCAACCTTTACGCACATCTAGGCTTCAGCTACCAAGCCGGAAGAGCGTTGCGGTGCTTCCACTGATTGACGGCGGCCGCTAATCAAGTTTGGCTGCTGCTTCTTTCGCCTTACGTATTTATTATGGCTTCATTTTTATTTTTTGTCTTAGCCTTTTCAACGTTTTTGTGCGTCTTCTTTGTCATACGTGCTTGCACGTTTGTTTATTAGTACAGTGAACTGTCTCAGCCCCAGAAACCTGAGCTGTAATGGAAGCCAGCTGTTATACCGGGTTTCTTTTTGTCCGTGTAACAGCCTTTCTTATTTAACTAGTCGTGCTTGTCTCAGCACAACGCTACATAGAAACTTGACCGCGGTGACAACTGAAGTGGAAATGATCTGTTTAGGGAAGCGATCCGCGTCCGGGGGAAGCCATACGCAAGCAAAAATAACGAAAAATAAGTGAATTTATTCGCTCGACGAAAAATAAACAAGTGTAAATAAAAGAATGAAGTGATATCGTTCCTGTCTTCGGTCGCTGGCACCATCCAGTCATCATGCCCAATGAAACGTGTGGTGGCTTTATGCGTGATCAAGCATTATTTATACAGGTGCTGTTCTGTTCTGTTCTGTTTTAACTGTTTAGCTGTGGAGAGGTTGAGGTGCCTATTGCCTCGGCTACTCCATATTACAAAGTTCTGCAGCGAAAAATAAAATAGTAATACAGAACGGTACCCCAAAATTAAGAATACAGAAAAGAAAAGAAACATAATAGCACACTGAAACCAGTTCAAATATCCTGCCAATACACAGTTTTCTTCGCGCAGTTCACACAGTCATAAATTACTTACACGCGCACCTTACTAATCTAATGTCAGTATATACATGACCACATTTTATATAATACCCATCTCTGGCTGTCAGTCATAGGCGCTTGTCCAGTCCGGTCTCCACTAAAAAGTCTGTCAGGAAGATTATTGCCTTTTTCTGGAGATGCATCTCATGCCATGGTCCAAGTAGTTTCTTTATTGTGAGGGGCCATTTGCCCAAACTTGCTAATTTGTTCTTTAATTTTTCTGTTTCATTCGCGTATTTAACGCACTCCAAAAGAATATGGCGACCATTTTCTTCTGCATAATCACAATGGCATTCCGGTGAGTTGGATCAATGTATCTTGTGCAGGAAGCTGTTTGTGTATGCTACTTCCAATCTAAGTCGGTGGATCAATGTCTCTAGGTGACGTGGGAGGTCTGTCGCTATGGAAAATTTTCTGTGTGGATCAACTTCATAAAGTTCCGTTTCCTTTGATTTACGGCTCTCAAACCACTTCTACATCTAACAATGGTTAGCTCCTTGTGATAAAAAATGTCGAATATCCGCCCCTGACATAGGGATTGCGCAATCCCGTCCTTCCTTCAATGGTTTCTTCGCGAGACTATCCGCATCTTCATTTCCCTTTATTTCAATGTGGCTGGGTATCCATTGGAATACGATTTTGTGACCCTGCGATGAGGCATATTCCACAGTTTCTGCAATACATTGTGCTATTTCACCATTTTTGTAAGGTGATCTCACATTTCTGATCAGCTGAAGAGCAGGTTTGCTATCAGTGCATATCACCCAGTTTCGTGGCTCAGTATTCTCGCAAATAAGATTAACTGCTTCAAAGATAGCCACCAATTCTGCCGTCTTCGATGAAGGTTTGTGCGATAATTTGTACACCTTTTTCTGAATTTCGGGTATAAAGACCGCACAGGCTGACGCTTCTTCTGTGCATGATCCGTCTGTATATATCTTCGTTTTTCCATTATGCATGACATGAAGCTGATGAAGTACCAACTGTGCCGCTACTGGAGGTGCCATGTCTGCTTTCTTCTCTATGCCGTCTATTTCACGGATAACGTTGAGAAGTGGCAGCGTCCAAGGTGGTTTTGAAGGTTTCCATTGTTTAAATTCTGGTACTACTGCTTGAAATGATGATAAAGTATCCTGTAGTCTCATTGCCGTCCTTTGTGTTAGTGCACCAGATAAAAATTGACTTTCATGTTGCGTGAAAATTCTAAATAAATTTCGAGATGTTTCTTTAGTTCGGAGTACTGCCAAAGGAGGCTCCGCATACACTAAAGATGTTATACTATATGTATAATGAGCACCTGTATACTTTTGTATACTATAATAAAAGTATACAGGTGCTCATTATACATATAGTATAATATCTCAAAACCACGATGTGATTATAAGAGATGCCGTAGTGGAGGGCTTCGGAAATTTTGACTACCTGGAGTTCTTAAACGTGCTCTTAAATTTAATTACATGGGCCTCGAGTATTTTCCCCTCGATTGGAAATGTTAATGCCGCGGCTGAGATTCGATCAGCCAGCATGCGGGTAAGAAGCTTCGAAAACCCAACTAATCAGCGTGTGATGCATGCAAATCCAACCTTTTCTTGTGCATTTTCGCACGCTCACGATAGCTGCTGAAGGAAAAACTTGCGATTGCTATAGGACCAACAAAGACGATAACAAATGAACGTTAAAAAGGAATGCCGTTGAGAAAGTTGTGCTTAGGTGACAGCTAAAGCAGCTCCAGCATGGCAGACAGCGAACAGAATCTTAAAATAAAAAAATATTTATTGGCCGCCCAAAGAGAGATTGCTTGCCTTTCACAACGCAAGAAGCAACACATAATTTATGCAAACTGAAAGTGTCACGTCGGCCTCAAACAAAGAAGTAGCCTTGCTTTAGATGAAGAGTATTATTGACCTAGGTATCAGTGTGGAAGCTGTGTCTAGCAAAAATTCACCCAGCACCACTTCGCTGACACCAGTGAAAATGAAAAGATTGTGGCACTCCAGTCGTCTGGAAAATGTATTTTTGTGTTTTGCAAGTCTTACTTATGTTGTAGGTTTCTATTTTTCTTGAGCCTTAACACTGTTTCTTAAGCTTTGAGGTGATAGGGAAGTGATTGCATAGCAGATCGCTGTTTCAGTGGGTGCTCTCTTTTTTCACCTAATTATAGGTGAACTTCGCAAATATCACATCCGTGTCCGTCTTGGATGGACGTGGACCCCCACGGACGTCCGCCAGTTACGGCGGCGTCGGCGGTGGCCGCATTCAGGAAGCGTATGGGACTCTACAGCGACTACGACAGCGAGGGCACTCTTGTTTACTCAATGAGCAGCGAAGAGCCTTCTGATGACGACAATTTTAAGCTGGTGCTGAGCCGTAAAGCGAAGAGGCGGAACGTAAGAAAATCTTCGCAATTGAGTACGTTGAACAACAGTGTGCCAAGGAGACCCGTAACAAACACTATCCTTTTTGTCCCTGAGGTACCGTACGGTAACATAAAGCGCCTGAACAGGCAATCTGTTTCGGTGATGCTGGAAGGACTCGTGCCAAACGAGATCACAGACATCAGAATGAACACGCGTAAGAACATACTGGCCATCGACGTTTTGCATGCTGCGGCACTTAATATACTGCGCAACGTCAACGACCTGGGGGGAATGAAAGTTCGCTCCTACATTCCTGTGAGCTCTAACGTCGTCACTGGAGTCATCTACGATGTGGATACTGCCATTCCCAGCTCCGACTTCGATGTTCTGGTCAAACCGGCAAATGAAGCCAGCGTCGTCGGAAAAGTTGTCCGTTTGTGAAACTCACGCTGCTTGACGATCATGTTCAAGGGCGACTCTCTTCCTTCTCACGTAAAGGCGGGCCATTTTCGGCATTCTGTGCGGCCTTTCGTACCGAAGGTCTTACAGTGTTAAAAGTGCATGAAGATGGGCCACGTGAGAAGCGTATGCGAAAATAGGATGGTGTGTCCTCATTGCGCAGAAGCCAATTCTGCGGATTACTGTGAAGCAACTACCCTCAAATGCTCAAATTGTCATGGGTCACATGCAGCTTCGTCAAAACAATGCCCCAAAATCCAAAGAGAAATAGCGGTATTGAAACAAATGGTCAGAGACAATTCGTCGCATCGAGAGGCTGCCAGGACCATCCGAAAGAGGCGTCATCGTCACCGCAGTTCATCAAAGAATGCCGCAGACGCTGCATCGAAAACGCCACTCCACCATTTTTCTCTTCCACCACCCTTGCCTCCCAGACCGAAGGCGGCCAGCGCGGTCAACAAGCCAACGAGCAGCACTGTTGCAGATGAATCAGTTTGGCCTTCATTGCCGAAATCACAGCCACCTGCGAATTCCAAGCGCACATCGACAATCACATCACTCCAGCCAGCTGCTGACAAGCTGCCTGAGGAAGACACAGAAGTCATCATAATGTTCCGAACACTGCTGGATGCCATGCGAAAGCTGTGCAGCAGCCTGAAGTCTCCACTCGCTCAGAGTGCACTACAAGTACTGGATGCTCCAAGTCCAGTATTTGCAAGTCTCCAGTAGCAACCATGGCTCGACCAATTTTCTCCTTCCGCAACGAGGTTCGACAAGCGTCGATAATGCAGTGGAACGCGAGAGGCCTGAGATCCCAAATCTCCTAATTCCGTCAGTATATACTCATGAATCGTATTCGTATAATAGTTATATGTGAACCAAACGTGCAACAACCTCCTAAACTATCAGGGTATGAATCTTTCATTCTATCAGGGTATGAATCTTTCAACGTGCGAGGAACGCAGCAAGGTGGTTGTTTACATTCGCACAGATTTCACATATGTGCATCACGCAGTTCAACCACATGATGACAATCAATATGTCTGCTTACGTGTTAAAATGGAAAAAGTGTCATTCACACGCATTGGTGTCTACATATAAACATCCGGACGATTTGAACAAGGCCGACTACGAGACATACTGACAACAACTAAGGGCCCGTGGGTTATAACTGGAGACTTCAACGCACATCACTTAATCTGGGGTAGTTCGACGATCAACGCTAAAGGAAGAAACCTCGTGTCATTCGCCTCCAAGCATGACCTATGTTTCTTAAATTATGGCAGTCCTACATACCTGCGGGGCCTTACGTACAGCAGTTGCCTCGATTTGACTCTGGTATCCAGAAATTTCGGTCGCAAGTGCACTGGTTTTCAGACGTCAAAACGCATGGGAGTAACTACATTCCACATTATATGCGAATAAGGGGTCTAACTAACTCCTCTCCTAAGACCACAATACGGTGAATTGATTGGTCCTAATTTCAGCGACTCATGGAAAATGCATGCCGTGAGGACCCTGACCAGAACTTGGAGGATGACATCAAAGAGGCAATGAGGGAAGCTTCTTGTCTTCTCCCGTTTACCGGTAAGCGTTCAAATTTTAACGTTGAACTGGAAAAACTGCGTGTGCTTCGCCAAAGGGCGGAAAGGAGATACAGACGGACGAAAGCAATATGCGACTTGAGGCTGGCACGACGCATACAGAAAACGTCCAACGACGTTTAGACAAACTTGAACAGGAACGCTGGAAATCATTCTGCGAATCATTGGATCCCCGAAAGCCGTTGTCACGCATCTGGAGCACTATTCGTGGCCTGCGCTCGACTCCCCAACAAAGACATCTTTTCATGGCTTTAGCCCTATATTTAGGCCACACGCAACTTGAAGTGGCAGATGAGTTTTGTGCGCGAATCGCTGGTGTGTCCGCTTTGTCCGGTGGGACCATTAGGAGTGTTATCCCTTAACCCCGCATCTCTGAAACGGACAATCTTTTCACTATAGAAGAACTTGACGCATCTTTGGCGGCTTCCCGACGATCATCTTCACCAGGACCCAATGGCATCACCTACACCGCTCTAGCCAACCTTCAACAGGAGGCAAGGGGACAGTTGTTAAGCTATTACAACCACTCATGGCAGGCAGGCATTGTTCCCCAGGATTGGAAGATAAGTCAACTTGTGCCACTACTCAAAGCAGGAAAGTCACCATTTGATTTGACATCATTTCGCCCTGTTGCCCTCACAAGTTGCGTAGGAAAAGCCATAGAAAAGATGATACTTACACGCCTATAATGGTACCTAGAGCGCTACATCGTATACCCAAACTGCATGACGGGTTTTCGGCGAGGTAGGTCATTTCTTGACAACGTGATTGATCTCACATTTATTCAGCAACAGAAGAGCCTCAAGCGCATACCACTGGCACTCTTCCTCGACGTCAAAGGGGCTTATGATAACGTAACAGATAAAGCCATCCTACACTCGTTGGAAGCTGTCGGAATCGGTGGTCGGATGTTCCAATGGATCCAGGATTATTTAACGAGAAGGTCCTTTTTTTGTACAAACCTCACACGAACCTACCACCAATAACTATACCTCCCGTGGCGTCCCTCAGGGCGCCGTAATAAGTCCCCCTTTATTTAACCTCGTGATGGTAGGACTTCGTGAAATTTTGCCAAGTACTATCCTCATATTCATATATGCTGGCGATATTTGTCTATGGACTTCGGCTGTAACTCGTCTACAAGTGCGTGCAAGAGTCCAGCAGGCTGCCATCCTGACATGCTCATATCTCCGCAAGCAAGGTCTTTCCGTCTCAACGGAGAAATGTGCATTGGTTGCGTTTACTCGCAGAGCCATGACACAATGCTTCATTACCATCAATGGACAAAATATTCCATACCAGAAGAACCATCGCCTCCTGGGTGTGATTATTCACAGGGACCTTTCGTGGAGTGTCCACTGCAATTACCTGAAGAGAAGGCTAACTTCCATCGTCCATATAATGCGGTTCCTCTGCGGAAAATCTAGGGGCACATCGATAAGGTCAATGATGCAGCTATACAGGGCACTGTTTCTGGGATTTTTGCACTAACACTTGCCGTTACTGGCAAGTACGTGCAAGACGAACATCCGCACCCTCAAAAGTCTGCGAGGACAAGCACGACGCATGTGCTTAGGATTGCCGCGATGCACCTCAATCTACGGGGCAATTATGATCGCAAGAGAGCATCCAATTCAAACATACATCACCACTGACAATTTGAGAGCCCACATAGGACTCTTCTGCCGAGTTTCTGGTCACCATGTTGCAGTGTTGCCACTTCTAAGACCACAAGCGATGTTTTCAAAGAATATTTCTGCCCATAAAGAATGCCTTCCTTTTGGCTTCACTCCAGCAACAAGACCAGCGTCACCTCCATGGTGCCTACAACGACCACAGGTGTGCCTCACTATTCCGGGAATAACGAACCAGAGTCGTCATTCAACAGTGGTCCTATGACAGGTGACATTGTCGCTACTCAACGAACAATACGGCCAGAGGACCCACATATACACCAAGAGATCAGTCTCGGCTGACAGCTCCACAGGTTCTGTTGTCATCCCGACGTACGAGGTCACTATAAAGTTCAAACTGTCGCATAGGAGAACACCCACAGCAGCGGAGCTTGCCGCCTTACGTGCTGCTATACTTTATATCGCGGAAGCCCGACCTCAAAAATGGGCTGTGTTCTGCGACTCCAAGGTATCCCTTCAGAGCTTGCAATCAGCTATACGACAAAGGGAGCATCAACAACTAGTGAATGAAATAAGAGAAGTGATTCACACACAGAGTTTTATCGAAAGGACATGACGTGGTGTTCCAGTGGTTACCGGGACATTGTGGTATTGTCGGTAATGACCTTGCTGATAATGCTGCCCGATCCACCCACGCGTACGTCCAGACAACCCCAATTCCATTGTCGAGAACCGGCGCTGCAAAGGGCCTTCACTCGTTCGCTCACACTATGTCGGAAACTTGGCTGAGTGACCCTAGTGTCAGGAACCGCCGCCTACACAAATTGGACCCATCGAGAAAGCTTCAAGTTCTATCGGACCTCTCCCGCCAGGATGCAACTTTACTGTGCCGTCTGTGGTTAGGAGTAGCTTTTACAAAGGCGTACTCCATTGGCATAGGAATGGCGGATAGCTCCCGATGTGAATCGTGCGACACTGACGAGACAATAGAACATATACTGTGTTCATGTGAACGTTTTGCGAGCGAACGCAACTTGCTACGCGAAACGTTAGAGACACTAGACAGTAAGCCTTTTTCTGAAGAGAAGATCCTGGGCTCATGGCTCTATGCGTCGCTGGCCAGCAAAGTGACGCGGGAATTGCTAAGTTTTCTAAAGACGACTGGACTACGCGACCGCTTATAAGCGTGCAAAGGACAAGGTCAAATCTACACACACGTTGCCCTTCACTTCTCTCTTTCTTGTCCTTTAATCCCCTCACCCTTTCCCCCAGTGAAGGGTAGCAAACCGGACGTGCGTCTGGTTGACCTCCCTGCCTTTCATTTCTTCCCTTCCTCCTCCTGCTCCTTGAAGTGATAGTAGCAGTACCTTTATCGCATCATCAACATTTTCTCAGATTTGTTATATTACTGCTTTTTATTATTAATCGCTCTTTTCTAAGTTTTGAGGTGGTTGTATAGCTACCACTTTTTATAACCACAAAATATCACATCACTACAGTTGCGTACTCACCTTCTGTTGGGCCAACAGTTGTTTTCTTCCTTTTTATAGAACTGGTGGGTATACGGACTTGCCCTATTTGTGTTGCACATACCTGTTAATGATAATGATATCCTTCTTAAAAGGCGCATGCATTTATAGAGTACACAGCGGTTTGTTGAGCTAATGGTTGCCTGTTAGGCATGCCGGCTTATGATGCCCACAAGCGTCACCATAAATCCCGGAAATGAAAAGGTTACACCTTCGCCTTAAAAAATGCGAGGCACATATTGTGTCAAACTGAGAGGTTGCGGGCTCGACTTCCTGATAGTCTAAGTCAACGAAATTTACTCCTCTCATTTTTATTTGTCGTTTGTTCGTGTGCATTTACAACGTCACCTCCTTGACTGAAATGATATCACCTCCTTGACTGAAATAAAGTAACCCTGCTTGAAAATGACTTTCGTGTTAAAATGCATCTTGAATGGGGAATGAAGGCCAGTACGGTTGTTTTTTTACTGGTTGCTCAATTCGTGCCAATATTTCTGGTATGGACATCTGCAATACATTTTGAGCTGTCTTCTTGCAACGTTACTGAACCGTCGTCACAGTCCGCGAAGACTGGGAAGGCTTCCGCTAATGCTGCAATTGGCGTTGAACTGCTTGAAGTCGTCGCACAACGTCATTCAAGACCTCTGAACGGAGTAGGGCTGAAGATGGCATCGTTACAACAAAGTCGTGAAGTTCAATAGACTCTAACAGAATGACAACGCCAACGTATTGAGTGCTACGTCGTCTGGCTGGGCCGATTGCTGCCACAAGGTCAAAAAGTATTGCGCAAAGAAATTAATCACGACAAAATGCAAACTCCTCAAAACTCATAACATGGTCACCTAACAAGAGATGACATGCCGCATTCGATGCAGCAAGAAAAAGGAGACATTTTTTTTCTAAGCAAGTTACGTATCTCCCAGGTGCTCACATTCAGCATTAAACTTTGTTTTGATTGCCCTACCTAGTGCTGCACTGCTCCATGTAATCTGATAATATTGATATAGTGCGTCTTCAGCAATTCAGAGTGTAAGGGCTCATATCGCAGGCAGGCCAGCTATGCTGCAGGATAACTTTGACATGGAAAGCAGAATGAATCATGTAGTGTAGCGTTCCATCATTTTCTACGAGTATTGGCACTGGCAGGTGCTCTAGCGACTGTCACAAACGCAGCCTTCCACTTGCGAAGTGTACTTATAATCAATAAAATGAAGCCGGTAGATAAAGGTTTTTCTAAAGCTAAGTAAATGAAGTTGTTGCCATGGATTTAATACGACAACCTCGTTCTTTTCTTTTGTGTGTGTATACTTGTGAAATAAAAAGACGTGGTAAAACAACAAGAACTTTCATCTTGCGATACATAAGTATAATAGTATGCACTTCGAAAAGAGTGAAGGCATGTATTGAAGTTGTAACGATATCCGCGAATTGCCGGCATACGCATGTTTCATATACCTAAACAAACCACACTTGATGCACCCGAGACTGTGTTGGTCATCAATACCAGTGTCTACGCATTAATGCTCAATGCTTTCCTGTTTCTGCGGTAGAAGATTTCCCGTTGAGTAGCTCCACGCATTGATCTGAACAAAGACGGATTGACGGGAATAAGGTAAATGTTGTTCTGTTCAAGCAGCTATTGGTGTTAAGTGCGGCAGAAGGGGGAAGTTTCGACCAGCTAGTGTTCTTCAACGTACAGTAAAACCAAACAGTACACTTGCTTCTAGCATTTCACTTCTATTACAATGCGAACACTGCGGCTGAAATTCGAACCAGAAAATTTCGCGTTCACAGCGACTACTTTAGCTACTGCGCCACCGAAGCAAACATCTGTTAATGCTGAATAATTTTTGTAGAGAATGAAGTGGCTACTTTAATTTGTGTTGTTGAAAATGAGGGATGGTCGAACGTACCCGCATGCACTTCTAACTACTATTGAACTACAACATGTTGAATAATAATTTCTTTTTTTATTCAGCCTGCGTTACTCGATGAGCTATATTTCGAGGAACCCTCTCGTCTTGACCTATTCATGATTCTTATCACATCTCAACTTCACTATACATTATAGCGGCATAATTTGGATGGAATACAATCTGGAGAACTTTGTTTTCAATCAAGCGCCTTGTGCACCTACAATTGTAATATTTTCCAAGCACGAAACACAGTCTCTTGGGCAGAGTCAGAGAGGTTTAGATGCCAAATGCCACCGACAAATCTCGATCGCTCATTTCGCTGAGTTGTCCACTGTTTATTTTCGTTACGTTGCGTGTTGCACTACACCTACATATTGACAAAGCTTTCAGCGACATAAAAGACTTTAGTGTTGCGCTTTGCGTGTCTCCACAACAAAGGCGTTGCTTCACACACTGGCTAAACTACTATAGAGGTCGTGGTTCTCAGTCCTTCCCTGTTTTCAGCAACGTATAAATGCTGAACCTTTTTTCGCCCCAAAGGTATTCTCATGTGTCAGCATCGGGAAACGAAATCTCGTCGGGCATTGTTCAAGAATCGGTGCGCGTGATGGGTATTCACGAGCTGCCATCACCATGCTACACGACGCTGCAGTTTTGCATCGTGTCATTCGGAGCGTGCATTATGAGTGTTAGTAGACGGTCCACGCATTCTGTACGTTTCCTCGTAGAGTTTGTTAATTATTCTCGGCATCACGCACTCTATGAGCTAGACACCAACTTCTCTGAATCTCGCCGTGAGGTATAGGATACCCAACAAAAATAAAAGCAAAAGAGATGGCGATGATTGTACTACCGCATTAGGTTTCCAGACTGTGAAACTGCAGGGTGAATCTGAAGGCAATTATCGTTGCATCTACGTAGCTTTAAGGCTTGTGGGAACAGAATGCTGGACACAAAATTTTGCCGGGTGACTGAGCTGATCTCATAGCCATGATGTCCGAGCTTCTCTGTATCTTAGTGTCTTTGGCGTACGCGAAGCATACTGTTAACTACAGCCCCCCCTCTCCCCCTAGCGATGAAGGTATCGAGTGGTTTATCTGTTAGAGATGCCGTTGCAGCATCCGCCGGAGTTGTTTTTTTTTTAATTCAGAAGACTGCCCTTTGGCATAACAAGCATACATAAAAATAACACAGGCTCATCACAAATAAACAAGTTAGACTCATGCATACAGTTTAACAAGGATCGGTGGAACGGTCCTCTTATCCACTCCTCTAAGTCTTGAGGGCAACCGGGACGGTGGCCCGTTGTTCTAAGATGACGAAGGCGCACTTCCTCTATGCCCAAGCACGACCAGAGGAAGTGTGTCACGTCCACGGCAGTTATAAGAGTGCCACAAAAGGGGCGGGTGGCTCCATACGCTGCGCGGTACTGTTGCCGCCAGTGGGCGACAACTGCCAGTGTCAGAGCAACCCCCACTCGAAGTCTCCCGAAACGCTACCTCCTCTACTGAGCTGGCTTCAAATGGTCTCCGTCTCTTCGTGCCCTTTAACAAGAAGTGGGGAGTGCTTAGGATTACGGTTGAGTATTTTAGAAGGACCGTCGTAAGGCGCGTTTGTAAATGAGGACAAGTAGCATCACGACGAATAAAGACATGGCTTGTATTAAGTAATGATGGCCTCACGTAAGCGGTCTTGCAATCATGAAGGAACAGTGGTGAATCGCAATCGAAAGGGACGCTGTGGTCTGAGATGAAGACTCACTGGTTTTTGACCATACACTCTAATATCGTCACGGGGTAGTGACGTAGCCGAAGACAGGAGACTTCGTGTTGGGCTTTAACTGTTTATTTGGGCGAACCTGTGCCCGGTAAACGGAAAGTCCAATTACAGCAGCAGTCTCGCACAGATAGCAGTCTCGGACTGATAGCGGCGAACGGAGCGTCGGCCTTCGATCAACTACTGACAAGCGGCGAAGCGCGTCGGCATTTATACTCTTGCCGTCGAATGTTCTAGCGTTAACGCTGGCGGTGGCGTAGGTTCCAGAACAATCTGTACCGTTCGCACAGTGGGCGTGATCTTATCGAAATGACCTACTACAGTCCGGAACCTTCTAGAAAACTGCAGGCGCGGTTTGCGCTGAGAATCGTGCGGTGTATTTGGGACGATAACAAAAACTTGGGAAATGGAACGTGGCATTGCCCCCCTCTGAAAAAAGGCATCGTCCCGATGCTTTAACTAAAGATGAAAGTACAATACTAATGCAAGAAAGTGCAATGAATAAATTACGATACAACAATAATACAAAAAACACTAGTTCAGTTTGTTAACGCGTATGAAACGGCTTGAGGCGCGCGACATAGACGACTTCAGGTCGCGATCGGCGTCGTTGAGAGTTCGTGATGCCGTCGGGGACAACCTCGTAATCAAGTGGGCCGAGACGTCGAACCACCCTGTACGGTCCGAAGTACCGTCGCAGAAGCTTTTCACTTAGTCCACGTCGGCGTATCGGCGTCCACACCCAAACACGTTCACCGGGCTGGTATTGCACGAAGCGTCGTCGAAGGTTGTAACGGTGGCTGTCGGTCGTCTGTTGATTCTTGATACGGAGATGCGCAAGTTGTCGGGCTTCTTCGGCGTGTTGAAGGTACTCGCTCACATCGAGGTTTTCTTCGTCGGTGACGTTGGGTAACATGGCATCGAGCGTCGTTGCCGGGCTCCTTCCGTAGACCAATTTGTATGGAGATATCTGCGTCATCTCCGGCACCGCCGTGTTGTATGCGAAGGTCACATACGGAAGAATGGCGTCCCACGTCTTGTGTTCGACATCGACGTACATTGACAGCATGTCGGCGATCGTCTTGTTAAGCCGCTCGGTGAGGCCGTTGGTCTGTGGGTGGTACGCTGTCGTCCGGCGGTGGTTTGTTTGGCTGTATGCCAAGATTGCTTGAGTTAAGTCGGCAGTGAATGCCGTTCCTCTGTCGGTGATAAGGACCTCCGGGGCGCCATGACGTATGACGATATTTTCGACGAAGAATTTAGCTACCTCGGATGCACTGCCTTTTGGCAGGGCTTTTGTCTCGGCGTAGTGGGTGAGGTAGTCGGTAGCTACCACGATCCACTTGTTTCCGAAAGCCGACGTCGGGAACGGCCCCAGTAGGTCCATACCAATCTGCTGGAAAGGTCGGCAAGGTAAATCAATTGGCTGCAGAAGTCCCGCTGGCCTTGTCGGCGGTGTCTTGCGTCGCTGACAGTCCCGACATGTTCTCACATAACGAGTGACGTCGGTGGTAAGACGTGGCCAGTAGTACCTTTCTTGTATCCTCGTGAGCGTGCGAGAAACACCGAGGTGCCCTGCCGTCGGATCGTCGTGAAGGGCCTGCAGGAGTTCTGGTCGCAGAGCTGAAGGCACCACAAGGAGGTACTTAGCTCGAAGTGGTGAAAAGTTTTTCTTTTGTAGAAAACCGTTTCGTAGAAAGAACGACGCAAGTGCGCGCTTGAATACCTTCGGGACTTCGGCGGTCCTGCCTTCGAGGTATTCTATTAGGGCCTTAAATTCCGGGTCGGCCCTCTGTCGTTCAGCGAAGTCGTCGGTAGTTATCGTTCCTAAGAAGTAGTCGTCATCCGGGTCGTCGGGTAGCGGTTGGTCGACAGGCGCACGAGAGAGACAGTCGGCGTCGGAGTGTTTTTTGCCGGACTTGTAAATGACAGTAATGTCATATTCTTGAAGTCTCAGGCTCCATCGTGCGAGGCGACCTGAGGGGTCCTTCAAGGTGGCTAGCCAACACAATGCGTGGTGGTCGCTCACAACATTGAAGGGCCTGCCGTAGAGGTAGGGGCGAAATTTCGACGTAGCCCAGATGATGGCGAGGCACTCCTTTTCTGTTGTGGAATAATTTGCTTCTGCTTTAGATAGCGATCGGCTGGCGTAACTAATAACCCTTTCAAGTCCGTCAGCCCTCTGCACAAGAACGGCGCCAAGACCTACGCTGCTTGCGTCAGTATGTATTTCTGTCTCGGCGAATTCGTCGAAATGGGCAAGTAACGGAGGCGTCTGGAGGCGATGTTTAAGCTCCTGGAAAGCGTGTTCCTGTGGCGTTTCCCACTTAAACTCCACGTCGGCCTTAGTAAGGTTGGTGAGCGGATCGGTGATGCGGGCGAAGTTTTTCACGAACCGCCTAAAATAGGCACACAGGTCCAGAAATCGGCGCACGGCTTTCTTGTCAGTGGGCGGCGGGAAGTCGGTGATGGCGGATGTTTTCCGTGGATCGGGACGAACTCCAGACTTGCTGATAACGTGTCCCAGAAACAAGAGCTCCTCATACGCAAATCTGCACTTTTCTGGCTTCAGTGTGAGTCTGGAAGTCTTGATGGCTTGAAGTACAGCTTCAAGGCACCGAAGATGCTCGTCGAAACTCGAGGAAAACACGACGACGTCATCCAAGTACACAAGGCAAGTCCGCCACTTCAATCCTGCCAGTACTGTATCCATAACGCGTTGAAACGTTGCAGGCGCTGAGCAAAGGCCGAAGGGCATCACCTTAAACTTGAAGAGGCCGTCCGGTGTTATAAACGCCGTCTTCTCTCGGTCTCTTTCATCGACTTCGATTTGCCAATAACCAGTCTTGAGGTCTATTGACGAAAAGTACTTGGCGTTATGGAGCCGATCAAGTGCGTCGTCTATTCGTGGGAGGGGATACACGTCCTTTCTTGTGATTTTGTTCAGGCGGCGATAATCGACGCAGAAACGTAGGGTCCCATCCTTTTTCTTCACTAACACCACGGGGGATGCCCATGGACTCTTGGACGGCTGGATAATGTCATCCCGCAGCATTTCAACAACTTGTCTCTTCATGGCCTCACGTTCTCGCGTCGAAACCGTGTACGGACTCTGGCGGAGTGGTCTGGCATTTTCTTCGGTTATGATGCGATGTTTCGTGATTGGGGTCTGCCGAATTTTCGATGACGACGAAAAGCAATCTTCGTATTGCAGGAGCAGGGCCTTGAGCTGTTCTTGCTTACAGTTCGGAAGTCTGGGATTGACGTCGAAAACTATGGGAGGGGCTTGGTTCCTCTGAGCAGGTTCCGCAGAATCGGCGAGGGCGAAAGCACTGGTGGCTTCGACAATTTCTTCGATGTATGCGACCGTTGTTCCTTTGTTCACATGTTTGTACTCATTGCTGAAATTCGTGAGCATAACCGTTGCTTTGCCTCCCTGCAGCTCTGCAATTCCTCTTGCGACGCAAATATTTCGGGTGACCAACAGATGCTGACTGCCTTCAACGACGCCTTCCAAGTCAGGTGATTTAGGAGCGCCGACTGAAATAATGACGCTTGAGCGAGGCGGAATGGTGACTTGTTCTTCCAGCACATTCAAGGCATGGTGTCCTGATGGCGTGCGCGGCGGTAGTGCTTCTTCTGTGGATAACGTTATCGACTTTGTTTTTAGGTTGATGACAGCACCATGGAGGCATAAGAAGTCCATGCCAAGGATGACATCTCTCGAGCAACGCTGTAGGACTACGAAGTCTGTAGGATAAATACGGTCATTAATGGTGACTCTCGCTGTGCAGATTTTTGCAGGCGTTACGAGATGACCTCCGGCTGTGCGGATTTCAGGGCCTTTCCAAGCTGTCCTAACTTTCTTTAACTTCGCGGCGAACGACCCACTGATGACAGAATATTCGGCTCCAGTATCGACGAGAGCGGTCACACTGTGGCCGTCGATAAGAACGTTGAGGTCGCTAGTTCGCCGTCTCGCATTACAGTTAGGGCGTGGCGTCGGGTCACGGCTGCGTCGGCTTGTTCCGCTGCTTCCATGCTGCGTCGTCAGGCCACCTTCGGTAAATGAGCTTTCGCCGTCAGGGCTTTGCCTGGTTGGCGTTGTGTTCGGAAAGCTCCGTCGCGGCGTCGTCGTCGTCGGAGGATCTTCGGTAGTTCGTCGCACAGCAACCACACCTCCACCGGTTGCTGCCTTTAGTTTCCCGGATACGGGCTAGGAGACCGGCCCCGCATTGAGTACTGCCGGTGGTGTGGTGACGTGCGGCGGCTGGGCGACGGTGAACGCGAAGGGCTTCGTGGTGTCCACCGAGTTCCTGTCAGGTAGTCGGCGATGTCACGTGGTCGTTCTTCTGGCTGTGGACGCGGTGCATTGACGGCAAAGCCACGCAGTCCCATCTGTCGGTACTGGCAACGGCGGTATGTGTGTCCGGCCTCTCCGCAGTGGTAGCAGAGTGGGCGATGGTCAGCGGTGCGCCAGACGTCAGTCTTCCTCGGTGCGCTGCGCTGGGCTGCTGGCGAACGGTATGACGTCGGTGGGGGTGATGGCGGCGGTGGCGTCTGTCGACGGAAGTGCGATGGGGCGGCGTTTTGGCGTTGACGGGGAGGAGCGTTGTGGCGCAGTGCAGCGGCGTAGCTCATAGCTTCCGGCTCGGGCAGCGGTGCGTGGGGAATTTGAAGCGATTGCCGAACTTCTTCTCGCACAATGTCGGCAATTGAATCCACTTGAGGCTGTGCCGAAGGCAACAGCTTGCGCAGCTCTTCCCGCACGATCGCTCGGATCGTTTCACGCAGGTCTCCGGAGTTACTGGCTTGAGCAGCAGCACAGTCTGCAGTCAGGCGATGATTATACTGTCTGGTGCGCATGTCCAGGGTCCTTTCGATAGTGGTCGCTTCGGCTACAAATTTTTGGACGGTTATCGGTGGGTTTCTCATCAGTCCCGCGAAGAGCTCCTGTTTGACCCGTCGCATGAGGAAACGAACTTTTTTCTCCTTAGGCATGTCTGGGTCAGCGTGACGGAATAGTCGGGTCATTTCTTCTGTGAAAATGGCGACATTTTCATTTGGTAGCTGAACCCGAGTCTCGAATAAAGCAGCGGCCCTCTCTTTGCGAGCGACGCTCGCGAACGTTTGCAGGAATGCGCCGCAGAAAACATCCCACGTTCGGAGCGTGGACTCCCGATTTTCAAGCCAAGTCCTTGCGGTGTCTTCCAAATAGAAGAACACACGACGCAGCTTTTCGTCATGGTCCCAGTGGTTGAGGGCGGCCACACGGTCGTATGTTTTTAGCCAGGACTCCGGGTCTTCCAACGATGACCCATGAAAAATTGGTGGTTCCCTGGGTTGATGCATGACCATCGTGGGCTGGGACGCTGCGGTTGTCATTGTCGCTGCAGTCGCAGTCATGGCCTTCGTCTTCCGCGCCTTGTCTGGTAGAAGCCCGTACTCCGGTGGTAGCCCTTGCTGTCGGCGGCTTGTTCGCTGCTCCTGGTTGGCGTCGGTGTCTTCTCCGCGACGTGGACTAGGTTCACGGCTTGACGGGGGCGTCCGGTACATGAACGAAGCAGCACCTCCACCAGATGTCACGGCGTAGTGACGTGGCCGAAGACAGGAGACTTCGTGTTGGGCTCTCACTGTTTATTTGGGCGAACCTGTGCCCGGTAAACGGAAAGTCCAATTACAGCAGAAGTCTCGCACAGATAGCAGTCTCGGACTGATAGCGGCGAACGGAGCGTTTGCCTTCGATCAACTACTGACAAGCGGCGAAGCGCGTCGGCATTTATACTCTTGCCGTCGAATATTCTAGCGTTATCGCTGGCGGTGGCGTAGGTTCCAGAACAATCTGCACCGTTCGCACAGTGGGCGTGATCTTATCGAAATGATCTACTACAGTCCGGAACCTTCTAGAAAACTGCAGGCGCGGTTTGCGCTGAGAATCGTGCGGTGTTTTGGGACGATAACAAAAACTTGGGAAATGGAACGCGGCAATATTAGATGCGCTAACCATAAAAAAAACATGTCGTGCCGATGTCGTCTTCGGGCTTCAAAGGTAATGTGAGAAACACAAACTCCTGCTCTATTGCCTACAAGGTAGCGAACTTCCATTACGCGGCTGATCCCGTAGAAGACATGGCTTGACGTAAGGCCGGTAGAACTCGGCGTCATCAATGACTGGCCCGACTGTTTCCCGAAATGTTGTAGGATGGACGGCACTGACGTGCACGAGTGTCGTATCTGGCGTGGTACTGATCGGGCGTGCGATGACTTCACGGGTCTCTGCCCGCAGAGAAGCGCAATGTAGCTACCTCAGCAGTTTATCTATTTGCGTTTGAGGCACTGAATTCGTCAAAGTACTGGTGTAACTCCGACAGACTCGAGACAACGTTCAATGGCAGATACGAAAGGACCGTGGACCAAGATGGCGATACCTGGGTGCATGTTTTTACGAGGCGCAAGGGTGGCGCAGTTGTGGTGATGCCTTGCCCAGACAGTTGGGTCGTGGAGTCCAGAAGGTGGCATCAGCGTAGGTCGACAACGAGGTTGAACCTCCCCGAAAAAAAAACGACACCGATGATCGACCCGTGGACGTGAGCGATTTCGTAAGGCGCCATTCTCCACTCAGTTGTAGTCAGCACTGCAGGCCATGCCTACATGAATCTGGTTGTTTCAAGGTTGTTTCTAGATCGCTTTCAAGCTTAGCTAGTTGATGGCAGGTCATTTCTATAGATGACGATCCTCTGCGCATAGACGTTAGAGTCAAAGCAGAGACAGTCACAGATACTACATGGATGTCGAAACTCCGCGGATATCTGAGCACATCTTTATTATAGATAGTCATCGCGTTCGAGTAACGCTTGGCTATGGCCCATCAAGTCAAAGGTGTACACATGTAACCTCTATTACACTGCCACAAACGTGGATAGCCAACACGTCAAGCTCGAGCGACAACGTTCCGAAAGGACCATTGCAGGCTACAGGGGACCTTCTTTCCCGAAGCGGTTCGAAAAACTGGCGTGGCTATGAGGAGAAATACTTGACCAGTATAACTGGGTTAGATTGGTGCTCCAGCCGTGACATCAAGAGCTGAGCACTTCAATGTTTTCGCGGTGCCGGGTAGTGCGAACAGGAGCTATCACGGAGCTGTAGGCGCTTCCTTACTCTTCTTCAAAAGCCACAACACATGTATGGATATGTCCATGTTGAGTACAATCCTGTGTTGGAGGAGTTTGTTTACGTGGCACCATGTATTAACTATTCACGTCTTTGAAAATGACACAGAATTAACGCGGCTAAAATGAAGTAACATCACGTAGTTTGCAGTCGGAAATGATGTAGGCTCGTGTGCTCAGATTTGGGTGCACGTTAAAGAACACCAGCTGGTAGAAATTTTCGGAGCCCTTCACTCCAGCGTCTCTCTTATACATATGGTGGTTTTGAAACGTTAAACACCAAATATTAATCAATCATCATGACGTAGCTTATCACGTAACTAGAATCATGTGAAATAAGGTAACTACTCACATGACTAAGGAAGGAAGGAAAATAGAGGGAAAAGAAAGGCAAGGAGGGTAACCAGCCTATAGGCAGCCGGTTTGCTACCCTACGCATGGGGGAGGGATGGGGGAGATGAAAGAGAGCAGAGAGGGAAGATAGAAACAGCACATTCGGCAGCACATGCGCGCACACTCAGTCATAGTCCAGTCTTGTCTTTCGTGGTGTGTGACATTGCTGTTACAGTCGCTTGTTCAAGTCGGTGTCGCGTAGGAATTTCAACAGAGCTTTTGTCGCCTTCTGTTGCAGTGTCTTCTCTAGGGCACTTGACAGAATAGTGTCCACAGACATTTGGCTGTTGTCGATGCGCGCAAAAGCAGACGCCAGTGACTGTCTCTGGATTTCACACAATGGACAGTCACACAGGATGTGGTGTAGCGTCTCTTCGCAATGACAGGCATCGCAGGGAGCGTTGTCGGCCATTCCTATGACAAAGGAGTAAGATTTTGTGAATGCCACTCCTAGCCATACGCGATGAAGTAGGGTGGCTTCTCTTCGGTCGAGTCCAGTGGGCATGCGGAGAGCCATCAAATAGGACAGGTGGTGTTGACGATTCGTATCGATGCTTGGTGGGCACCATAGTGAAAACGCGATTTCACGCGCAAGTCGTCGAAGATTACTGGCAGCATCAGTCCTCGAAAGTGGTATGGCTTCTTTTCGTGTTCCTTCAAGGGCTGCCCGCGCGGCAGTATCGGCATGTTCGTTCCCTATGATGCCGCATTGACTTGGTAGCCATTGAAGCGTCACATGATGCCCTTTCTCGAGTAAAGTGTGGAGAAGGCATCGAATGTCGAAAACAAGCTGTTCGTACGGGCCGCGACGCAGTGCTGAGAGCACAGATTTTAGGGCAGCCCTTGAGTCGCTGAAAATCGACCATTGTTGCGGTGGTTTTCGATTGACCACACAAAGTGCAGCGCGCAAAGCAGCTAGTTCCGCTGCTGTAGATGCCGTGGAGTGGTCAGTCCTAAAGCTGATGGTAACACCTCTTGCTGGGATAACTACTGCCCCTGACGAACCCTGGTGGTTCGTGGAACCATCGGTGAATACATGTATGCTGTCTGAATATTTCTCGTGCAAAAGAAGAAGAGACAGTTGTTTCAGCACGGGTGACGAAAACTCAGATTTCCTCCGGATCCCTGATACACTAAGATGCACTGTGGGTCGAATAAGACACCAAGGTGGTATGGATGGTTTAGATGCATGAGTGAAGCCCGAGGGAAGTTTATCGTTGTATTTCACGATAATTTTGGCGAACGATGCTTGGCGCCTCTCTGAAGGCAACAGTGCAAGGTGATGGCCGGGGGCACGTGCGAAGTGTCGGATGTGCGTTCTCAGGATTTCTACAACAATGTGAGTTTGTATCGGATAGTCACCAGCAATTGCAATTGTTGCTTCTGTTGACGTACACCTGGGCAGACCGAGGCACACTCTCAGCGCTTGGGCTTGTACTGCCTGTAAAACACGAACATTGGTCTTGCAGGTATTGCTAAGCACAGGCAAGCTATATCTGAGGAAACCGAGAAACAGGGCCCTGTAGAGCTCCATCATTGCGTCTACTGACATCCCCCACGTCTTTCCTGCCAGGAACTTGAACAGTTGAGAAACAGCGGTCAGGCGCTTCTTCGTATAGGTCATATGCGGACTCCAACAGAGGTCCCTATCAATAATGATGCCCAGAAACTGGTGGGTGTTTGCGTAAGAAATCGGTCGCCCGCATATTGAGATGACATAAGGGGTCATTGCTTTGTGAGTGAAAGCCACCAGCGCGCATTTTTCTGGTGATATGCTGAGACCTTGTTTGAACGAGTAGTTGGCAATCATAGTTGCTGCTTTTTGAAGCCGGGAACGTATCTGAGGACGTGTGACTGCCGATGTCCAGACACAGATGTCGTCTGCGTATATTGATATTTTAATGGTGCTTGGCAAGTATTCAGCAAGGCCAATTAGTGCAAGATCTAATAGCGTCGGGCTAAGAACTCCGCCTTGAGGAACACCCCTGGAAGTATAGCGTCGCGTAGTTGGGCCATCTTCTGTTAACACAAAGAATGATCTTGCAGCCAGGTAACTCGAAATCCACCGAAAGACTCGACCACCAAGGCCAACCACCGCAAAAGCACCCAAAATGGCTTCATGTAATACATTATCATAAGCGCCTTTCACATCTAGAAACAAAGCTGCAGATAGTCGCTTACGGGATCTTTCGTGCTGAACGTACGAAACTAGATCAACGACATTGTCAATAGAAGAGCGGTCGCGTTGGAAACCAGCCATTGAATTCGAATAAATCTTGTAGTATTCAAGATACCACTCCAGGCGGCCTAGTATCATCCGTTCCATTATCTTCCCTACGCAGCTGGCCAGCGCTATTGGGCGGTATGAGGTTAGTTCGAGTGGGGATTTGCCCTGCTTCAAGATGGGTAACAAGCGGCTTACTTTCCAGTCATCAGGAACATTGCTATCTTGCCACGAGATGTTGTAGAGGCTCAACAGTTCTCTCCTTGCACCTTCCCCAAGGTTGCACAAGGCTCGGTACGGAATACCATCTGGACCCGGAGAAGTTGAACGCCTGCAGAGAGCAGGTGCCGCCTCGAGCTCCTCCATTGTAAAAAGGAGGTCCATGTGGTAGTCACGGGAACGGGGGACGTCACCTCTCACTGGAAAATCTGGACGAGTGGCTTGGTTGGCGATCTGCGCACAGAAATCTTCTGCGACATCGATGTCTGGCCTCCTTTGAAATAGCGCGAGCGCTTTGAATGGGAAGCGCTGTTCCGTAGGGTGACGCAGACTTTGCACCGTTTTCCAAATGTGTGAGAGTGGCTTGCGATGGTCTAGTGACTGGCAAAACGTTGTCCATCGTTCCGACGCTAATCTATCCATGCGACGCCGAATCTTCTTTTGCATCCTCCTGGCTGCCCTAAGATTGTGAATTGATTTTGTACGCCAATACCGACGCTCCGCCCGGCGTCGCAGTGCTCGGAGTCGCTCCAACTCTATATCAAAGTCGTTTCGTGTGGAAGATATCGTCACCGTGCGAGTGGCGTTTTGCATTGTGCTCTTAATTGTTTCCTCTAACCCAGATCCTAGGCCATCGCTGCAAGCATCTTCCATGTCAGATTTGAAGTTGGTCCATTTGACTGCTCGAATGGTCGTCCGTGGACCATAACTAGACAAGCCTTTGATGTTAAGGTAGATTGGAATGTGATCACTTCCTCGTGTCTCAACATCTGGAAACCACTTGACGTATCTTGCGAGGGAGTTGGAGACAAAAGCAAGGTCGAGACAGCTGCCGTATGTCACCCCTCGAAGAAAAGTGGGGCTGCCGTCGTTCAGGAGAGTAAGGCCATAGTTGTAGGCGATGTTTGCTAACCTGCGTCCTCTTGCATTTGTCCGCGTACTTCCCCATGCGTGATTGTGCGCATTGAAATCACCTATGAGGATCCATGGTGCAGGACACACTCTCAAAATATCCGCTAATCTCCTGGAATCGAGATTACTTGACGGCGATATATAAACGCCTATGAGAGTAAACAGGAGTTGTTTCTTTTTCACAGTGATGCAGACATACTGATTGTCATCGTGAGGTGCAATTGGTTGCACAACATACATAAGTTCACGACGAACAAAGACGACGATTTTGCTGCACGCATCGTTCGTTGAAGACATGACAACTTCGTACCCCGATAGTCTTATTGGTTTCGACAAATTGGGTTCACAAATGACGATAATTGGAAACACGTTGGTAAACACAAACTGACGAAAATCTGAAAGGCGTGATTTTAGTCCTCTGGTGTTCCATTGGATGACGGATGCAGCCTTGACTTCTTTAAGAAATGTTGAGGTGTGAGTAGCCATCTTCCTAGTTGAGAGATTCAAGCACTGGGCTTAGGGCGTCCATAAGTCCAAGTGCGCTTCGAGCAGATGGTGTCTTCATGTCGACTAATATCACTCGGATGGCTTCTATAAGGGAACGCAGCACCGAGATCACTTGACAATCAGTTTTAGGCAAATCTTCCATGGTTGGAGACGGCTCTTGTGTGGCCACAACCTGCAGAGGTTCCTTGGCAGAAGAGCGCGTCGGGAGCGTGGGCCATTCCTCCAGAGAAGGAGGCTTCTCTGTTTCTTCGTAGAAGTGGTGGGCCCTTTCGCAGCGCTACTGGATGGAACCGCTACAGAGTGGGAAGGAGCGTCTCGGGAATGTGCCTTCTTTGAAGACTTTCGATGATGCCGACGTCGACGCCGACGCCGGACTACTTCGACTGCCTCCCTGTGTTGAGTTGTCTCGGGCCATTTGTCTGAGAACCGCGTGCTCCTTTTGGATTCGAGGACAGTCTTTCGACGAGGCAGCATGAGGACCACTGCAGTTGGCACACTTCGGAGTAGTCGCCCGACAGGCGTCTTCAGCATGAGATTCAGCGCAGTGGGGACACAGTCGCAAGTTGGGGCATACGCCTTTGACGTGTCCTAGCCTGAAGCACTGATGACATTGAAGTGGCTTTGGGATGAATGGTCGAACCGGATGTCGAAAATGACTAACTTTAACATGGGACGGTATGCAATCTCCCTTGAAAAACACTTTTACGCAGCGCGTATTTCCAAGGCGCCGCACTGGCGTAATGACAGTTCCCTCGTTTGCAGGCTTGATGAGGGTAGACAAGTCAGCATTAGGAATGGCAGTGTTGATGTCATAAATTACACCGGCAATTGATTTGTCAGACATCGGGATAAAGGGGCGCATTTTAATGCCACCTAGCTCAGTCATTTGCTGCAGCTGTCCTAGCGCACTCACATCGTGCACGTCTATGGCGAGAATGTTCTTCCTTGGGTTTACTCGTACGTCCTTCATTTGATGTGGCACCGCACATTCGAGAGCAACCGAAAGGGCTTGCCTGTTCAGGAGCCGTAGGTTGCTTGATGGATCTTCGGGCATGAATATGATGACGTGCGGCCAGCGCGCAGGCCTTGAATGCACAGTCGCTGTGCTTGCAGGAGCTGATGCTGCTGTATTCGCCGTCCTTCTCTTTGCCCTCTTACCCCGGACAGGTATGAAGTTGCCATTGGATGTGTCGTCTTCCGACATAGAATAGAGATCGGTGTCCTCAGTGTCACTGGGAGAGCCAGCTCGCTTCCTTGTGGCTGACGGGTGTGAGGACCTGTGACCAGGCGGGCCTCTGCCATGCTCCATGTCTATCACCGCAAGACGGAGAGGCGAGGCACCTTGAAAAGACCGATGATTTCACTAAAATGAAACAGAGCGCTGAAACAAGCGTTCTTCTAAAGAGACACTTCTTCTTCCTTCCTCCCTCCATGACTGACTCCATGACATGACTAAACTAACACAAAGACCAAGCGACATCTTCTAATGTGACTGAAACTTTTTAGTTTTTAGTCACGTTACAAACATCATGGATCATCACGTGATAGCCTGTAACGTGGCGTGTTCCCGCCAAAAACCCCGTAACAGCTAATCACGTGGCTAAAATCACGATACTACGTAACAAGTAGTCACGTGACACGTCTAGCCAGGTCTAACCATACTTATACTACTATCAAAACTTAAGACAGTGCTGCTTGCGGTCATTGCGGCAGCGATTAATCGGTAGAGCACGTTCCTTGTCACTGCCCTCGTTACAGCGTGCAAAGACAGCGGTTAGCTGCTGCGTTAGCTCAGGTTGACGAGAGACCTTTGTGAGAACAGTTAGTGCTCGAAAAGCGACATGATTTGTCTTCGCACAGAAAATCAGTGAAGGCCTTATTGATTTTTTTCCGTGGTATAGCCTATCGTATAGGCTATATCACCCCAGCTGACATTCTTTTTTTTTCTTTTTCGTGCGTCTGTTTCAGTCGCCACTTTCTTTCCCATCTTTCTTCCCCATTTTCCCTTCTCTTAGCGCAGCGTAGCAAACCAGATGCTCCGATTTCTGGTTAACCTCCCTGCCTTTCCCTCATTTTATTCTCTCTCTCTCTCTCTCTCTCTCTCTCTAAGTGGCTTTAGCAGAACCTTGGCCATACCACAAAATTTTAGCTAGGTCGAACACTAAAACTCCGCTGATAGTTCCAGCCTGACGCCGCTAGTGTATATTGCGAGCTGCAGCTTTTTTTTTGTCACTTGCTTCATATTTTTCTACATAAGCCCTGAGAATATAACTTTGACGGCATTGTTTGCAATGTCTGTGTCGATATGAACTGTGAATAACCTGTGGCGCATATACATCTACCACGGTGCGCCACGCTTGGTTGATGAAAAGGGTTTCATGCAGTACAGGAAAGAAATCTAACATAAATTTATGCGCTCAATCATTACGGAAAATGCAAGCTAAAACTGTGTACTCTCCTCAAAAGCTCATTTCATCTATCTTATGAAAATTAAATAAAATCATGAGGAAGCTTGTAAATGGCATGTTGCGAACATAAGTCATTTTATCCACTAACACATTGTTTCTTACTTTCTTTCTTCACGATCACGTTATCATTTTGCCCCTGCGTTCAATCGCTTTGTAATTTAATATTTCATTGGCAATACTTGTTGTATGCATTCCCCGAATCATGTTGAAGTCCTCTTTGTTATAGGGGCGAAATTCTCGTGCGCCTGGAACGTGCGTTATAGTAATGTATAAAAGTATTCGTGCGTTCTGCCTCCGTGACCAGCTGTATATATGGACCTTCTTTACGGAAAGAAGGCTTTGTTCCTTTCTTGGCTGTTGCCCGAGAGTACCAAGGCCAACGTCAAAGCCTCGGCAGTGCATTTCTTGGGGTGCTACGCGTGCAAACAACACCCAGAGTGGATGGACTATGGCAGCACCCAGAATGCCTTGGGTGAGAAGGTCTATTTGTTTTTATTTTTCTTGTTTTCTCGCAGTCCGGCCACGGCAGTGAAGGCATGTACCTGGTCTGTCCCTGCATGCGGACAAAATGTGTTATAGCATTCTTAGCATATATCCGCTCGCAGCGACGCCGCATTCCATCGAGAAAGGACCTCCATTACATGGCGCCTCTGGTGGCCTCTTCATTCGTTCCGAGGAGGGAACGTAACAGAACAGTCCTACAATACTCGCAATATGGAGAAAATACCCCGGAAGCTGGAACGTAGAATCACGCCTACGCTACTGTCGCACCGACTGGCGCGGCAACGAGTTCCGGACAGGTTTCCACAGCGAATCGACGTCGGTGGGCGTAGCTGTGACATAGCCTAAACAAGCGAGGTTTTTAATGAGGCCAATTACGACGCCGGAATACGCTTCGCTAATGTGCCCACTCCCTGGAGAGATGAATGGGCTTAACGCGACAAAGTTGTTGTCAACCGCCGAGATAAAAGAAGTGGGGTGAGGGGGAGCTCTGGGAGGACAAAGCTGTTTAATGCGTCACACTCATTGTTTAGGGAGGCTGCAGTTGTAACGACATGTCCGCGTAAAAGGGCTATTTCCGCTTCCCGTCTGCGTTCGGGGAAGTTCGCCATGTGCTGCTTAACTTCAGCCCGGACATCCAGACGTGGAATTCATGGCGGCTGTGTCATTACAATAACAATGCCATACAATATCGCTCTCCTTGCCTGTGGTCAAGGACACCAGTTTTTCCTTAGTACATCATACGACCAAAAAAGCACGAATTGTTTGCTACAAGCAGCATTCAAGAGTTAGAAGAACTTCTTTTTATATTCTGCGCACTTGTTAAATCAATCACATGTGAAGATAAGAGCATGTTATAATCACATTAGGGTTGTGATGCTCCACGTACAGGTTCTGAATGACTGAACATTTTTTTTCAATAATCTTCACAGAGAGCGTGGTACGCGTACACAATTTCATTGGTATTGTTGTGTCCTAATACCATGGTCTTTCGATACTTTTTTCTGGTCATGAAACTCCCGCGTCACTCAATGGAAGAGCTTCATACGCCACCCGCACTTTCCGCACCGTGGCACTGGCGTAGATAGAAGGGCGAGGAAGCCGGCTCAGCCGGCTGCTTCGCTCGCCACCATTAGCGAAGTGCTTGTGCGGAGTGGTCGCGGATTCACGCTAATTTTTTTTAAACGTGAAGCATTTCTTAGCAAACTTTGGTGACTTTAGCGTATCTATCTCTATATCTATCTATCTATCTAGCCACCTATGACTTTCAGCTCACCGGGCCATTTCAATAATGGTATTAATAGCAAACTTGGTGTGGCATAACATGACTGTATGACGAACATATTTGACTAATCATACCATAAAAATCAGGACACTTATGTCATGAACATTATGATTTACTGTTCATGGTCCTGCAGCTATTTGGGTGGTTTCGTTCACATGGCACGTTGCAAAACTGGTATGGTATGACATGATTGCAGGCGAACACAAGCGAGAGACCCTAACATGAAATCATGACATGTGTGTCATGTAACATGACTACATGCCACGCTCATGGTTCGCTGGCGGCCGTTTCGCTCACGTCACATATTCCAAATTTGGTATTACGGTACGTGAATGGATGACGAAGGAGTGTGACTGGTGCAAGTATGATAATAATGAGATGCATGTCATGTAACAACATGACAACATGCCACGCTAATGATGTACTGGCGACCGTTTCACTAGCCTCACTTAAACCAACTTTGGTATTACGGGACGTGAATGGATGACGAAGGTATGATGCTGGTGGAAACATGATAAATATGAGATGCGTGCTATGTAACAACATGACTACAAGTTACGCTTAGGATGCGCTCGCGGCCGTTTCGATAGCTTCACATGGACCAAACTCTGTATTACGCGACGCGATTGGACGACATAGGTAAATTACACATACAAATGGGATAATCACGAGATGCGTATCATGTAGCAACATGACTACATGCCACACTTGTGATGCACTTGCGGCCGTTTCGCTAGCTTCACACACGCCGAATTTTGTATTACGTGCACAAATGGATGACTTATGTATGTGACTGGTGCCAACATGGTAATCATGAGATGTGTGTCATGTGAGAACATGACTACATGCCACAGTCAAGATGCCAATGTATTTCGACATGACGTGATGTGCGTGCTCGCCAGCGTTCATTTCGACCCGTCACGCTGGCATTGCGACGCCAGGCGCCGGTGTCCAGGACCAGATCTAGGATTGGGCCAAGAGGGTAGCGGAGACCTACGCTGGATAGGCTCCTCTGACACTCTACCAGCGCACCTTTCCCTCTTGGGATGAATAAAGTTTTTCTTCTCCTCCTCCTGCCATATACTCGCAGGCACGCGCCGCGCTGCGTTGCTTTGGCACATGCGCGTTTCAGCGCCTCCAGCGTCCCTCCATCACGAAAAGAGGGAGACGCAGTGTTGTCTGGGTAACCCATCAACGCGAAATGCAGCATATCGCATTTCGCACTGGTTGCCGTCGGGCCGTGCCGACGGACGCTGGTCGCGCCGGTCGCGCCTGGCGTCAGACTATAGAGTGCTCACGTTTTGCTAACGTCGCGTCGCTGTGTCCAGCGTGCGCTTGCGTCAACGCTACATTGGAGTGTATTGGGCCCTTCATGATGCGCTCGCGGCCGTTTTGCTAGCTCCACATATACCAAATTTGGTGTTAAGTGACGTCAATGGATGACGAAAGTATATGACTGGTGCAAACATGATAATCTTGATACGCGTGCCATGTAAGAACATGACAACATGCCCCACCCATAGCGTGCTCGCGGGCGTTTCGCTAGCTCCACATATACAGAATTCGATATCACGTGACGTGAATAGATGACGAAGGTAAACGATACATCCGAACATGATAATCATGACATGGAAGTCATGTATGGCATTATTTACCTCCACCTCGTAATGTTGCGCTGATTTTAAAATGCATGTCAACCTTTCTCATTCGTGTTTCGCATATCATCGATTCCTACTGTACGTGGGATCTGCCAAGTTTTTCAATCAAGAAACTCAGCTAGCAGACGCTGCTTGCGTCGGCGTTGCAAAGCGAGTGAGGAGGAAGCATGGGAGAGATAAAGGAAACGGACGTGTTTGGCTTGTTTCAACCAAGAAACTCGCTAGCAGACGTTACTTACGAAGGCGTTGCGAGGCGAGACAGGGGGGAGTGCGTAGGTGAGGAGAGATAAAGGGAAGGGACGTGCATACGCAGTGATGGTGTAAACGCTGTGGAGAAGGATGCTTAGAGAAGAGAGAGGGGATGCGTTGAAGGTCAAGATCCAGTGCCTTTGTATACGGGGTGGCCAGTGGACGGGTATGCAGCGTGACCAGTCAGTTGTTTCAATGAGTTTGGACATACGACTAACCTTCATACCATACATGAAGTATTTAAAAAAACTGGTGCCTGAAATCCATGAATATTTTGAAAGTGTTATCACGCACTACGTGGGGCGGTGACAGCAATTATCTAATGAATTTGTATAATAAAGGCCTCGTACGCAGGCGCCCAGATCACGGACCAATCAGTCTGCTACACCATCAACATTACAAATTCTCTACCCTGTTCCCCATCTTGGCATTCGTTTTTCTACGGGTGCTTTTCGAACTAGTCCCGTAGAAAGGTGGTACGTAGAATCAAATGAATGGTCGCTGGCGCAGGGAGCTGGCACGCGTAGTTTGATGGAGCTCTACCGAAAATAGAAGGAGAGACGAAGCACCAGGAAATTCGAGGTGACCGTCAGCGTCGGAAGATTGGACAGGCTTAGGTGAGCGTCCGCAACAGCCTTGCGGAAGCATACTGCCATAGCGATTGTTCGGCAGGCTGCGTCCGCAGAGTGGCTGCGAACGCCCCACCAAATCCGTCTATTAAGATGCAAGCCGACCTCGAAGACAGCGGACTCACAGCTAGTGCTCGTGCACGAAGCAAACGTCAAGATATGCAGGTTAATCATCCGCTATCCTTCCAGTTTCCATGGCTTGCAACTAGCTCGACTTGTTTTACATCTAAATGAACATCATGTTCATATTGACGTTCCAAACGATGTACACAACTACCGGGCTACCGTCCTAGTGCGCCGTAAGGCTGTAAAGAAAAAAAATTTCGGGGACTCGTTTCTTTGTCGAGCACAGCCTTAACAAAATGGGCAGTTCATGAAGCCCCCCCCCCCAAAAAAAAAGAAAGATTTGGGGAATTACACCTATGCGGTTCTAGGTGTGTGGTACTAATTGAGATAAATGTGTGAAAAATGTATAGGGGATCAAAAGACAGCTTAACGCTGGCAGGGGCCAAACGGTGGATGCCAGGTTCATGCTGTCTGCATGTCATCTTTTTGTTCTCTTTGAATTTATAACGTATACGTCGCAATTATTGTAATACACTTAAAAACGGTACAAAACTCCTGATACCTTCCTCAGCTTCATTTCCCATAATCGTTCAGGAGTAGGTACTCCGGTACAAAGGAACGGCCCCTTCTTCTCTGTGGTTTGTCATCCGGGCACTGTAGACACACACACGAATCAAGAATTCGTTTGGCACTCTCCGCCGGCAGAGGACGGGCGCACTTCTTCGCGAAAGAAGCTGCTGTGCCTTGGAAAGAAATGCTACTCTCCATAGTGAAGGAAGCCCTCCATCATTAAATCTATGCGCCTTGTCGAACAGTTCGCATTGTGCCACGGTTCTCTGAAGAGCGATCGATTCGTGTGCTCGAACCTAAAGCGTACTTTCGCACATAAGTGCACTCTTGGGTGAATGCCAGAGAATATTCTCAAAGGTCACGTTGTACGCTATTCAGCCTAGTACGGCGGGCTTTCTTTTGTGTGTGTGTGTGTGTGTGTGTGTGTGTTTGTGTTAAAGGGCACGTTGATTTCTGCAACAGAATAGCGTGCATGTCGTTTATGGCTATTTTCAGAATCACAAAAGCAGCACGCTACTTGAAAGAAGCGAAATTGCGCTATCCGGAGGAGCACTTCAATATTGGAGGTCACGAGATCCGCTGGAAAGCATTCGATCAAAGCCACAACATGATCCAGTCTCTAGCAATGCGGACACTTGAGAACCACGAGGTGACCTTGTCATGAACGCGGAAGAATATTAGAAGCAAGACTGATAGTTAGGCTAGTTGGTGATACATTACAGGCAGTAACAGTGTAAAAACTTGTTATGGACACAAAGAGCAATTTGTTAGTGTCCTTGTCTTCGTGCCGTGAGATTTTGTGCTGTTACCGCCCTTAACAGAATATTAAACTTTAAGGTCCTTCTCAACAAGCCTTAGTTTGAACTTGGTGCTTTTTCCATCTGCCGTACCTTTTTGTGCCGTATTATGATCACTTGTACTCAGTTAGTTTATGTTACAATCTTGTCCAAACGCAGGTTATTACATGCTTATTAAAAATCAATTTCAATTCACATTCACGCCAAATATTATTGGGCAAGACAAAGAGCTTAATCACTACAGCTACGAAAACTTTCATCTATGAATGCTCGTGCACTTAATGGATGTCTAGGTGCACTTAATAGGTTGCGACAGCGTACGCCACTTGTCCGTCGTGTAACTAAGCGATAAAATTTAAAAAAAACGCTCATGGTTGAGACGTAACCTCTCGCTTCTTGTTCCTTGTCGATGTTTGACGCTGCCATGCGACCTTTCAAAAGCTTTCAGCCCCTAACGTGGTTTTAATGCCTGCCTTGACTGCCACTAGCAGCGTGTCTTGAGGCACAGAACAATACAGGTCTTCGATCTCCACAGAAAATGCGCTTCCTATTCCCTGGGTTGACCTAACATAGTCGGCCATTTCATACGAACTATTATTTCAAAAATGATGTTAAGCATTCAGCCTTCTTCATTTCTTATGCAGAAACTGGCTCACAATGTGTCGCCCATGCCCTTTCCTTGTTCACAGTATTTCGAAAACGTACGTAAGATAACTGCTATAACAATTACTTACGCTGGTTTTTCTTCGGCACACGTTTCTGCGTTGTCTACGTGATATGACTACCATTGACCAAGCTAAATATCATGTGATGACGTAATATTAACGTAACAATTTTTGGTGGCCTGTGACATCATTGTGAGGTCATATTGTGATGTTGATCTGTAATTATGAATATAATACGGAAGTAATTTTAGGCCTGAGTCAATCAAGACTTCACTGACGTCATTTTCGTCATGGAAGTGACGTCAGTAAAATGTCCATGAATGGATGACAGAGAAAAGTTGGAAAATGTTTTGTTCATTAGGATGGCCTGGGAGTCAAACTCACGACCATTTGGTCTACGAGAATGAGCACCGGTGGCTACCCACTGAGTTACTAATGCACATGCTCCTTACATGTGCAATAAACAACTAACTCTACTCCATGTAAGGCACAATTAACTTTTGTGCTATAGCGATTCCGTTGACAGAGGGACAAACCGTGCTTTTTTTTCATAATGCATTCACGGCACCATGGGAAGCCAGCACTTGCAGTCACCATTCCCGTTATATGAGATATAGAAGGCTTTTCACCATAAAATACCATGTGTGTGTACATATTATCGTCACCCCCGGAAAATCTTTTCAGGCCTGCGCCCAGCAATCTGACGTCATTTCCGGCCGGCCGACTCTCGGGGAAGCCGCAGCGGCAGCGAGCGCAGCGCGGGCGGCGGTGGTGATGGTTCGGCGGCGTGGTGTTGACGGTGTTTCGCGTTTGTTGCTTTCCGTTGTTGTTTTGCGGCAATTTCGTTTCCGTGCGTGATGCTGGAGTGATGCGACAATGCCGAATAAGTGTTGTGTACCCGGATGCACCGGCAACTACAAAACAGGAAAGAAGATCACAAGTGTTTTCCTTCCCTAAAGACGCCGACGCTCTCAAACAATGGCTACGCGCCATTCCTAGGAAGGACTTCGTGCCGACTTCGTGCACTAAGGTAAGAATTTGAGATGCTCCTGTTCTTAGCTTGTCGTTGCTTGTTCGGGTAGAAATCACCTATGATGGGAAATACTTGAGCGTGTGGCCGCCGGGCCTCGCGAAGCGCTGACGCCAGCAGTTGATGAGAATCGCCCAGAAAGGCACGTTCGCAGCAAGGATGTCAGCTGCGCTTTGTTCACTAACAGTGCCGTGGTTGTCGTCCATTCTTGCAAGCTCTCGGTGGAAGCGCTTCGGGGAGTGCGGTGACATCACGCTCCCGTGTTTCCTTTCATGTTGCTTGTACCGCTTAGCGCAGCGCTTTTATTTAGATGCTTGCGAAACGTAGGTAGACTTTGTTTTAGCTACACGGACTGTAAACACGGTCATGCAAACGGGAGCGCATTTTTTTCTTTTGAGAAGTGGCGTCTCAGACGTTCTTGAAACGTTTGTGCAGGTGTGCGCGGATCATTTCGACGCTTCATGCATCGAGAAGACGAACATCGTACACGGGATCCAAGGACTGGGAGAGTTATTGAAGTTGCACTCCCAGTACCACGGTTGCGTCCTGGATCTGTCCCAACGGAATTTCCCGGCTGTCCGTCCTACCTTTCAGTACGAGACAAGAGCACGAGAGAAACCCCTGACGCCAAGAGGAGCCGACAAGAAGCCTCCCAACTCGCCCGTGCTGTACAAGAGTCGCTGGCGTCATATGAAGCGGAGCAAGAACGAGACCGGTTTTCGTCCCTCGAAGAACTAAGGGCTCGCCTGCAAGGGGTGTCAGTGTCTCTGAAGTGGACTGTGATTCATAAAGAAGAGTGCTCCATGTTTTTGAACATTATCGACTATCGTGAACCTTGTTTGAAATCGTCATTGACCGTGTTTGGAAACCTTGAAGTCTTTGCCTGCTATCAAGGTTCACCAATCAAGAACCTTGGTAGCGCTGTTGTACCAGACTCAGTTCAAAAAGTAAGTTCCTTGTTGGAAATTTTGAACAACCTGTCGATGCTGTCTGAGGAGCGCTGCACTTATCGCCACCTGGCTCAAGCAATACATTCCCTTCTGGACAAATTGGAAGCCAGCATTGATGAAGGCAAGAAAGAGACGGTGAACTTTATGAAGGAGCAGCTACTACTCCTTTCTGCAAAGCGCATTCAGTATAGCGCACAGGTGATGGTCTTTGCATGCATCTTGCGTACAATATCACCACATGCCTACAAGTTCCTGAGAAGCACAGGTGCACTAACTTTGCCCCACCCAAGCACTATTAGAAATGTGTGCTCGTCTATTCAAATGTGCCCACAAGTTGATTCTCCTGACGACACTTTCCTTCAGTATGTGTCTCAGAGATTCAAACATCTGCAGGCACATGAACACACTGTGACGCTGATGCTTGACGAGATTTATATCAAACCTTGTTTAGATTACAAAGGTGGGAACATATGTGGTGCAGCAGTTAACTCCAACGAAGCGGCCACATCGGTGCACGTGTTTGTGCTACAAAGTTTGCTGAGCGCATTCAAGGAGGTGGCGCACATTCTTCCGGTAACAGCCTTACAGGGTGAAGATCTTCATTGCATGCTGAAGAAGGTGATCTTGGGCTTAGAAGAAATTGGATACAGGGTCATAGCCGTTGTCTGTGACAATAACTCGCTGAACAGGAAGGCAATGAAGATGTTTCTGCCAGAACCAAAGCTTAGCCCTGTTTACCCGCATCCGGCAGACCCAGATCGGCCGTTATTTTACGTGGTGGATGCTGTGCATCTATTTAAATGCATAAGAAATAACTGGCTCAACCAGAAAAATGCTGGAACTTGCTTTTTCTACCCACGCTTCGAGCTTTCGAACAATGAAGTTCATCCCGAATGCAAGATGACTGCTTCATTTAAGCATTTGAGAGATTTACATAAAGAGGAGTTACCCCTGCTTCTGAAGTCTGGGTATGGCTTGACGTCAAAAGCTCTAAATCCAAGCAGCTTTGAACGACAGGACGTCAAACTCGTACTGCAGGTTTTTAATCCGCACGTAGCCGAAGCCCTGGCCGCTCGCAAGGGTCATACTGATTTTCAACATGCTACAGCAGCCGCCGAGTTCATCAAAATAATTCTTCGTTGGTGGAGCATTGTCAATGTAAAGACACCTAGTAAGGGCTTCCATCACCGTAATGTTTACGAGGAGCCCATGTCAAACCACACAGATGACCCAAAGGCAAGCTTTATAAGCGCTTTTATCACATGGCTCGATGTGTGGGAATTTTATAGGCACGACACCGGAGTACTTACCCAGGAGACATTGATTGCCTTGAGGCTCTCTGCTCAATCCCTTTTGGCATTGGTGAAGTACTGCGTTCGTGAGCTTCACTTTAAGTATATTCTGCTAGGGAAAGTCCAGACGGATACCCTCGAGAGTCGCTTTGGACAGTACAGGCAGATGGCTGGTGGGCAGTATCACATATCTGTTTGCCAGCTTTGCGAAACCGAGGGAAGGATTCGCCTTCAAAATGCCCTTCCAAGGATGAGCAACGATGATCTCAGAGGCATCGAAGAGACGGACAGTGTCAGGGATGCGGGCACTTCTTTAGTGTTCATGTTAGCGATGCTGACCTTGATGAGCTCAGAGCACAAATGCCGGTGATTGGTCATGTTGGTGGGTATTGTGCACACGCTGCAATGAAAGTTCTCAAGTGTGAAAGCTGCCAGAGGCAGTTGGTCGTTACCCGAAATACGGCCGAAACAGGAGAGGACACCCATTCTTTAATCGCACAACTGGATCGGGGTGGCCTCAAATTTCCTTCTGCTCTTGTAATCACAGTAGTTATGGTACACGGAGGTTGTAGTTAGAAAGCTCATGACGGAAAGTACCTCTACCCAGTTTCTCCATGGGCCGAACCAAAGAATGTCGTTCGGCAACTTACACTGGACTCTCTGCCAAGGCTTGAGGACATAGATACGTGTGAAAACGGGCACACCTACGAGCTCCTCATCACATTGGTTGCAACTGTGCAGCAAATATAATGCTCAACAACTTGTGCAAGCAAA
Organism: Rhipicephalus annulatus; assembly: GCA_013436015.1. NCBI lineage: Eukaryota > Metazoa > Arthropoda > Arachnida > Ixodida > Ixodidae > Rhipicephalus > Rhipicephalus annulatus. The sequence goes on along the minus strand of WOVY01009956.1, from coordinate 171,642 downwards.
GGAACGATCTTTTACGCATTGAAAAAGATCAGAAGGCGAAAAATAGAAAGGCCCGAATTTTTCTTGGAAAGTAATTTTCCAAGCGTCGCGTCTTTCTCTTCACATTTATTCTTGTGAAACTGCACAGAGTGTATTTGATTGCATGCCATGACTTGATTTCCTTGGTATACTTCTGCCTTATGTAAAATGAGCCTTGTTTCCAGTTTGTATCTCTTTACAAGTTGTTAGCTTTTAAAAGTGCTGTACTTTTTTCTTTTTTTTTTAACTCGAACTGCCTCGGTGCCTACTGTAGCAGTTGTACAGTCCGTTTTGGTACCTAAGCTGTGTAAACTTTCCTTGTGCACTCTGTGTACAGGCATGTTGTGCACTGTGATTTGTTTTTTCTTAGATTTTTGTTTGATTTTTTCCCTAGGACATGCACCCTACCTGTGGCAGTACAATTACTTTTCTTTCTGTCATTTAACATGCTGTGGACCACAATTTAGTCACCAGTGTTCTTATGTATTGTATTTTTTGGCAAGTGTTTGAACCTGATACCTTGTGTTGCTACTGCTACTATGATAAACGAATGGTATGTTTTCCTCTAACCTACAATTTAAATGAAAGTGTGCTTTTTTCTGTTCCAAAGCTCGGGGATGTTTTTGCTGTTACAATCTGTTTTGTTTTGAGTTTTATGTGGCAAGATATTGTGTTTTGTACTTTTGGCATATTTTCAGCATTAAGGGGCAACATCTTGTGTTGCCTGTCGTCTGCCTGGACCGAGAACAATGCGCACTGTGATATTTGTACAGACGGGCGTCTGGCTGTGATAAATAAATATGCATTATTCCATTCACGATCTTCATTATTTCTTGATACCTTGATAAGTTCCCCAACCGCGGTGGCTCAGTGGCTAAGGCGTAGCGCTGCTGAGCAATAGGGCGCGGTTTCGATACCCGGCTGCGGCGGCCGCATTTCTGATGGAGGCGAAAAGCAAAACCGCCCGTGTGTACGAGATTTCGGCACACAATAAAGATTCCCAGGTAGTCAAACTTGATCCTGAGCCCTCCCCTACGGCGCGCTTCATCGCCTGCGTTGCGTCGGCGCGTTAAACCATACAATCAATCGATACCTTGATAAATCGTGCGGACATGGTGTCAAGGCACCTCGCCCGAGTCGGTAGGCGTGAAGGGCGCTCGCGGCAAGCGCTCGCGGCTGGCGCAGCCACCCAGCGAAGGGCGGCCGGCCGGCCGGCGCGATGTGACGTCGTCGACGTCACGTCACGTGACGCGCAGGCCTGAAAAAGCTTCCGGGGGTGACGATATTATGGACTCGTAATACGCTTCACTGCAGTGATGCGTGTATCTTTCACCCCATATCAAGAAAAGTGTGTGGCAAAGTCTACTTCGAGAAACAAATTATTTTTGCAATGTATACGAAACCGCCAAGATGCGTTAATGTAAGATTTGCTGCATGACAATTCTGTATTAGTGATATTCTGACGAAAGTTTCGTGATAGCTGCATGGGTCTGCTATTACGGTAAGCAAGTTGAGCAAAATGTTACCTAACGTTACTATTTGAAAAAAAACGTTTTTTATTGTGCCATATGCTGGCCATTTCGGAAGAGGACTTGGCGTTCGGATTCAAAGTACACCAATAGTGATCGCCAGATTGACTAAAAGTTGTACGTCCATTGTGAAATATAGAGACATTTCCGTTGCACAGTTATACTTCATCCCATATTTACCGCATGGGTGCAACACCCCAAAAAGTGCTTGCGACCAGTCCCCTCTCCATGGCTTGCTGGAGAAATCATTATTAATTGCAATAGGCGAGTAAATAGCGTTAGTACAATTTAGCATCATAAACATTTCACTCCATTTGAAGCCGTGGGTTGCGGACAGCGTGCATGAAACTCCTGGTGGGGACGAACAAACCTTTGTATATGCTTGATGAAAATATACTGTGGCAACACAGCCACCATAGTCCTTTGTAAATAAAGCGATGATATTCCAACAGAGAAAGGTGTACTGCAGTGTGACACGATGTTCTCAATGATACTCACCGAGTGTAGACAGGATGTCTTCAAGGCCCCAGATCTGCAATAATTAGGAATGCCAGATTAAGAGAAGTACATTAGTGGCAAGCAATTCATGGATGACATTTCAGTAATTAGTCACCCAGGCAATGAATTGCAAATTTGAATTACTTGATTGAACAGGAAGGTAGAATGGTGCGTCTGAAAATTTATATACAGTAGACTGACATAATATTTTTCGGAAAATGACAGCGCTTAAATTTCCGTATGGTAGCGTGGAACGGGATGATGTCAAGGATACGTCTACTTAGGACAGGTACTAATAACCACGGAGACAGACTATGCGATTGGAGTAAATAGAAGAACAATAATAGAAAAGAGTGTAATTTGCTGACATTCTCATATCGCGAATGGTAGTCCACTAATACGTATTTAACAGCTTTCTCTTGCCGGCAGCTACCTATAGGGAGCAGAAACTTAGAGGATTACGAAGAGGGTCTCACTTATAGTGACGACGACGCAGCTATCAATGTAAAGGAAAATTAGAGCTGTAACCTTAAAAGACAAAAGAGGGCATTAGAGGTCAGGTAGCAAATTAGTATTTAGTACATGTTAAGCAAAATCAAGAAGATGAAATTGACAAGGGTAGAATATTCAGCGAAAAGATCACATTACTTATAGTCACCAGGAGCAACATACTGTAGATATAAGAGCAGCCGAGTGTGAGAGGGAGGCGGAAAGTTAGGTGAGTAGATTAGATTAAGAAGCCTGCGGAAATACCATGCCCTGAACGCGCACAGGACCTACTTTGTTGACGAAGCATTGGATCATGTCTCTGCCTTGTAGTGACCGTAGTCACAGTAGTGATGATGCAAATGGCGGAGCGACGTACACTCAGCACCCAATGACCTTCCAAGTACGGAGTACATGAATTGTAGTGTGGTGTGAAGAGTCCCAGTTGACCCACTGTTTGAAAGTGGATGAACACGCGAATGTAAAGAAGCATTGGGATTGCTATGTGCGCTGACAGCAGCTCTCGATTTCAGCAACAGCTATCGTCATCATCACTTTCGTCAAACCACAGGTTTCAATATTTTTTTTTATTTCTTGAAATCACAAAGTTTTACAAGAGCCGCATAAGCGCTACCTTTTAAAATGGAGCAAGGGATACTCCAACCTTTCGAAGAAAGGAAATACGACAACAAGAAAAGATCCAAAGTGAAGAACGACGTAAACAAAAGAAAACAAAACGAAATGCTTGTGAGTACGATGTTGCCCATTGCAAGATTCGGACACATTTTTTTTTCCGAATTACCTGTTTCCAATGAATATTAATCGGTAGCATTTCCTTTCCTTTAAAATTCCCGTAGATAATTCAGCACTTTCAGTCTTTTCTCGCTTATTGCTGACATTCAAAGGGCGTTTTGGTATTCACAGCACAATGGTTTTCACGAAAGAAAAAAGTGTGCCATTATTCTTGCACAAAAAGGGCGGCTAATGGAGAAGCTGAGTGATACATCGCCCTTAAATTTATGTTCTTTTTCATATGAGAAACTGTCGCTGATGCATTGCGCTTTCTTATTTCTAATATCGAAAAAATTAACTACACGTCTTTGTGGAATGTCTTCATCTCCTTTGTGATGCGTTGCCGTCTTCATCTCTCTCTCTCTCTTTCTCTCTGTATATATATATATATATATATATATATATATATATGAGATCTAACAGACAGTAATGCCAAGGAATGTACAGGGGTAGTTATTAGAACCAATGCAATTTAAATAAGAAAGAAAAGTGGATGAAAAAATAACCAGCCATGAGCAGGAATCGAACCTGCGAACCTGGAATCGAAATGTCGTAGGTTTGATTCCTGCTCACGGCTGGTTATTTTTTCATCCACTTTTCTTTCTTATTTACATTGCATTGGTTCTAATAACTTTCCCTGTACATTCCTTGGCATTACTGTCTGTTAGATCTCATTAACATTGTGTTAGAAACACGGAAAAACGAGCCCTTAGGTATACGCTTCTTTCTCTTGTATATATATATATATATATATATATATATATATATATATATATATATATATATATATATATATGATAACCTGCTCACGGCTGGTTATTTGTTCACCCACTTTTCTTTCTTCTTATTTACATTCCATTGGTCCTAATAACCTCTCATATACATTCCTTGGCATTACTGTCTGTTAGATCTCATTAATGCTGTGTCAAAACACGGAAAAACGAGCCCTTATGTATACACCTCTTTCCCTTATATATATATATATGTATATATATGTATATATATATAGTGAACGACTTTTCATTTGATTTACATATCATCATCATCTATTAATATCAACACTAGTGTGATATAGTTCGAGCCTGGCTGAATAAACCGGTTTCTCACAAGTGGTGGACGTTGCCTTTCGTTTCCCCCAAGTCTTATCGCCAGTTCTCTCTGGAGCTCCGCTCGGGTCGTCGCGTGCAACTCTTTGCCATGGCAGGCTAAGAAAACCCTGGCCCATCCAACGTTGCCGTCCTACTGCAGCCACCGCCACCCGCTCTGCCCAAACACATTCGCCTGCGTGATCTACCTGTGTTTTCCGGTCTCCGAGGTGATGATGTAGAAGACTAGATCAAGAACCATGACTTCACCAGCGATTTGAACAGGTAGAAAAATCCACGGAAGTTGCGCAGAGTGCAATTTTACTTGTCCAATGTCGCCAAAACTTCGTTTTGGAACCACCATCTGGATCTTCCCGACTGATACACTTTCGCGCAGCAACTTCGTTAAATTTTCGGTGCCCCTACAGTTTGCGCTGAGGCAGCAAAAAAGAAGCTCACTGAGTGCACGCAGCTGCCGAGTGAATCTTGCACCTCGTATATTGAGGATGTCTTTGCACTGTGTAAGCGTGTTAGCTCCATCATGTCTCAGAACGGCCAAATACGCCACATTATTAAAATCATGATTATGTATGCCGTTGCCTTCAATGCCCTCGCCAACGCAAAATCCTGCCACCACCCAGGACGTGCTAACCATATGCCAATGACTTGGTGAGCCTCAGTCGCTTCGCCTGTGCTACGATGCCACCTTCATTCGTTTGTCTGCACCCCTCTACTTGCATGCGCTTATTCGCGACATCGTTCGTGACGAGCTTCACGGCCGCTGCTCTTCGCACTCCACGGAAGTTACTCTCCTTTCTGCAAAAGCTGGCTTGCGAGACCTGATTAAACAAGAGATCGCATCCGCATCGTGTCCAACGTGTTCTACTGGTCCCTACGTGCGCCAGATGCCCACGTACGCAGAACTTGCCGCGCTCTCTGCCGCACCCATTATTTCTGTCCCTACACCAGCCGACCATACGCCTGTGGCTTGGTTGTCACCGCCAGTGTGTGAACCACCTTACAACGCCCCTCAGCACCCTCCTCGGCTAATCTGTTACTACTTAGGCTATCGAGGACAAATCGCTCGGTTTTGTCGAAGGAGTTAACAAGACGAGCAACACGGCTACGCTCCTGAAAAACATCGAAGCTTCCGTCCGACCATTAATATTCACCGTCTCCTACCTACCATACTGACCTGCCTGGGAATTCACATACGTCTCGCCACAGGTTGCCTTCACCAGGTGATCTTTCAGTGTCGCCTCTGCGGCCCACCTCCCTTTCCACGAACGACCACGCGAAAAAACTCCCCGATGCAGTTTTAGGAGGCGAAACTGCATCCACCGGACAGCTAACAATTCCTCCTGAGCGGCCATTGAACTTGAAAGTAGTGTTTGCAGAAGGTGTACGCGTAGAGGCTCCCGTAGAAATTGGCATTGCTGTTTCGATTATTCATGCTGATTTTTCTTCCCGCCTTCGAAAACTCACCACGTCTTATGGCGGCCCACTTCTCCGTGCGGCGATCAACGCTCTCATTCATCCACTAGCGCAATGTACCATTTGTGTCTGCATAGAAGGCATTCGTCGTCACATCGTTTTCGCGGTATTTCGTGAGCGCACCCACGCTCTCTTTCCTTCGTGGGATTTCTTGTCTTCTGCGTCCACTTTCATATCTTGTTAGCAGTGCCTCCTGCATCTGAATGCCACTGACTCTTCTTCGCTTGAACACGATGGGCGCATCTGCCTTGTAACCTTGTCAGATTATGTACTTCGGCCATACATCGAAGGAATTATAAGTGATAATTGCCCCGACATGGGGGATGGGGACGTACTAATTCTTTCTTACGGCCCCACCCTACGTAGAGGCATTGTGATCCCGCCAGGGCTTATTCGCTTCTTCGATGGGTCTACCTACCTTACCGTCTTAAATCAAACGCACGAATCTGTATTGCTCCCCTGTGGCACAACAGTATCTTGCGTGGTCGACAGTGAGCCTGTTGCGATTGTTACTCTTCCGAACAACAACACCGATGTCCCAATGTCACCATCACTACCATTCAATGCCTCTTCCACACCTGTGTCGGCAACCATAAGCACTGTCTTAACACCTCCTCAAACTGAAGATTTGCTCGCCTTGTTGAATAGACACCGTTCTCTATTTGACGTGAACTCACCCGCCCTCAGCATGACTACCACCGCAACTCACAGCATCCAGACTGACGGCTCTCGTATTGTACATCGGTGTCTATATCGCCTGGGAAGAGCAGAACGAAAGATCGTCAAGGAAAATGTCTCAGACATGCTACTTCATACGTCTTTCCTAGAGTACCTGCTAATCCTCATTTGTTCTTGTTCAAAAGAAAGATGGCACAGTTCGTTTCTGCGTCAATTACCGAGCGCTAAACAAAATAACGCGCAAGGATGTTTATTCTCCCCCCTCGAATTGACGACGCACTGAATTTATTACAGGGCACCGAGTATTCCTTTAGCCTCGACCTTATTTCATGCTACTGGAAGATACCAATATTGGAGTCTGATAAAGACCACCTTTTCAATGCCAGATGGGTTGTACGAGTTAAATGTGATGTGCCGGCCACATTCGAATGCTTGATAGACGGTATATTACGCTGTTTGAAATGCCTTGCGCCTTGACGAAATCCTTACATGCCTTGCAAAAGCAGGTCTACAACCTATTACCAGGAAATTTACCTTTGCTAGCAAGATAATCAAGCTTCTCGGCCACCTATTCAGCAAAAAAGGAATTCGGCCGGACCCGGAGAAGCTTGCCGCTGTCCTCGGTTTTCCTTGTCCACTACGTCAAAAGGACCTGTGCAGCTTTCTTGGGTTAGCTTCTTACTTCCGGTGCTTTATACGTGGCTTCACGGAACTTGTGTCTTGGCCACCTCAAGGAAAGTCATTCGGTGTGTCTTGGTAAGAGGCACTTGGTGATTGGGTCTTTGATGTCAGTGGGAGAATAAAATTCACAAAGAAACTTTTTTTTCTTTTTTCTCGTCGTTTGGTGGGGTTTTGAAGCACGGAGGCTAATGACTTTCGTCACAGTGTACCAATTTAGGTAAGTCCTTCAGCGTTCATCTCAGTGTTCGCCACTACACAGAGCCCCGTTCTGCAGTATAGAGACATTAAAAAGCAGCGTATGGCCGGTTTATTTACATTGCTTTTAAAGAGAAGAAAAGACCGCAGATGAAATTGAAACCGCACGCATTTCTTTTTGCTCCGTGTGCCAGAGCATGCAGCAACAGAGGTAGACTAGTGAGTAACTTAAGGAATCTCTGTCGGCAAAGGGCACTGGCACGACGCAGCCACATATAGTGGCTGACCTAAGAGAAATGGTGGCTCGGCTAGTTGTTTCTTAACGGTGAATTGCTGAGTACAAATTTAGTACGGTACAAAAATGTGTCTTGTTCAGTCTATGCACCCGACTCAGTGCCACATAGGGACCTGCAAGATGAGCGTGCCGGCCACGTCACGGTCCCGCTGGACAGCAGTGAGCTGATCACTGAGAGCGGGGCTCACTCAGGCGCGTTCCGCAGGACCGAAATAACGTTATTCTTCTTCCTTCCTTGTTTACTTTAAGGACGAGAAGGAGAAGAAGGAAGAAAGAAAGGAACGAAATTCAACTTAATTATTGGTCAATCCCCCACAGTGGGATGAAGGAAAAGGAGTAGAAGGAAGAAGGAAAGGCACGAAATTTAACTCAAATATTGGCAAATCCCACACAGTGGGATGAAAGAGGAGGATAATAAGGAAGAAATAAAGGCGCGAAACTCAACTCAATTATTGGCTGATCCCTAACAGTGTGTAATGAGCCATGGTCAAAAGGTAGAAGACTGTTGCCTACTGAAGGCACCAGCTTTCAGTAGGCACCAGCTTATTTCACTGCTACGCGTCTATGCTTTCTGTTTGTTGTTTTGCTTGAAAATTTAGTGTGTAAAAGAACATGATATCGTCCAATACATTTGTGTTGCTCTCTCAGGAGGAATATATATTTTTCTTCCTTTCTTGGCATTTTTTCCCATCGCAGGTAAAGCAGGACAAATAGACGTGACCACCCAGCATCCTTCACGAAGCCTGCCGGGTCATTTCCACAGCGCAGTGCTTCCTGGAAAAGTGCCTGCTGCTGCTTTGGTCGCAAGACACGAACCCGCAAAGAAAGCTTCGAGTGAGTACCCAATAGTGACAAAACATGCATCTGTTGGTTTCCTGCATGTGACGCAAAAAAAATTATGTTGTAGACAAAGATAACTGCTATCATTCACGAGGCCGCCTCGACTTTGCACTTGTTCTTGTATGTGCAATGCACACCACATCGCCGAAACCTAGTCTGTGAGGCAGTGAATGTATATGGTCGTCCGCTTTTAAGGTTCACGTGGCTCTGCATGACCGTGCCACACGTAACACCAGTGCGGGTGGCGCATGCGCACAGGTACCTCGGCAGATGATTCGCGTTGTATTCTACAGCGCTGGGACCTTTTTTTTCACTTTTTAAATTCATTTTTTATTTACCAGACAAAACTGGGAAGTCTTCAATAGTAAAAGCGGTATGAACAGCTTGACAAAGACTCTGGTTACCTGCACATAGACGTTGCAGTATTGCGGAAATGATTACTAGTAGGTAACAAGCAAGTACAGTATAAAAGAAAAACAATATATATAATTCAAAAATAATTTCACAACCTATTATCTAAAACACCTAATATATAAACGAGTAAAAACGCATTCGAAAATCAAGATACACCATGCATTGAACTTCGTATACATTGACACTGATAAACTTTAAAAGCACACGTATATACACACATCTACACATCTACCTGAACATACATTCATTCATATCGCTAATACAACGCCACAGAGTTTCCTACAATATTCACTAGAGGGAACTCTGGCGCAAGTTTTTATGGGAGCTGCTATGCATTGCACTTCACATGAGTGAATTTTCTAAGCTTCGTTTTTTTTCTTCTTCTTTTGATCCGCGTGTCCTCCAGCTGCTTTACAGCAAGGCGAAGTTTCGCAAATGTATCGCAGTTACACTTCAGCACCTAAACTTTCTTTAGGATGAGCAAAATTCAAATTGGCTCATGAAGTGGACGATGGTTCGTCCTTTTATTCGACACAAATGCAAAAATAGAAACAACAAACAAAGTCCCAAGTGCGTTATAAGCCACAAGCACGAAGACCGGGCAAATCCGTGTACTACCCATCATTTCCGTGGCTGTACGATTGCAGCGCCAGAGTTCCCTCTAGGTAATTGAAGTAAGGTCTGTGGGGCCTGCCGCTCTCGCTCTGCAATGCGTTGTGACCTTCCGGTGGGTCCAAGTGTGAATGCTGTGTAATTTTGGTGAACTATAGAGAGGGCGGCGCGAGGCACGTGGCGGCACACTGTGGTAAGAAACGCATCTGATCCAAACGCCACTCTTGCTTCTTCTGAGCTATCGGCCAACCGAGGCAGTCTGCTGTATAACGGGCCCCGAAAGAGCGCAACTACAGACCTCGATGTAAAAATACGTCGCTCAGGACTGAAATTTCAGCTGAGCTGTTCGCAGCTGCGTCTCCTTTCAGCTGAATGCGCCTTTCACGAAGCACAAGGATAAGCAGCGGAGTCCTTTTCTCATCGGCGTTGTTTATAGTTCCTGTACTAGCTCGTTTGATACCCTTTTGGACCCGCGCATTTTCCGTATGGTTGCTCTCTTTTTGCCCCATGCTGCGTGGGTCGCTTCATTCATCCTGCTTTACCCGCACCCGAACGCTTATCTCTACTTCGCCAGCCTGAATAGGTGCACGCCAAGCGGCCTCGACAGAGTCACGACCCGTTCAGTTATCTCACTCAAACACACGGCACTACGGAACCGCTTGAAACATATAGCCGTATAGGATTTCGATACGACTGACTACGGAGATAAGGGACTAAGCTCACTTGAGGATTATTTCCGCGCTCAATCATCCAGCTTAAGGTAAGGCTTTTAGCGCAGAGCTAAATTCTCCCTTGGCAGTTATTTCACAGTGATTTATCGTAGAGTATAAAAGAGGGCAAGAACATGAACAAAACGAAATAAAACTCAACACTGTAAGCACTTTGTGGTCGCGTTTCCTTTCTTCGTCCGTGCTGGTTTCTAGCCTGTTTTATTCTCAGCAATGATTATTTACTATCTGACCTAACTCGACGTCCTTTTTTTGTGCAGGAGAAACTCACATAGCAATCTGACAATGCAAAAAGGGTTAGGGCATATTGTTAAACAGTATAGTAAGGTATAATTCCCACGAATGACGAATCGCCTTCAAGCACAGATGCACGTGCTTAATTTTTTCTTACGCAACTGCTATTATGCTGCCAACTTTCTGTTAATTGTATGCAAAAGCTGCAGCTTCGTGCTGTAGTGCAAATCATTCCCATCGTCGCGTTGCTTTATATCTTTTTTTTGTATATTTTCGTGCACGTTCTTGGCAATGGCCACATTATAGGCGAGTAAAAACTTGCGAGGCTTTTTCGAAGCTTACCGAAATGATGGCGCTGTTCGCAGAACCGTTAACAGCCGGCGCTAAGATTAGGCGCGGATTTCGCGCGGTGCTCCTACGAAGCTCTCCCACTTTGCGGGGGCACGCGCGAGATATATTAGTCGGCGCCAAGCTAAGTTTAACGTTATTTGCGAGTGGAAAGGCCACCCGCCCCATGGGGGATTATAACACCTCGCCGCGCTACAGAGATAAGAGTGTGCCTTCCGGAGATCTTTACGTTGAAAACGTGCGAGAACGGTCTTTTCCTGTGCGAGTAGGTCTAGTTTTTCTATTCGACGAGGTTTTTTTTTGCCCGTCCCCACACGTATACGCTAGCTTTGTATTACTTTCCTGGTATATTTCCTAGGTTAACTTCCTCTTTCTGGTTATATTCTCACAAGAAACGTAGTAGCCTTCCTATTAAAAAGAAATTTTTATCCCTAAGCGTTTTATAACTATGCAGGCTAAATAAGGCACGCATGGATCTCTGGCTAAACTGGCTTTCCTTGGCCGATAATACAATGTCGCCCTAGAACATCTATTTTTTGTAGTTAATAACGAACCAAACTTATAAAAGTACCTGTGCACACGTTTTCTTCTGAACCACCATGTTTGTGGACCATAAATGCCTCGTATGAGATGAATAATGAAGACTATTAAGTGGCCCAATCAGGAACACGAAAGTCTTTTCTTACAGATGCAAAAAAAAAAGCCTCACCTGAGCTGAAAGCGCAGCATGCAGTGCTAGAAAATCGCCATTTTTTTGAACCCGTTGTAGACTCCTTCGAGGCTAATATTACAAGCACATTTGCAAGGCACTCACTACTTCATTAACTTATTCGATGGCTGGTGACGTGGAGGAATGCGGCTGAGCTCATGGGTTCAATGACCTACTCGTCACGCCTGAAATAAAAAGTTTCTCTCTCTCACACACAATTTATATTGTGGGACGTTTGGTTACAGTATTTGCATCCTGTGATGCGTGGTTGTTATTTTACTATTCTACCTCGCTATATCACGTGTCCTAACGTAGTTCTTTGTCAAAATAACACTTGTATAGGGTCTTTTTGCGAAAGAAATTTGAGCACCGGCATGGATGTGTGGTAGGATTCCGGGCTGACACGGAGAGTACCCAGGTTTTAACCCCGTTCCATCCTGGGTATTTTTTTTTTACGATAACCTATATGGACACTCTCGGCTGGATTTTGCCGCCTGCGTAAGGATCCACCCTGTTTAACCGTATATGTATACGTATCTATATATATGAAAAAGTAATAAAAAATAATCCAGAAAGAGACTGCAGCAAGCGGAATCGAACAGCCGACCTCTGCTTTTGAGTACGGGCCGTTAGCCACTGAGCCACGATGGAGCACCTTCTTCATCGCTGAAGCAGCAAGCTATTTATATCTACCACTTACCGCTGGCGATACCAATCTCGGGGGAACTATCACGTTTTCAGCATTACCATCGAGATGGCGCACTGAGTGCGTGTCGCCAGATTGTCACGACGCGGCGACGCGCGTTCATCTCCTCCGCGTTCTTTGCGCTGCGGAGGGGGAGCTGTGTAGACGCTCACGCGTGCGTGCGCTTATTCTGCGGTGGGGAAAATCGCACGCCTTGGGCGTTCTCCGCAACGATTCTGTTCAACTTACTGGGCGCACAAAGGTCACTGCGGTCGCTGCACAGTCTCTGTTTGCGAAAAGGGCACGCTTTTCGGACACAGTGAAGTACAAAAGAAACACTTATTCGAGTTCGTCTGTATCTGTAGGCACGTTTAGTGCATCATTTGGGCGTGAGCAATGCGAATCGCATTTCCATCTGCTTGCCATTCTTTTTGTGACATGCCAATTTGTTTCTATCGCGTTTTCCGCTTCGTCTAAACGGCAAAGCTGTGACTGTTTTTCTTATTTCGCGTGATAGTGGTTACGTACACCGGCGCCGGTGGACAACTACGGCAACCTTTTGGAGATTTCTTAACAGCTTTCGCTGTACAAGCTTCTCTGCAGAGGACTATAATTGGTATGTGACACGGAATTGGCAAGCCCCCGCTACCGTAACACCGCAGCTGCGAGTGTCAAGAAAAAAGGAACAACAGGAAAGCAGAGAGAGAAAGAATCAATTTGAAAACAGACAAAAAAAGAGAGAGACATATAGAAATCAGTAGAAAAAGAGAAAGAGAACATGATCAGATCCCAGATACAGCGCGAATCGGTGATATACGAGGCACGAATGAGGAAGGTTGATATGCCACTTTGAAATCACCCCAACGTTACAATGCGGATGGATTTAATATACAGTAAACACAAGTATGAATGTTGTGCCCACTCAGGCATCTAAATAAGACACAAATATGTCGTTATAGTCGTGTAACGATGACACCACTAACGTTTGCAATACCAGCACCAGCAGTTGTAGGCAAGTAAATCATGCCGTACATGACTTACATCTCATGACTATCATGTTTGCGCCTGGCCTTTCGACCATTCACGTCGAGCATTCACGTCGTGTCATACCAAATGTGATATATGTGAAGCTATATCTACACGGCCGCGAGCGCGCTACGAGCATAACATGTACACATGATCGACATGACTCGCATATCAAGATTATCATTTTTGGATGTGGCCTTTACATTCGTCATTCATTAACGTCATGTATTACCAAAGTGGGTACATGTGAAGCTAGCGAAATGGCCGTGAACGCACTATGAAGGTGGCATGTTGCCATGTTCTTACAAGACACGCACATCATGATTATCAAGTTTGCACCAGTCATTGATAGACCGTCGTCAGTTCGCATTACTTAATACCAAGTTCGGTATATGTGAAGCAATTAAAATGGCCGCGAGCTCTTCATCAGCTTGGTGTGTAGTCATGTTCTTGCATGACGCGCATGTCATAATTTTTCGCATATATGAAGCTAGTGAAATGGCCGTGAGTGCACATCCGAAAAGAATTTGGGGTTACGCCACTGAAAGAAACAGATACAAGACTTAGGAGGCACAGAAAAAAAAAGAAAAGGAAGAGAGACAATGAATGCCACCCCACTCCCTTCTTCTTTCAGGCTTGTCACCAGTAGGGCGAAGATGCCAATACATTGCTCAAGCAAAGCTTTCTAGTGTATTTTTCTCTTTAGTTTTATTACTGACTCTATCAAATCTGTCTTGCAAAACATGACAACTGAGTGCACTAAGATTTATTTACCTAATTTTAATTAAAATTATGATTTATTTCATCAATCAATCAATCAAATTTGGGTGACGGGATGCCGAGATCACGGCGATAATAAGAGCGGGGCGATTGCGGTTGTGACCACAGTGATGGTATAACGGGGCGACGAAGCTGCAAACTATGCTGACAACAATTCTTAGTAGAAGCTCCTGCATCACGATATCCCGCATTAAAGAGTTAGCCTTGCGCATTCGAAAAAATGAGTTTAGCGGTTTTACTTGTTTTACTTTCTTTTTCTTTCTTTTTTTTCGAAATCATCATCGTCGTTCGTGTTCCTTTGAACGAGTTATTAGAGAGAATAACGCAGCAATGTTCAACTGAAAGATAGTTGATAGACAGTATACCTCTTAGTTCAACAATTAATTAAACACACAAGCCTATGTGAAAGCGAAACTTTAAGACTAAGTGAATGCACTTTTATGGTGTTCTACAAACAGTGTTTACTAAATCGCCTTGATAATTTGTTGGTGGCGTAAACTTTTTAGTCAATATTTCGTTAGATTTTATGAGTAAAATAAATATGTGTAGCATAAAAATTTCAGTTTTCCCTCATAATAAAGGGACCACCACTCTTATTATCTTTGTCATACTCAAACTAAATGTCTCCACTCTCCTTTTCACGATTTAGCTTTATTTTTGTTGGCGTGTCACCTTTCGTCAGCACCATGTAGTCGGCTTTCGTTCAGATATGCAAAAGCAAAGCAAGTAGCTAAAGACTGCAACGTACATCCTTCTATTCGTGCTAGATTGTAAAAGATGACCTAGAACTGATGACCTGGAAATCGTATGCACTTATGTATTTAGCCCAGCCCTGAAAAGCCTGGGCGAAAATATATTACAAAAATATATCTAAATAGATTTTCGCGATGACTTTAATTAGTTCTCAAGAAACACGTTGTTTACTTTGGTCCCATTTTACAAACATGCATTAGTACAGTGAACCAGATTTTCGTGTTTAGTCTTAAGATGTGTAAATGCGCGTGCCAGTCAAATTTCCAGCGCTTAATTTTAATGGTGTAAGCTGAGGTAGGTGTGGCGCATCAGCGACTTTTTTTCTTGAATGTTCCAGTTATGAAATGGCTCAACCCGGCCTGACTATTGGCAAATCAAACAGGTGCTTAGCCGGATTCTTTTTCCGCGGAGGAAGGGGGTGCTCAATTATACTTGATGTACTTTATTGTGTGTGCTTTTATGTGTTCGAGTTCAACACACCAGAAATATTGAAATATTTCAGGGGGTTTGAACACCTCTTTTGTCCCCCTCCGCTGGCTACGCCCATGAAATTAAACGTGTATAAGGCAACAACGACGATAGCGGTGACAGCAATAAAGGAACTAAAAAAAAACTGCTAGAACTACGAGTCAAAACGTTAAAGCGTCGAGAAATTCAAAAATCGAGAGTAAAATATAATGAAAAGGCAGTAACCAGAGTGTGAAATTAACGGTAGCATGTTTTATTTATAAGAATGTAGTGTATGTACGAGCTGTTGTTACCGATGTCCTGTCGTTACGACATATTTGTCAACAGAGACATAAGAAAAATCCGGCTGCATTTAACTGCTTTTCCACGGTGAAGTATTTTATTACGCACTGTTCGTCTTATTTGTACTATAGGGTGTGGCGGTGCTGCCCTCTACCATGCGCAGGGCTTCTATAGTATTCAGCTACTTCCCATCTAAGTCATGCAATAATGCCTACCTAAGGCTGAAAGCGTTACAACTGCAATTCAATCTATATATCGGGCCAGAAAGTCACAGTGAGGCATCGTGAATGATTTGTTTAAAATTCTCGAGAACATCTTCATAATTACGTTGCACACAAAGTGACTGATTCGTTGAAAATGCGGCGGGCCATAACAAGCTACAAGATCATTTGAGATTTACATATATCAGCTTCTGCGTCTCAAATGATTTTAGCGTGTTGACACGAACGAGCGCTCAAATGAGCACGCGCCTCCGAATTCCAATGGCGTCAATAATACGGTGCGCCGTTAGAACGCGACAGAAGCCAGCACAAAGAAAAAAACAAGTATCAAAGGACTCCTCGGGTGCGCCGCCTCTCCCCCTCGAAGGCGCCGTAGCCACGCCAGCCAACCTCCTCGAATCTAACACCAAGTGAACTCCAAAAACATCTCGAAGGAAAGAGGCGTGGCGCTGCCGAGTTGCGTCACAGATCACGCAGAGTTCGAGAAAAGTCCCGTTCTTTCCCCAGCTTTGGCCGTGCGGCGCGCAGACGAAACTGCCAGAACACAGGGCGAACGTATTTAAGTGAACAGCGCATGGCGGTGAACCGGTGATGAAGACAGTTCTGCGCCAGCATGCGAAGCGCAGGAGATGAAGAGGTTTTCCACCTGCGGGTGAAGGCTTGTGTTATACTAGCCGGAAAAGAGTGTATGTTTACCGCCCATGGGTGAAGACGTATTACCGGTGAAGTTTTGTTATTGAATTGCGGATATTTGACGACGCGAAGTTTCCCGGAAGAGAAACTTCGAGAGCAGCGGAAAGACAACTGGCGCTCCACTTTGAGTGTTTCCTTGAAGAGAAGTTTTTGTTCAAGGAACTTTGAATGGAATTTCTTTGACGAACATTTTAATCTATAAGTGTCTTGATTAGTTATTGCATGATATTGCATCGAAGCGCCTGTTGTTGTTTGTGACCGTTATTTTTAGCGTATCTGGTTGCGTTACGTAGCCCGCTGTTATGAGTATCTTGTGATTGGTGGCTCTCATGGCGCTGTCCGAGGGGCCGATACGTCAGCCCTTGCCAGTAGCCCTGTGATTGCCTCCCTAGTTATTGAGACTAGTAATACATGTTTCTTCGCGATTTCCTTTATGTCGGTGAACACTGGCTCTCAAGTGTTCTCCTTTACATTGTTGGTTTGCGCTCAACTGGACTGCCATGTTGTGTATTGTCAGCCAACGTAAGAAGGCTTACCGAGTATCACGGAAAATGCCAAGTTCTCTCAATCTTCCGTTCACTATAGTGAAACCTAGAAATTTGGTCAAATGTGAGAGAGAAAGATTTAAAGCCTAATTTGAAACAAAAGCATAAAAGTGCAAGCCTCCGTGGAAAGTTACAGTTAAATGACCGAATCATGTGTGTACGGAATGTTCTCTCTAGTTGTAGTTACGGCTATACTCACCATAAACAATTATTACACGTCTATACTTCGCGAACAAGGTATCAGAGCTGCGGACCTGTTTGTACGGGTAACTAAATGGCTCACGCTGTGTTTTCTCTTTTTGAATACCATTTTCCGACATATAAATGTCGTCATACTGTCATGCACGATGCTCTAGAGCACGCCCGCTTCACCTGCACAAGCTCCGGCTGACAGAGTCCCTCGAACTTTTTAAAATAAAATCGAGGCGAATTTGACACGCTCCTCGTTGTAGAGAGCACTTAGCTGTCGGACGCTTCACACAGAGAAGAAAGAAGTGAACCTTCACCAGAATCTGTCAAATTGAGGCGGCCTGGTTTAGTAACCAGAACTTCGCAGTTATAACACGACAGCTTTTGGCAAATGGACAGCGCCAGTTGTTGTTTATTCGAGCCAACCAAGTGGGGTGCTTTGAGTTCCGTCCTCGCCACCAGGTGATACGCATGCAGAAGGTTTTCTCCAAAACTAGTGGCAGTGTTTAGTTTGGGCTGGTTACGTTTGGAGCAGTTCTTCCTAAACTCGCTCGAGTAGCAAGCGAAAAACAGCAAGAAAACCTGACACACGAGAGGAAGCTTTAACGGCTGTTCTGCGAAGAGATTTTTTTTTTTCCCGTGAGGCTGTTTTGAAAATTTCACAGTGACAGCTACCGCAAAAGGCTCTGCAAGTGGAAATGTTTTCGCATGACCCAAGGGAAGACAGAAACGTCCAATAACTAAAAGAAGGAACACAGACACCGAGCCGTGGTAGTATAAACAAAATGTATAATTCAGGTGTTGCTTTTACTGCGCAGTAAACTACCTAGTTTGCAGACTAATGGCAAAGTAAAAAATTAGAGCTCAGAAAAAGCAGTTCGCTACTGATGCACTATTCTGCTAATTAGGACACTTCAACGGTTACCTAAGGTAAGCTGCTGAGGCCAGGCACTGCATGCGCCGTAATTAACATGCAAGTCGGATTCTCGTGGTTCTTATGCGGTCCCTACGCCTGTTTCTTATTATTTATTTCCCCACAATGTTCTTTGAGAATTATTCTTTAGTGGACTTTCGTTCATCGCGACAGTTCACACTGACAATATTTCTATGCATTGAGCTACGTCACTTGTGACGGGCTGGAATTGGTGTTTGCCTTGCACGTTCGTTCGTTCCGTTACGCTGTCGGCCTCGGTGTCCGGCTTCTGGCTCGAAGGTTAAGGGTTCGATCCCGGTGCTAGCGCTTGAATTTCAATGGAGACGAAATGTTAGACGCCAATGTACTGTGCGATGCCGGTACATGGTGAGGAACAGCAGATGGCCAAAATTTCCGGAGCCCTCCACTTCGGCGTCTGTCATAACCATATCGTATAGTTTAGGAACGTAGAACCTGAGATATCATTATATTGTGTTACACTTAACATGCCCAATGTTCTGATCAGCGTCTTTTGTGATCATCACCAGGCCGCCTCGTCAATCGCTGCCTAAATGTGTCATGAACCGAACATAAACAAAAAGACCACCATTTAGATTTAAGCTCAGATCTATGCAGCAATTTGCGTTTCAGAACTGAGTGACCATTTTTCCTTAGTTAACAGAGTATTTTGAGATTCAGTTTCATTCCGCAACAATCATTTCTGAGCAAAGGCTATTTTACAACTGCTTTTATATTAAGTTTGTACGACTATTGAAAATTTCGAATGTTTCTCGATTAGTGGTTGTTATTTGTTTCGATTGGCGCTGAAATCTACATTATTCGAGCTACTCGAACTATTTAAACTTCACAAAGACATCTTGCAGGGAACGTCCGATGGAACATGACCCCTTCATATCATTCTTGTGCTTTGTCTGATTACATTCGCGTATTGCAGCAAAACTACAATTCAAGCTTTGCTTTAGTCGAATTTCTCAAAGACACGGTCAAAGTCAAATTGAAAGTGGCCCTTTCAATTTCTTTAAATGCGTTGTTTCATTTCATAGCCGTATTGAGACAAAGCTCCTATTAAAGAGCCGCTACGGTCAAAAATTTACCCACTCAGGAAAAAAACTGTTTTCGACATACTCTTCGATTCGATATTTTTTTCCTTTTAATTTTTGACTCCTTTTCACTCTTTGGTGATATTTTTTGACTATTTAATTCAATATTTGGCTCGCAAAGGTTCTTTTGATTAGAGACATTCGATGTTACTGTAGCATAATCACGAGGGGCACGCATTTTTGTCAAGTTCGCCAGCCTAGCGCATTTTTTCAATTAACACATGCACACTGGTTGGTGCAAACGTCTTTCGAAAATCAGCATGTTGCCAAAACGAGCAAATTCAAAATGATTCCGAAAGTTTAGTGGCTGGACCAACTACTAGAAAGTGCCGGGTCTACGAGAAACACATTTAACATGCCTAAATTTACGAACCAATGCGTCGGTCACGTGGGATTTATTTGAATAGACGCGGCAACGAACGAGTAAAACTTTCTCAGCAATCGCGTGATGGTGTCGGGGAAGGAGATTCTGCAGACGCGTGATAAACCCACACACTCCCGCGTGACGTGGTGATGAACCCGCGTGGCGTGCTCCGACAAGAGTTCCGGACGAGTAAGAGCAACTCTAACTCACGGGGCGCTCCGCTGGAAAGGATGCGTTAACATCTGGCAAGGTGCCCGTGATGAATCTTTCGGTCGACCCATGTGCTACGTCACATGCTACTCAGTGTTCTCTTTACCGGGAGATGAATATACGAAGAAACTTTATTTAAAGTCCGACAGTTTTTTTTTTCGGGTGGGGCTGGAGGAAGAAGTAATTAGCCCCTGTCCCGTCCCACCCTTTGTTGGTTATTATGGCGGTTCCTCAGATGACCGCTCCAAGTCCATGGACGTGGTCAGCACTTTAGGCTCTCCTGACGGCCCAAAGTTAGTAGCTGGTGAGTGCCGCCTCCCAGCGGCAGCGAGGATGGCGCACTATTTCACAGAATCTCTTCTAATATCCAACAGCTTTTTAAATAAGTAAATCCCAGTTGTTATATGACACGCTGCCATACGGATCGAAAGTGTTTCGACAACCCATACCACTCTTAGCTTTGGTGTTTTAGGTGCAAGCGTTACCATGAGAGGCTATTTGGTGAAAGAAAACACCCTGACACCCTTATTTTTGTAATCTCTGGTTGAGCAAAAGGGTGTTTTGCTTGCATGCTCTAAACCGCTATAAGGGTGCCAAATGGCTTGCAGCGTGAAAAACCCTTTTAGCCTCAGAGACGAAAAAGGCAACCAAACAATCGGTCGTCTTGTGTTTCAACCAATACAGCGGTTCGCGGTCATTACTCCACGAAGTCTTCGCGCTAACTTCAATGTCATTGACCTTGAATAATGTACTTGCGCCCTAACAACAACAAAAAAAACAAGAAAACAACCTATTCTGCTTCGGCTCCTACTCCGACTTTCCTAATCATTTTCTTGACACAATCGGCTCAAAGTTTTCTACGACAGGGGGCCTGAAATCTCAGTGCGAAGTACTGCCAATGCCGTTCCGATTGTTAGCCATCTCTATACAGAGAATAGAAGTTTAGAAATAGCCATTTACCACGCACCATCCGTTTTGCTGCGAACAAACTAAAGTAAATAAAAAATATGGCGCCTGAAAAAAAAAATGAAGCTAAAGCTGGCTGTCGTTTCCGAAGCGCAGCCAGACAGAATCGAAAGTGGTCTGGAAGCTATGAGGAATCAAAATACGGCAACTTTGGCGCGGATGATACAATTCGGAAAAGTGGCCGCCGCCGCCCGCTTTGAGACTGCTGGGATGAAGATGGACAGTGCTGTCTGTTCCGCCATTTCTCATTCTGTTCTTCGCGTGTACGACGTGCCTAGCTGCTGCTCACTTCGCCGATTCTTCAACAACCAGCCCCTCACCACCACTTTTTTTTCTTTCTTCGAACTCTAGTCTCCCTCTCCTCTTCCTGCATTCGCAAAGTTTTCGTCTCTCTCTTCGCAGTTAGCTGCAACAGCGTCAATGTCGTTCGCTGTTGATGGAGTCTGCACCGATGGCGCAGAGAAAGAGAAGACAGTAATAGATGAAAGAACGGTAATGTAACCTCTGCCCATCACCACTTCTACTTCTTAGACAGTAACGCTGCAAAAACTTGGCTACCAACTAAATATATAAAAGGTCTTCACTGTCCATATGCCAGTCATTTACTCCAGTACGTTGAAAGTTTTAAGTTAGTAGGTGATAGAGCTGCCGCTGTGGGGCGGCAGTGATATCACCCAGAGCACACACCAAGCCTCAATTTAGGAGGACGGGTGCCACTGCTTTGCTGTTACTGTAAAGTGTGAAAATTGCCTCAGACGTAATTTAGACATGGACTTTCCCCTGCTTGCGAAAAGGTGGCACCAGAAAGAGGATGAAGTGTGTCCGCTTCATCGTTAATTAAGGAGACGTGATGGCTTGGTGTCTGCAAATTGTGTCGCACGGCAGAGTTCAGTATAATAAAAGGGAGGTGAGTCGCTCATTTGGGCTAGTTGGCTTCTGTAAAAGTTTTAGTTTATGCGCTTATTCATAGAATAACAACAAATAAGATGAACAGACTTAAGCTAACGTCCGGTTAACCTCTGTCCGTCTGTCTCTTTTTGATGTGACTTTATAAATCAGCGCATAATCAAAAGCTGCATGGTTGCATGTGAAACGTCTCGAATTCCACATTAGAAATATAAATGTCCGAAAACCACAGATACTAGACATTAACTGTATGTTTAAACTGAATAAAGATTAACTGTACGTCTTTTATCGTCAGCTGACTGCCACGGTATTGAGGTAGTCTAACCATTTCTGTTTATTTGAATACTTCATGATGTGACAAAAGAACACGTCTCCATGAGACGACAGCTCGTACAGCCACTCAAGTTTGATGATCGGCTTTATGTGTAAATCTACCCATTGTTGGCTCCCCCTTCTTAATGCACCCGGAAGGGAGCTTTGAAATTTTTGACACACAATTGGCAGTCATCATTTCTAAGAATCGGGGAAGACTGGTTAAGAATGTTCTCAGTTCGAAAGGCGTTGAACGCGCGCCCACCCTTCTCCCGCACTAGCGTAGAGGCCGACCTTGAGCACAGATTTCCGTCTTTTTCTCTTTTTTCTTGTCTCTGTCTTTTGTTTTTGTTGTCTGTCTTTTCTTCTGTTTGTCCACCGTCTCTGGCCCTAGTTAAACAGCAACTGCATGGGAATGTTGTTTAGCCTGCTTGTCCTCCCATACATATATTAGTATTTTCATCTGTCTCGTCCCAAAATGTCGACAAATATCCAGAAAAGCAGTGATCTTTCTAAGGTTTTTGCCTAAACGAAGGTATACCTTGCTTACGCTGAAGCACAAAAAGGCACCGAATCAGCAAGTTCCTCAGTTTACGCTTCTTCTTTTTTTCGTGAACTTGCGATGTTTTGAAGCGGACCCGTTTAGCGTCACCATGCTAGGTCTGTATTATAGTTCACAGCACTGCACCAGAATAGCCAACTCAGGATGAAATCGTCTGACGCTGCCTCCCGGTGTCCCAAGTGAATCGCAAATTTCGCGAAGTGTAAAAGAAAACTCTAAAAACATGAGAAGCAATCAAAAAGGAATGATAAGTAGTTATTTAAAGAAAAAGACGTTTGCGCCAGAGTTGACCTACAGAGGGAGCTGCAGTTGGAGTCGAGAAACGGATGTGATTTTGGGTGGAAGACAGTGACCTATTCGCAATCGCAAAACCGATGGCTGCGTAGGTACACTGTAACTCATTTTTGTGTGGAATGGAAAAGGACGCCCCTGTTCGTGGGTGAAAAGGCGCACCGCCGATAGACAGTGACAGAGAGGCTTAAATGCCGAGAGCAAAGAAGAAGCTCTTACCTATTTCTGTATGATTGTTTTAGATAAGGATCATTTCCTAGTCACAGAATGTGGTGCTTCGGAGTCGGCGTTACCATCCACACCACCACTGCGCAAGCTCGCGTCTCGTGCCGCACTAGGAATACACCCGCTAAACTGTCAGTCCGGGAGCCATTGAACAATGAGACATCACCGGGCGTTCAGCAAGTCGAGCAAGCGCAGTGGAGGTGTGGATCTCTCCTCCGTACTTCCACGAAAACGGGCGGTGTGCATATAAGCGGCAGAGCGCACGTTCAGAATTCAGTCAAGAACGTTTTTACTTGGCTTTCGCTTGGCCTGAAGCTTTGCTTGGCTCGAGTAGATGATACGGAAGCAACAGGACCCTAAACTAGTTCTGGGACACAACCGATCATGAGCGTCCCACCACTCGTTGAAGCAAATGCTTCTCCTTCATTCAATAGATAATAATAAAGACAAAATAACGATCAGGCATTTCTAAATTACACCCAATTACGCAACAATCACGTGGTACCCCCGAGATTTTGCGATGCATTTACTCGAGTTCACGCCTCCAGTTCCCCTCCGGGAGAAGATTCGGCCGGCTTTTTTATTTATTTCATCTTCATCGATGTTTCAATTGAGACGTTCGAGGAGACAGCAGGATAGAGGGTTGGCTGGAGATGAACGTGCTTTTCAAACGGCTACAATACAGTGCGCTCGTCACTTTCAGTATGCTATCAAACTGGAACTGCCATACCATGCTTCGTTGACAATCTTATTTTGTAAAATGGCGAGTGAACAAGATGAGATAATCAAAGAGCAGAGGTGTAAAGATGACTCTCAAGAAGGGGAAGTCTTGGTGGCTTTATTTTTGCGTAACAAGAAGTTTTCTTGCAGAAGAAAAAATAGAGATAAACAAAGTAGAAAATGTCACGAGGCCATTCAAAGTTTGAAATATCGATATTCACTGACAGTTGGGCGAGTTGGTATGTGTTCATACTTAACAATTGCGCAAGAACACAAAAGTGTAAACAAAGAGACTGCCGTTTAAGTAAATTAGTTAAACTAACCCGGTGGCCGTGCCTATGTTTTCTTTCTTTGGTGTCTTGTATTTTTGTGCCATTCTTAACCGTGAACAAATCAGAAGCCCTTGCGCCAAATACACCAAAAAACCACCGAAACTTTTGAGCACAATAAAGTAGGGAAATATAGGAAAAAAAACAAAAACGGTGAAATAAAAGAAGAGCAGACAACTTCAAATAGTTCAGTCTGGAGCCATATTTGAAAGAAAAGGTACTATAGGGGGAGGCTGACAGAACGGGCTTGCCTAGGGCGATAGTCTTCGAGCTACAAAAAGGCAAACAGCTCACTTAGGCAAGCAACAAGTCTGTGCTTGACTGACCAGGTTCCTAATTAATTTGAGGTTTCCCTTTGTGAGCATTTCTTTTTTGTTTTGGAAACTGCAAACAAGACTTAATTATTGAGGCGAAAGGTTTCGCCTCCGGGAAAAGCACGAAGGGTGCAGCTTCGAAAGCCGCATAAGAGGACTGTAGAAGGCCTCTTGTTCAATCATAGACAAGGCTAAGTCGAACGGGGGGGGGGGGGGGGGGGTGCGGCTTGTGTTGGTTCACAAAGGCATGAGGCAGGCTGACACAAACAAGGCAGATTTGTTTGTCTTTACTACGCGCCACTCATATCACGACCGCCAGCTCGTCAAAAGGATCTCTGAGGCCGGAGGCTATACGTCGCATCGGCAAGAACCGTGAACCAAATGTATGGCCAGCGGTTCGTGAGGGTTTTGCCCTCTTTTGTCTCGCAAAGACCAGGCGTCTGCTGGCCCGTACGGATAACAATAGGCAACAGGCTATCGGCACCGCGCACAGAGTTGAAGAACCCGGAGCTGCAGATGGGAAGGGATCTGTGGTTCCCACAATGAACGTGCACCGAAGCGCGAATTCACTATAGAGAGCTTGTGTTTGATCTTTCTTCTTGCGTGAAGCAGTGTGGCCGTGGCTGCTGATTAATCAGTAGATTTACTGATATTCAATTTTTTTCTGCTTGCTGAGTGATAAAGTGTTCTAGTATACTAACTTTCTTTAGTTTTTTTTTTCAGGTATTATCACAGTTGTTGCTACTTTTACAGCGTCGCGTCTGATTCGACGTGCTGCCAAGTCGGGCCGGAAGAGAGAAATCCATCAGCTCACCTAAACGACAAAGCAATTTAATTATTAGGAATGCGTAAGGGACTCTATTTTTCAAACGAAGAGGTTGGAAACAGAATAGCAAAAAGAAAATCGTGTTTTTTGTTTTCAAAACATGTGTCCCTGCTTTTCGGTTGTGTGTGTGTGTGTGTGTGTGTGTGTGTGTGTGTGTGTGTGTGTGTGTGTGTGTGTGTGTGTGTGTGTGTGTGTGTGTGTGTGTGTGTGTGTGTGTGTGCCGCCTAACAAAACATATCAATAGGTGTGCACTTAACAATTGAAAGGTGCTAAGTATTTCGCTATCACGCTCAACTCCTGAGGGATAAGCTGAAGGGTCCCCCAATTTTTTGGAAACGCATCCACATTTCGCAAAGTTTTACAGCACATGTGTCAGAAAGTTTGCGAGCGAGCAGCTTTCGATCACAGCTAGAATATCAGAACAATTTATTTTTTTCATGGTACACTGCCTGATTTTCGTGTCTCGCACTTCGCTCTTTTTTAGTACACAAAATTGACAAAACTAGCTCACCGGTGGAGCATTCAGGCAGTGTTTTTTTTTTGTGAAGAGCTTTTAGGACTCCGAGACACTCTCCCGGGAATGTACAGGTGTGAATGCACGTTGAAGGAAGCAAATCATTAGCACGAAAGTCAATGACAAAATATTGTCACACGATGAGGACTTCAGCTACTTGGTTTATCCTTTCAAAAGAAATAGGGCGTAAGCGCATTGGACAAGATTCGGTGATGGGTATACAATTATGTTATAATTCTTGCCGTTTAACGCCCCAAAAGAATGACAGGATTATGAGAGAGGCTGTATTGGAAGGCTCCGGCATTTGAGACCTTCTCGGGCTCATTAACAGGTATTAAATTGAAACACTGGTGAAGTAAAGGACTCTGAATAGCTGATACAGATCCAGAGAGTGGTTTAAGATGTGAAGAACCACCTCGGCCTCACTCAATTTTTATTGCGTACTTCCAGTGTACCTTTCCAAGAAGAAAATTTGTTAGGGCTTCCCATAGCTCTCCATGTATTTCCCATGGGTTGATCCCATTGGAGAACTTCTTTGCTCAGCCCTACTTGCAAACGATACTGTGAAACTCTCAATCCACGCGCCTTCTTCAGAAGGTGGCTCATCGTGCCACCTTTCACGCCTGAAACACTAATGCTGTAATTTGCTGAGTGCCATATTGAAACATTTCAATATTTATTCAGTCCTAAACGGATGTAAGTTGACACCTTTGGTACATCTCAGAGTCGTTGTTTCTACTACTTAACGAAAGCTATTGTACACTACGGTAGATTACTAATATCTCAGCTGGGTTTGCGATGCAAAAGCTAAGTGCAAAGACTAAACTATAAAATTTACTGGTTTCTACTGATATCGCTTGAAACCAAATCTGCTACCATACTTATATGTGCCGTGGCAACACTGGCGTGGATTGAGGAAGGGTGCATGTTGTAGAGCGTACGCGTCAAATATCAGTAAAATTTTGTTTTTTTTTTTCATCACAGCTGTTGGAGGCGTCGCCATCTTGTGCACCATCGCGAAAAGCTATGACCATGCCCCGATACGCGCTGTCTTCATTCTGTTTACACTTAAGTGCAAAAAATCCTGAAGTGGATGTGCGCCATCAAAATTGTCGAGCCCCTGCTACGGTGCTCGACAATTTTGATGAGAAGGTGCGAGCGTCAAATGAAAACAAACAAGTGAAAATGAGAGCGGGAAAAAATAATTAGCAAGTTTAGCGAAAGGGAAGAGAGAAAATGAACTCGTAGACAGACAGACAGAAAAGGAAGACAAATAGTGACACAAAGGAAAGGAAGTCAGAAAACGTCGCCGAGAGTTAAATGAACAGGCACTGAAACAACATTTAAAAAAAAGAAAGTGTTAGGAAGATAGTGCAAGAAAAAAAACAAGCAGAGAAATAAGAGGAGTTACCAAAGGAGACAGATAGACACATGACATAGAAATAGACAGAAATATGAGGAACAAAACGCGAAAATGAGACAGAAAGGAGACGCAGAGGGAAAAGGGCGAGAAGTAAAGAGGAACAAAAAAGAAATAGTGATAGAGAGGCAAAAAAAACAAGGAAAAAGAAAACGAAGAAGACAAATAAGTAGATAGAAAGAGAAGAAAACAAAAGAGAAAACAAAAGAGAACGCAGCAGTGCTCTTTCATCAGGCTTGGCACCACTACTGCCGAGCTGCTAGTATTTAATTTTTTCCTGTAGTGGTGGAATGGACAAGATAGTCCGCAGTTGGCGTAAATAGGTTACTGACATGAGCTTCAATAAGACAACAGAAAGAACGTATCGCAGCCCATCGTTCTTTCAATGCTTCGTTTCGAAAGTATGAAGAAGCTGCACTGGCCTCGCTGGGTTGCTGACGTATATGCAGCTTACAATGAGAAACAGCGACGTCCGCTTCGGAAGGTCACTGGCTATGGTGCCAGGCTGCTGACCCCGAAGGTCACGGGTTCAATCCCAGCCACGACAGTCACGTTTCGATGAAGAGGAAATGGCAGAGGCCCGTGTACTGTGGGATGTCAGGGTGCTTTAAAGAAAGGCAGACGGTAGAAGTTTTCGGAGCCCTCCCCTACGGCCTCTCATAATCATATCTCGATTTTCAGTCATAGAAACCCAGGATATTAGTATCAAATCAAATCAAATCAAGTTTCATTATTTCGTAATAAGATGTACAAAATAGAATATACAGAAGGAGGTCCCATAGTATACACTGAAATGGGACCTCCTATGAAATGTAAACACAAGTATTTGATTGCCAACAACAGTGCGAAACTAAGAGAATACAAGGTTAAAAAAACTAAATACAGATACATTTTAATGACTATGCTCTAATAAACTATATGCAGTCGGAAATATAAATTGTAAAACATATTTATATACATCTATGTAAATAGCATGACATCAAAATAAAAAAAAGAGACTGAAAGGAGAATGACATGGCGAGGGCGAAACCGGTTATATAGAGAGTGAGTGTTGCATAACCAAAATTTTTTCAATTCATCGCGAAATTTATGTGTTTTTGAATTTTTGCTGGAAATGGCATTGTATTCCATAATAATATGGCCACAAAGTGAACTGTCTGTTTGCCATAATTAGTTCGTACTTTGGGCAGAATGAAGTTGTTATGCTGCGCGAAACGACTTGAGTTAGTATTTATAAAGATAATGAATGAATTGATGATAACGATATTTGTTTATTGATTACTTTGAAAAGAAAAGTGGCGAGATTGAAATTTACAAGGCCGGCAACGTCGAGAATTTTGTTTTCTTGTAGCAACTGTTTAGCATCTTGGGTGGGTGCACATGAACTAAACGTATATATGAGGAACACCGAGGACATCGGAATAAAAGTTACAGATGTCAAAAGTATATCGCAGTAACAGACTGCGGAATGGAACAAAAAAAACAGCTGAATGTGCCCCTAATGGCACCGTATCTAGTAGAAAAAATGAAATCACAAAATACAAATGATGTTGAAACATTGCTCCCTTCAAGTTGCGTCAGGGAAAACGACACAACTGTGCGAAAGCTGCAATAGGAGAATTACGCGTGTCAATACGAGTACGCGTTCACGCAAGAGTGCAGAAGGTGAATTAGAGGTGAATTTACGTTACTTCAATGCGTATGCAAAAAAAAAAAAGCAGAGCACGCTTGAGCTTCGGCTTCGATAGCAGATTGTGATAGCATAATCGGGACTCATTCCCATCGCCTTCTGAACCGCTTGGCCATTTCGGTTTTCGGTTCATACCTCAGCCATGACGTCAAGAAACGAATGACCATGCGCGTTTCATTGGCCATTTGAAAGTGTTATTGAATGCCTAATAATTGCTCATTGGGTCATAAGTATTTTTTTTCGCAAAGCAGTGAACGACCCACCACGCGTCCGTGGGGCAACACGAGAACATACAGAGCTATTCACTTTGTTGATGGTCAGGCTGCTGATCAATAAGTTGGAGTGCTTTGTAAAGGGTGGGCCTTTAGAACATCCACTTTTTGCTCGATTCACATCTTTGGACACCTGGGGTGATTCTGTGCTTCTTCCAAGCAATATATGATGCGTGAAGGTTACTCTTCCTACTGCACAATATGCAGATAGTGTTTTTTTTTTTCTAGAGCAGTTTCAAGGAATAGCGCGTCTGTATTGTGGAACACCTGATTATCACACAGACAGCCTCATTTTGATTTGCACTCAGATCCGAACACTTTTAGAAGTTATTTATATGCGTCTGTGACGATTTTTCGGTCACGGAAAATGCGAAGGTTTTTCGCTCCCAACCAACGACGCCGTCACCGATGCCGACGCCGGAATTTCTGCGAAAAAAGCTCATCACCGCTATTACGTTATTACGACTTGACATTGTGGTCTCAGCATTCCGACCGAAAAGAGGTAGAGAATAATCGTCTTAATTTGAAAATTAGACTCAGAAGGGACGGCATACACGTATACACTTGCTCCCTCTGTGTAAAAATTCAGTCGGTGTGTAGTATTAGTTTGTATTCTTGTTTATGTTTATTCCTACTCCGAGTGTGTGCATAGGGGTGCTAGGGTGCGCAAAATCATCCTCCCTTTTAACACTGGTATACGAGAATTAGTTGTCGGAAACAATCAGCTAGAACAACAATTTAAATTCGAAAACAAAAGAAATAAAGTGATAGGAAGTAACAATCCAATAGACTGAAGTGCTAAAGAAATGTAGTGCCAGGCACGGCATTTTACCTGTTCTCTGTTAGCATCTGGCAATGAGACTGTTGTTGTTCTTTTCCATTTTTTTATTGCTGTGGTAACCTGGTTTTTACGGCGTTCCTTATCCGCAGCTCCCCGTTCGTTTTCTTTTATTTTCGTTCGTGTGCTTGCTTGCTATTCGCTGCGTCTTCTCTTCCAGCAAGCCCCATTCTGTTATCTTCTCTTTATAATTATTTCGTTCTTACCCTCTTGATTTGTCACCCTTGTTCGCTCTTCCACGCAGTGGTGACCGGCTTTGACGCATTGCTGGCTATCGCTGTGTCAGCGGTTCGAGTAATTAGCCAGTGTGACAATTAATTGCGTTTCTGTCGGCAACCGCAGCAGTCTCGCTGGCATCGCTATCTCCTCTGCCGGTGACCTTACGGATGGCATTTTTCACGCCCCGGTTCTTCGACAATTTGTGCCTTCCCTCGCTACCTTATTCATCGACCTTGTCCTCGTTGTCATGGTGTTGCCGAGCCGGCACGTTTAATTGAGGCTGATTAGCGAAACAAGTGTCGCTAAATACGCAGGCTGCCCCTTGATTGCACTATGCTATTAAACGACCCGTGCCTGTTTCTTTAGTTACGTATGAGAGGAGCTCCACAGTATAGGACAGCCATTATTAAATTACCGCTGTGTTGTGTTGATTGTCTACTGCTTTATCATGAATGAATTGTTTGTTGCTGGCTTGGTCGTTCACAAGACATAAATCTGCATTTAAAGCCCAGCCCGATAAGGCGCCAGAAAAGATACGATCCGGGAGGCAGTATATCTTCTCTCTTCTGCCTGGAGGCAGCCTAATAAACGTAAGCTAATTGGCCATAAAAAACACTATTCATATGCGCGTATATGTGTTTGGAAATCAAATAATAAGGGAAAGTCGCATTCGGTAAATATAAGAGGTTTTGTTTTCTTTGCTTCTGGTAATATTTTTTCTTTTTTTCAAATGTTTTTTGTACACGTTCCGTCGTACATATTTCCGCGGCTTCGTCTACTGTTTAGCACAGAGAGTAAAAGTGACTACGAGGCAACCGCATACTCGTAGTCATAGTAAGCTGGTTATAAATTTGTATTGAAACGTGTGTTTAAATTCCTAATTAATACGAAATGCCCCATATAAGCATGTGACTTTGAGTATAATAGATACTTATGTGTGTGCATACATTGCGTTAACTACTTAATTTAATTGAGAAGACTTATCTTTTTTTTTTTGCTTGTACAAGTGCTTGTGAATCAGTCACCCTTGATACTGTGGGTTCTATTCAAAGCGTGCGTTGTCCGTTAAATAAATAAATAAATAAATCTTTAGAGAAAGATGGTTCTTTTTGAAGTAACAGTATAAGTACCTCCTTTTTTCAGTTTCATCTGATCAGAGGGATGGCCATGGCTTACAACCTGGTTGTGGCAGTCGCATTTTGATGGAGGCAAAATGGTAGACGTGAGTGTATTGTAAGATGTCAGTGAGTAGAAGGTAAAAACTGTGCACAAATGTACTTGAGTAATCAGATGCTCTTCGCTATCTCAGCTTTCTCTCGGGGGCTTTATACTCGATCATTTGCAACTTTTAGTGTAACCACAACGCATCAATTTTGATGCCTGATATGGTTTGTTTGACCTGCATGTTGTTTTCGTCTTTTAGTTTCACTTATTTTTATTTGGACAGGAGGGGCTGAGGGGGGGGGGGGGGGCTGACAATCTGCAATCAACTTTGGTAAGTAAGTGGCTACAAATAGAAGATTGTATGAATTTGTATTTTTCAAACTTACGTGATGAGAATGCAACGTTGTGTGACTTGTATTTTCATACTTTTTTAACTTTTTTTGCGATCTAAGTGAACTTGTGTTCTTATGTACCATTCGAGCAAATAAACTTTTTTTTACCACTGCGTAGTGTGGGCTGAACTATGCATTTGTTTTTGTGTGATTGAAAAATGCACCTTAATAAAAAGTCCGTGCTCATATTCAGGAATAGGAAAAAGTCTATGTTTAAATTTAATGAAGTTTTAATTCACCCACCCTTTCTAAAGTCGCCGAACATAACCACCTAGCGGTCATTTTGCCACATGATCTTCATTGAGACGCTCATATTCATGACATCATGTTACCTGCTCTGAAAATATTGTTACTTATAGAAAGGCAATAACAGCAAGCCCGACCCGACACAAATTTACTGGCCTCCAATACACTTATCCGTCGTATTCTGGAGAACGGAGACACTGCGTCGTTTCCGTAAAGAAAAACATTACCAGCAAGCTCAAAGGTGTCCAACAAAACGCGCGTATATGATCGTTTTCAACAAACTTAACTGATCAGATTCACCTACAGAATTGCTTAAAAAGGCTGGAGTACTAACCATAAGAAACTTTGTGAACTTGGCACGCTTAAAGCAAATGTATCAACTCTTACGTAGTCGTCTAAATAGATAATAGTTCCCCTACATAAGGCTATCCGCAGCTAGAACTACCCAACACATACACTCTCGGACCCTTGCCTCTTACACAGATGCTTGCGAATTCTCGTTCTTCCCGTTTACAATTAGAGAATGGAGTAACCTGTTCCTCTCTATTAACAGTCGCACATCCTTAGCCACTTTCTGAAAACTAGTAGAAAATGACTTGATAGCCTCGCAAATTTATTACAGTAATAGGGTTTTTTTTTTCTTTTTCCCCTATAAATTAAGGTGAAGTTCCAATGTATTTGTAGTTTTAAAACGTGCTTGTAAGTTCTCTTTGCATTTCTAGCTGGTACTTTTTTCCTGTTTTTTTTGTTCTATTGAATAATAAATCACTGTCTTAAACTGTCCACCTGTTATAATCCTTCAGGAAGTGACAGTGTGTTTAATAAATCACAGTATCAAAAACAATAACAGCAAAAACAATATAATATTATTAGTAATAATAAATTATGTATAAATAGTAAATATATAAATGATAACAATAATAAGACTAATATTATTATTATTATATTAAAAACATTTGAATTTTCGCACCAAAATTATTGTGCTTGCCTTGATGAAAATAAGTGTCACTGTGTCCTAAAAGAAACGACATTCTTCTTCTGTCGTGTAAGACTTTCGGGACTTGAAGGATCAGCTCGTATCGGTATAGCTTCACTTCTCCTCTAGATATGACTAGCAATAATCGATTACTTCGTGTAATCCACGCTTGTTACATGTAAACGAATCTTGAAACTGCGTCGAGTTGTAGCGGGCGTTCATGCCGGTGGTAGCGATAAAGTTTTGTTGCGTGCGTGCACCAATTCGTATGCTGAGACGCACGGCGCATGCGCGGCCAACATGCCTCCCGATATCTCAAGGAAATCTCCGGCGTGCTTCGGGAGCAACACAGCCACGCCCCTTTTGTGTTGTCGTTTCTCGAAGCCCGTCTTTCTTGTGGCAAATAAACTACTTCTTGTGCTCAACTTTCAAGAATCTAACCCCCGTATTCTAGACCGGCCCTTCACTCAACGCTTCACCTTCACTTGAGAAAGCCGACGGGAGTGCCATCTCTAGGCAGGGAAAGTCACTGCGGATTAGCGATAATCTGCTGCGATTCTTGAGCAGCGCAGCGTCATTGTGAGCCGAGCAGGGGCGCAAGGCTCAACTCTGTCAAGTGAAGGGTGAAAGTCGAGTCGAGGAGTATTTGTGAATACGGGAGTTAGTGTTTTTTTTTCGCTCTAACTTTGAACGAGTACGCAACAGAGTCGTTGTTGTTGGCACTTATGTTTCCCGTTCTGTCCCAGCGTTCTGATTTAATCAGCGCAAGGCAGCCAACTTGGTGACGCTGCGCTTATCGTAAACGCGATTACTGTCATCTTTTGAACCCTTCAATGAACCCCGTTGCTTGCAAACTAGTTCACTTGACATGTGTCGCAGGGCATATGCGGCATTTCGTAAACAATAGCATAATATATTACAAAACGGACATCGATTATATAATCACGATGAGGTAGGTCGCCAATCGCATTACCGTCGCCGTTAATCTCCTATAGAGAGATGCGCTAGATGCTTTCTGTTGTTACTAAGCTAAAGACAAGTGACGTTCTTCGAACTAATTCCTTCATTTTATGACAAGTTTTGCAACGTTTCCACACATGCAACTCCGTTTGACATGTGTGCCAAGTGCAGATGGAAGCTTGTTAACTTAACGTCATTTCAGGGAGCTCCTGAGTTGACACGCAAATCACCGTACATGGGTATAGCTGCATGGATTATCTATGAAAATTATTTTTTCTTAAAAAAGAAGGCAGGCAGTTTTTTTTGCCAAGAATTGATGATGACTGCGAAGTGATGGAGTTGTAATATTTTTGCAGTGCTACTTTATATGTGACAGTATTGTGCTTCAGTCAGGTTTCTTTCGTAACAAGTGACACGGAAAGATTCGCACACTCAAATGAGGCAGCCAAAACAAACAAATGTGATTCACAGAGCTTTAGCTAGACATATTTTGTACATTGAAGGAGTGAAAGAGGGTCTGGTTATACTTCAGGCTTTTGTGTGTGCGTGTATGTGCGAATGTAAATATAACACTACAAAATGTAACGGTCCCAGGGGGTTTGAACCGCCCTCCCTTCCACCCCTTTCGAAATACTGTACTTCAGTTTCTGACATCCCTTATGCCCCAATCCGCCAAACCACCAACACTTGCCTACGTCAGTCGTGTAGCAATACTCGAGTGTCTCAAACGCAGGAATCTTTAAACAAATTGGCGCGCTAT
This sequence comes from Rhipicephalus annulatus, assembly GCA_013436015.1. Taxonomy (NCBI): domain Eukaryota; kingdom Metazoa; phylum Arthropoda; class Arachnida; order Ixodida; family Ixodidae; genus Rhipicephalus; species Rhipicephalus annulatus. The sequence goes on along the minus strand of WOVY01009956.1, from coordinate 136,854 downwards.
TTTTATACCGAAAAGCGCCTCTATTTGCTCTGATAGGCTCGACGCAGTTCACAATGCAGGGAGCATCTGTTGCAGTCCAGTGCGCTTACTTGAAATGTGGCAGGTGCAAGTCAGAGTTATTCACTCATACCTGTCACAAAATTTCGTATCGTTAGCATGAACATGTTCGTGGACGTGTTCGCGAAGGATTAGAAATCGATGTGCCACCTGTTAGCTACGAGAGTAAACGCGACGCATTGTGATGGTCACTGCGGTATTCGTGGATTTTGCGCGACTTTGCGCAGCAGGAATTGGCAGAGCTACTTTCGAATGATTGATACGTGGGGTTTAACGTAACCACCATATGATTATGAGAGACGCCGTAGTGAAGGGCTCCGGAAATTTCGACCACCTGGGGTTCTTTAACGTGCACCGAAATCTCAGCACACGGGCTTACAACGTTTCCGCCTCCATCGGAAATGCAGCCGTCGCAGCCGGGATTTGATCCCGCGAGCTGCGGGTCAGCAGCCGAGTACCTTAGCCACTAGACCACCACGGCGGGGCGCAGAGCTACTATCGACAAAGGCTTATGTGTTCTGTGGGCGCAGCATCACTACAAAATTTAAGGCGCAGGTTAAAAAAAAAGATGGATCCCTTTGTTACTCATGCATGTCTCACGGGCTTGAGAACCGGAACATCAATTTCTAGCTTGTTTTTTTCACCTACAGATGACGCCATAATGAGCAAACTCTCTTGAGTCAGGTTAACGGAGTGTTTCGATCTTTGCAAACCGGCCTTCCATGTTCTTCTGATTTCAATACAGATTTCTTTGTGCGTCTGCTCCTGATTTAAGTTTTTTGCAACTTTAGGTGCTCTCACTATCGAAACAGATGGTTAGATTTTCGTTATTCCATCCTATGTAGGGCGCTTCTTTGGCGCAGAGCAGTTCAGAGGGCGAGGCTGTGGCGTTCTGTCGTCGTCGCTTGGCTTGAAGGGGCCCTACAACACTTTTTCGGGCATGGTCAGAAAACGCAGCCGATCGAGAGTAAAGGCTCCCGAGAACACGCGAGCCAAATAATTGATTGATTTTGTGGGGTTTAACGTCCCAAAACCACCATTTGATTATGAGAGACGCCGTAGTGGAGGGCTCCGGAAATTTTGACCACCTGGGGTTCTTTAACGTGATCCCAAATCTGAGTACACGGGCCTACAACATTTCCGCCTCCATCAGAAATGCAGCCACTGCAGCCGGGAATCGAACCCGCGACCTGCGGGTCAGCAGCCGAGTACCTTAGCCACTAGACCACCGCGGCGGGGCCACGCGAGCCAAATAATACAGCGCAGCACGTAACCTGGAATTCACAATAAATTCTCGATATCAGTGGAAAATTGCTTTCTTTTCTCTCAACAAATGTCGGGAACATCACTCGTCGCAGCTGTTGTATCATTCATTGGTTGATTGGAGCATGTCGCGCTCGGTGGTTATAGGGATCCCCGCGGGAGGCCGCAACTTGTTCACGTGTGCGTGCGTGATCGCACTGAGAAGCCACGTATTCGAAGAAGAAAAAAAAGCGAAGTGTTCGTGGTCCTGTGGTGCGCGTGACGTATTGGCTTTCCTCGTGCCGCCCTTCTCTGCTTAGCTTCCAGCCCTTTTGTCCAAACGAGAGAAGAGAGAATGCAGTTGCAGCGTGGGACAAATCTTTTCAACTTCGCTCGTACTGGCCGGCATCTAAAAACTTCTGGTGGTGGTCAATTCGTCAAGCAATAAGCTCTTTTAGAGAATCCACTCAATAGCTACTTGAAGAAGTGTTGCAGGACCCCTTTAAGGCAGGCAAAGCTACTTATATATAGCATAGCCATCTGTTGCAAGCTCGCGTCAAAGGCAAGTCTTCTTCCTGTTGTTCTCCGAAGGCCTTGATGGAGACAATAAAGTGCGCAGCACTTTGATTAGAACCACGTAGAAAAATGAAAAGAAAGAGGTAAGAAGCGCGATATAGTAAGAGAGAAAAAGGTGAGAAAGAAGGAGGACATGATATAAAAATAAAGAGAAACAAATATAAAAGCTTTTTAAAAGACAAAAAAGGAAAAAAATAAAGGGGGACAGAAAGACAAGCGAAGGCTAACCAGTTCCAAAATTATTTCAGGCTTGGCACCACTCGTCCACAGCTGCCTCAGTTTTTTTTTCTTCTAGTCGGCTACGTCGCATGCACAATATTTACTGCAGTTGTAGACGTAGTGTGTAACGCGCTTGATTTATTAGATTCCATCAACTCTCAATCACTGAGCCCTCTCTAGCAGCACCTGGACAATATCTTCTACTGCATAAACGTTGCAAAAAGTTTCACGATCGCGATCATGTGCCACCCCTGTAATGAAATATTCTATATGTGTTCTTTCCAATACTTTTTTTTTCGTATTCAAGTAGCAGAGCGTCACTTCCTTCTGTACTTGAGTTAGTCGACAGTTCGGTGCATTAGTACGGCGATTGCGAGGTAGTCACGCAGCGATATCAGTGTCGTCATCGGAATCACCAAGTCATTTCATTAGCATGGGTGCCTCGGTTGGTCGCGCTAAACGGACGATCATTCGCATATCGTTACTTTCATGAGCCTAATGTACCAAGACTAATAGTCTGGGTGGATATAGGCGAAACGTTATTTGAAGGCCTGGGGTGCACGACTTTTACTATTTTCTTTACTAGTGACAAAACGTAGTTGAGCGTTCTTGAATATTTTAAATATTACTAAGGCATCGCAAAATCAGTCATCCTACACTAGTATGCGCGTTTAGTGATACGTATCTCTGGTGAATGATTCCAGTAGCGAAACTGCTTAAGTCGCAGGTTACGTCGCTAGGTGTACGCACAGAAACCTCGCCGAGCCATGACGTTGCCATGCGTTGCCTAGAATTCTGTTAGAAGAAGTAAATAAACAGGAGCGGAGAAGAGGAGGAAATGGAATAAATAAAAAGACGAAATTTCTTCGTCAGCCGGGAATCAATCCCTGCTATAGAGGCTATTGAGGCAATCATCGCAAAACAGACGTTTATGGTAAGCATTTGATTGCGTTGCTGCAGGTGAGAGAAAAGGAAACAATACACAGTTAGATAGAAAGAAAGAGAATGAAAAAGAAAGAAAACAAGAGCAGGAGAGCATATTCTAGTATATCAAGACAGCTAAGGGTTGTAATATTTGAAAAGATGTGTTAGCACATATACTGTGCGGAGAAATGGAAAGGTGTGCGGGCGGGTGTTTTATAGCTGTGTGAATCGATGTAAACAAACTGCAAATTCCCATGATGTTTCAACTTGTTCCTGTGTGAGATTATGCTTTTTTTAGTGTTCATTTTGAGTACCATTATTTTTTGTTGTTGTTGCACATTTTATTGATACGGAGTGGCCGAGGTAATATTGACCTCAACCTCTCTAGAGCAAGAGAGCTACAACAGAACAGAACAGGATGAGGGGGGGGGGGGAAGTTGCGTCAAGGCGAGAAGGCAAAAGAAAGAATTGAGGGGCTAAAACAGCCTAGCCATGTATACAATATATAGTGTGGCAGGGTAAAAGGGAAATTGAGATTGATGAGGAATAAAATGAGGAGGGTAAGGCTACCAGCCTCACTGCATCCGCCATCTTCGCAGCGTTCGTGAGCAACTGCCCAGATTCTTTAAATAGCATGCTAGGTTAGATTCCTTAGCGGTGATTTGTTAATCGAGGTCTGCTGAATGGTCCGTGGCACTTTGTGTCTCGTCTAGTCCTTCATTCCCTCACGCTGCAATGATTTTATTCATTCCGGAGCTCCGCCTACTAAAAGTGGAGAAATTTGCTTCCCGGTGTGCCTGGTAGAACACGTGGAAAAGCAGTACACGTGAATTGTCTATCCACCGAGTAATCGCTGGAAAGCTTCCTAGGATGTGTTTGTCGTGTTATGCGGTGATATGTAGCAGGCGCCATATTAGCTGTATTAGAATACATTGTTAAATGATCGCGCACCTTTACATTTTGCTGTGGCACTGTCATTTCGTCGTTTCCATTACTGTTCTTACTATTGATTACCATACCTTGGGTGAATTACTTTTTGGTTGATTGAAGTGTTCCTACGTTTCATAGCTGGCATATTATCAGTTTCCGAATTGCTTTGGTACATTTCTGACGTATTTTGTGCATTTATCGAAACGTGGCTCACATGCATTCATTTATTTCAGTGCTAACTTGCAGTGCCGCACATTTATGCACTGAGGTTGATATATATTATGCTATTTTAGACGCATTCGCTCCTACAATGCCCACAAGCACATTGTAATCAATGGTTTATGAATATTCTGGCTTGTGGTGCTTTTTGGGGTTTCATATGATCAATACGCCACAAAACACTGAAACATCTACAAATACTTGCTTGAGAGTAATCACATTGATTTAATGTATATTTATGTACATTTAAATACAATCACAATCAGCAGCAAAAGGCCTGGTTTCTATTTCGACTTTAATCACTCCTAAGTGTTCGGCTTTCACTTCCTGAAACCATTACCTGATAATTTATTTATTTATTTTATTTACAGGGTACCTGTAACACCGTAGTGGCATTACCGCAGGGGGGTATACTTACAAAGTTACAAAATCAATAAGGTTGCTAACATTTCTGCGATGGTACACCTTAACATTTTTGAAAATGATAACAACATATAATAATCAGAGCACACAAAACAATTTTAGTACATTATGACACGTAGCAAACAGGTAAAAAAGGTGAATAGGCATGTCACATTGTCACAACGATGAAAAGAAAGCGCTGTTGTCACACAAGTTTAAGATTTCTTCGGAAAATTTACTCCAGTCTCAATTTCTTTTTGAAAAGAAGGAGTTGGCGCAAGTTGGGGTTTGGAATGTGTATTCTCGTATTTTATGTGTCTTGGCATCTTGTGGAACGATATGTGGGGACCACTAGATATTCTGAACTATCAATTCCCATTAGGTTGATTGCATCTTATCGCTTTCCCGAATCGCTTTGGCAATATTCTGGCGTATTTCATGCGTTTATCGAAACGTGGCTCTCATAAATTCATATATATCAGTGCTAACTTGCAGTGCCGCACATTTATGTACTGGGGTTACTATATTATGCTATTTTAGACACATTCGCTCCTACAATGTCCACAAGCGCGTTGTAATCAATGATTTATGGATATACTGGCTGGTGCTGCTTCTTGAATTTCATGTGGTTATGACGCCACGAAACAGTGAAACATCAATACCACTCGCTTGAGAGCTCTTACATACATTTATTGTAAATTTATTACAATTAAATGCAAACAAGTTTTAGGCGAAGTTTCCATCTTATAGATTGTGGAGTTTCCAAGCCAAATGTGGCCGTTATTTCCGATATACTAGCCAATGGGTCGTAACTTTAGCTGTCGAAACGGGCTGCCTGGTTTTGAATTATGGAAGACATCGTAGTGGAAATCTTTGTAGGCTCACACTACCTGAGTATTTTGCTTAAGGTGGGACTAAACATAAGTGTACGGGCATCTAGCATTGCCCCGTCATCAAAATGCGGCCGCAACAGCCAGGATTCGATACTTCGACCTTCGACTAACCAGTCAAGCACTATGAGCGTAGAACACCATAGTAGTTTTTATTTTCAGTTCAGTGGTTTTGCAATGCACCATCTGTTCTCATGATGTAGACAGTTGATGACGTTCCCAGAGCAAACCGTGTGATCGGGGCGGCAAGGTTGACCGCTCGTCAAAGAAGCGGATGCATTTTTTATCTCGCCGGTAACTCGACCAGTCTGCCTTCGCACCTTGACATTCCGCAGGCCATTGTCCTGTCGTAGAGCAGCTTGTGACAATAACGGGCGGCGCGGGGAATGCGTCCTTCGTTGCGATGTCCTGTGATATGTCACCTGCAGTGAAGGACGCCCGATTTGAAAGCATGGTCATTGAAACCGTACGCGCGAATGAGCAGTTTAAGCGCAGATGCCAACAATACATGGCGTATTCTAAACTACTTCATCCTTAATGCTTTAGTAAATGAGTGTCGACCTAATAATTCACCTGTAGGCTGAATGAAACAACCGATAGACCAATGGAATCAAAATTAGTGAATGTGAATTAGTGAATACAAAATTAGTGATACAAATTAGGGAATACAAAAAGTGAATGTGCAAGCTGTCAGTATGTTTCATCAACGAAACTGGGATATTCAGCCACAGTGTTCATCCGAGTGGTAATCTCGATGGTTCAATGACCTATCGGGATTGACACTGGGATGTGCGAGCCCCGCCGCGGTGGTCTAGTGGCCAAGGTACTTGGCTGATGACCCGCAGGTCACGGGATCAAATCCCGGCTGCGGCGGCTGCATTTTCGATGGAGGCGAAAATGTTGTAGGCCCGTGTGCTCAGATTTGGGAGCACGTTAAAGAACCCCTAGGTGGTCGAATTTTCCGGAGCCCTCCACTACGGCGTCTCTCATAATAATATGGAGACGTTAAACCCCGCATATTCATCAATCACTGGTATGTGTGAATCCCACTTGTGCGCGTGCCTTCTCCGTTTCTTGTCGTTTTTCCTCGCAGTTTTGTAGCTATGAATTACCAACTCGCCCAGTGTTCCGTCCTCTTAAGGTTAAACGAAGTCTGTCTCAATGCAGCGAATGGGAGCGTTGGGCTTATCAGTTTCAGTTTATTAAAACATGCAGAAGCGGACTCGTGTTCTTCAGTCTCCTTCTGTGCGTTTCGTCTTTCGCGCTGTTACATAATAATGCTTCTCAATGATTGGTTACGTATTTAAGAAATGCTAATGTCTCCTTTGTTACTGTTAGTGGACCAATGACGACTTGCAACCTGTCGAGTCTCTACAGTGCATGTGCACTTTTTTCACGCATATAGGACAAATAAATTTCGGTTTCCCCTTGAAGTATAGTAGTAGTAATAAGATTAACATTTCAGCCAAACTCTAATGGTCGAGCATTTCGTACGCCTGCGCAAGCAGTCAACGCTATTTTTCTTTCGCTTTGGGGCCGATACATCTTCGCTGTAAAACATACGTTTGTTTTGATTTCCGAGCACATTAAAAAATCTCAGATGGTCGCAATATTACATCGTGTATTCCATGTTCTTCGTTGCCGGTGAGTGCTCGCATAGACTAACGTCATCTTGAATCTGTCTTTCATGTGCGTGCAACGCAGTTATAACTCGGCCGTTACGTGTCCTCTTCGTCCTCTTCTTCTTCTTTTCTTCAGAGAGAGAGAGAGAGAGAGAGAGTACTGGAAGAGAAAGAAAAAAAGGAAGAATAAAAAATTTAAAAAATATTGTCGGCAAAAAGTGATGATCGCAAGACGAGGCGGAATTTGAGCCCGCGTACCTATTAATAGCTGAGCGAAACGTAGCCCTGTATAGGAGCATATTGCGATGCGTGTGGGAAAGAAATTTAAGGATGGACATTGCAGAAGAGAAGATAGGGTGGAGTAAAAGGAGGCAAGAGAGTAAAGCGTATCAAAGAAAGAAGGAGAGATTGAAATAAAGAGAGAGGAAGAGGGAAAGATAGGGAGGCAAGAGAAAAGTGTATTCAAAGAGCGAGAAAAAATACATATCACATATATATAAGATGCCTAGTGACAGAAAAAGAAACAGGGAAAAAAATTAGACACAAGCGGAAAAGTAACGAAGGAAAAAGAGAAAAAAAAATAGAGAAACGAGAAAACCCACCCTGGTCTTTACTCCTGTCAAGGTTGCCACTATTACTGCAAAGCTGTTTTAACTTTTCTTTTTTTCCTAGTGGTCTTCCATTGAGCCGAAAGTGACATATCCTACCACCATTGTACGCCTAAAGGCCCCTGACTTCAAACACATTAGTTTCTTTGACGTAAAACAGAGCCGAATCTTATGCAAACGTGTGCTTACACCCTTTGAACGATTCTGTTTTGTCACGCCCCCGAATATGTTATGTTGCGCAGAAGCTACTCTACCGTAGAGCTTCTCGGCTTGCGGAATTTTCTAACAGTACACTGTGAAATATTGGCTTCGCCAATCAGGCGGCACACAGACAAAGTGAGACACAAACAAGCGAGAACACAAGCGGATTCATTCACAGAAGATAAAATATATCAGAAAAAAAACAACTAGTGGTTGGCACTTGTTCGCGTCCTGATCTTTCTCTGGACCGATAGTTTCGCGATGCGAATATTTCCCAATGAGTCTATACCAAGTATTCCGCCTTTCAACCCTTCGTAAGTGCATTTTTGCCGATTTTTGCGGCAAGGACTCTGAATCATGCCTGCCTTAATATAAACACAGCAGCTCAGCGTTCAATTAAAACTACACGCAAACAACATTTCGCACAATCTTCTTTATTTTTTGTTTAAATTTTGCGTGACTTGAAATATGCCGAAACCGAATTGCGGTTCCTCCTTGAATGGGGAACGCTTCATTATGTAGGGTTGGCTAACAGCGCAAAGCCGCGTTGATTGCCGCATAAATTCCCAGCTTCCCAGCTTGGGAACAAATAATATTGCCGGGGCCGGCAGGAAATTTGCACTTTGGGTGATTATTGCACCTCCTGATTTTTATTATATATTTTTTTTCTAGGCACGTACACTGGAACCTGAGAGGTGCTGACCCAAATAAACTTTCGTCATTAATAAACGAGGTTTTAGCGCCCTTTTGGAGGCACATCTTTGCCGAAACAAAGAAGTGCTGCCTTAAAAGAGATCTGACAGTCAGAGTTCTCTCCCTATGACACGGCACTTTACGGGAGAGCTTTGCATTCTAATAATATCTTTCGTTTAGCTTCTCAAAACCCCGTTATGATCATGAAATACACCTATTGGATGGCTACGGACTTTTTGACCATCGGGTCTTTTGAACAGCACACGGGCTTTAGGCAATTCTCCTGTGTCGAATTGGAACCGCTTCGTTCGCGATCTAGCACGTAACCTTCGGATCGGCTGCCGAACACCACAGACAGCTGCACTGCAATGGATAAGTTTCACATTTCCTAATGAATACGCGTGAACGTTGGCTTCCAACTTTCTACAGTGTGGTCCCAGCGAGAATGCTTGCTTCAATAGCATAGAAAAAATAAGGAAGACCATATATAATAAATGCGCACTAAAGTTGAACAATATGCTAGTTTCGCGTCATGAATTATAGTGTTGAAATTGAAGGTAAGCTAACCTTGGTAAATATATTGTTATAGTAGTAGATGATTACGAGATTTCGGTGCCTCTATGGCTGCCCCGGCTACGCCTTGTGATGATTAAACCTAAATATTTATTAATGTAAACTTCAACATTAAGAAAACACCTCCTTCTAAACCGTATTAACTATATTCTTCCAAATATTCGGACACCCACAATGATCCCGCATTTCGCTAGCGTAACTGCGGCTCATTTAGAGCAGTGACCCACGTTTGAAACTGTTGCGAACCGTTATACTTCGATATACTGCGGGCACACTTGAACTGTATTTCACAACAACCGTAAGGGTCGAGCCACACCGCTGCTACCTCAATTGGTTGCTAATAATCGCCCCTCGGCAATTTGCGAGTCCACCGGCTCTTTCTGTTGCTTTCAGTGTTATCGCAGCATATCTTTCTCTCTTTGACGTTCCTGCTCTGCTGCCATTTCTGTTTTCACGTTTGCCTGATCCTTTTACTACATGCACGCCGAAAATGCGTGTCTGTATAACAAAAGAGAATCGCCCGTACAAATGGCCAGAGGTTGACTCGTATTCCTCGAGCAGCGGTATATGAAAAGTAAGGACTCGCATCGCATTCGCGAAGGTGTGTACGCCTCGCAAATGGCTCGCTATAAACCAGCCGAAGGTGAAAGCAGGTTAGCACTCGGCCTTGTGCCCAATGAGTCGGTGTGCGGTAAAAGGCACGCACGTGCTGCAGGCGGCAACGACGAAAATGCAGTCTGTGTATACAGGCCGGTGCTTCTGGTGTGCCTAGTGCCACGGGTCATGCAAACCACCTTAAGGCCGACTGAATTTTGAATGTCTCTGGACGCAAGCGAGGTTATTACGCGTAAGGGACCCCAGAAAACCGCAATGCATTGTTTCTGTGGCCGTGGCGATTCACTGACAAGGTTATCACAGCGATTTTATTAGCCATGCATTACAATGGATCGAGGAGCAGCGTCTTGCGAAAGGTGCAGATGAATGAAATGCAAAAAAACATTTCCTATATCACGAAGCGTTTTTTGAGCCACAATAATTTCCACCAAGTAAGCACCAACTGGCCCCCCAAAAATTGATTGCCTTGGAATGCCTTGCTAAAGGGCTATTTTTAAATGGATGTAATATACGAACTCTGGTAAGTTTCAACAGTGGTGCAGATGCTACGAAACTGCACCGGGGATTCTGAGGAAGTGAAGGTTTGTGTGGAACAACTGCGACTGAATTGCCAAAGCTGTTTTTTCGTATAAGAGGTGGTTTCGATGCCTCCGGTACAAATATGTGCGCGGCATATGGACATGAATATAATGGCATGGTGCATGAAGGTAGGCGCATTGGCGCTTCGGTTTTGATTTCAACGGTGAGGTTTGTCGAGACTAATTTTGTCAGTCTGCAATATTTACCACACGCCACTTTTCGGGCAACTCAATTCCGCAATGCGCTCTTTTTTAGGAATTACTTCGGTTACCTTGTACTTCACGTGACAGCCGGCCTGTGAGAGTTTTGTTACTGTTGTTTATGTCCAGTCATCTTCATATCAGTGGCAACACAGAAAAAATGTTGGTATGAAAGCAGTGATCTCGCTTACTTCCGAGAATTTTCGGACGCGAGCCCACAAGATTATGTCAATGCTTTGTCTTCCATGTTTTTTTTATATGATTTGCTAGCAGCGTAGCCGAACCATGCGTGCGAGGTATTTGAATGTTTTGGTGACACACATGTTCTCTATATTGTTCTTTGGGTGTCGCGCTGCCTGCTGAGATGAAAAAGTCCAGCGGTAACGACAGAAACATGCTACGAAATGAGCTTACTTTGCGACCGTTGTTCCCTTCAGTTTACGCAATACATGCAGCGGGATAACAATGAATCATTTCCCAACACTCGTAATCGTTAGAACGTTCATCGTTCTTTTCTCAGAAGCGTCTGCTTGCCCTAAAAAGATTTTACGTAATAAACGATCAGGCTTCAGTGAGCACAAGCCCATAACACGGATTTGCAGTTTCCCAGAACAATACGTATAAGTGATCGCGCTCTTGAGAGTAGCTTGTGCTAAGGCCGTGTATGTCTCGCACGATCGACCGTTCTTCTTCACAAGCGTCAGATGGGAATCCGTACCATCGCGATGACCTCTGGCGAACATCAGCGAAAACGCGTCTACTTGAATCGCAAGCTGCCATGAGGCCCTCCTTACGATCATCCGGGCTACAGTGCGTTCGCTCGGCTCAGTTACGAGAATGCAAAGGAACTAGGAATTCGAGCTACTACACGGATGTAGGTGTCATCGCAAGCGTACGAAAAAAACATACAATACAGATTGCGTACTGTTTTTCGAAATGAAACTATTTTCGCAGCGCTAAAACTCACAGCCTAGTAAGAAGGCATGTAAGCCCGCATACACTGATCTCTCGTGTGTTTTGACTCTGAGGTGGATATGCTTCGAAAAATACGGCGACTGCTGATTCAGTCACTGCTGTCGCACTGAAACATAGTGGTCAGTAAATCCAAGGCAATGTAAACAAAAACAGAGAACACGAAAGGAGGGAAGAAAGACAGAGAAGGAAGAGGACAGAGAAAGAAGGAGAAATAAAGAAAAATACGAACAAAAAGAGAAAGAAAGAAAGAAAGGAAAAGAGGAAAAAATGAAGCAAAAGAAAGAAAGAAAAAATGAAATAAAAGCAGACAAGTAAACGTAGCCGGGTAGCGTTGATAACCTTACCGTCAGCGCTTGATCACTCACTCACTTATTCAATATTTCACTCACTAACTCTCTCACTCACGTGACACTGCACTCATCTCTACCCCTGCATGAGTGATACTGGCGAGTTTCTTTTTACGACACCTTAAATTCAGATTCCGTGCCGCTCTACGAGCTCGGTGAATGACGCAGTATGGGGATTAAAAGACTGTCCCCAACGCGTAAAGGGACGCCAAGCAAGGTAAAGAACTTGTGGACTCTGCGATGTTTCATCAGCTGGCCACCCTTTGTATATTTATTCTTCCGGCAGGTTTCTTGCTTAGCGCCCTCAGGGCCTATCGCGATGGCTCTAAAACTGACCGAAGCTTCGCGCGGAGGATGCTGCGATAGTAAAGAAGATGGTTGGTGGATAACGCTTGACGTCACTAAGCAAGCCGGCCAAGGGAGACGTCATATATGTTGTGAATGACTCCATTTGATTTAGACTACCTGAGGTTTTTTAACCTACGCTTACGTGGCTCAGTACATGATCCTCGAACATTTGGTCTCCGTCGAAATGTGGCAGCCACGTCTCTCAATAAATACCACGTCTTTTTTGGGTCATCACCCCAGTGATGTACAGTCGCTGGGTCAACGTCGCTGCTAACACGAAAGAAAAGTTGAAACCGTATTTGGATACCGAAAGACACACACACACACACACTCACACGCACACGCACACGCACACACAAACACACACAAACACGCACACACACGCACACGCACGCACACACACACACACAAACACACACAAACACACACACAAACACACACACACGCACACACACGCAAAAACACACACGCACGCACAAACACACACACACACACACTTCTCTCATGCAATATCGAATTATAGCGCCTGATTTCCATGCGTATCAATGAAATAGAATGCAGTAAAATGGATATGCTTCCAAATTGCTATTAGCTGAACATGCTAATTGAAGTGCATGAATTTCGAAACGTGAAGCAAGAAGGATTGATAGATGATCGTAAGTTCTCGTTTGCGAAGTTTGCGACAAATACCCGGAGCACTCCTTTCTATAATAACTTGCAAAATACTTGCAAGCGCACTTTCATTGTGGAAAGCATTAAGTTGATATCGCTTGTCTTCTGTGTCGAGGGAATAAAAACTCCATGTAATAATGTATAATTTAGGTTAGTCTTACGTCAGCTCTTCCGAGTTCACACTGCAATATCAACACGCCGCTTTTGTGACACGGGGTATATTATAAGAATCGGGATCTTCTATTTTGCGTGCGGATATTGTGAGGTATACTCTTAAACTCAATATTTATTTTATTTATTTTTATTTATTTATCAATACTGCAGGCCAATATGCTGGCCCATTCCGTAGGGGCAAATACAATATTAATACAATGACAAGGCATTCACAAAAAGACTAACAATGCAAGAAGAAAAACGTACTGCGCAAGACGCATGGGATTCACGACACAATTGCAAGAAATGTTTAAACACTAAATATTAGGAGAAGTGGTTTTCCAATTCTTTTGTAAAGGTTCCCGATTGTATGACGTGAACAGGTAAAGAGTTCTATTGTTTTATGGTGCGCGGAAAAAAAATGTTCATGTGAGATTTGGTTTTGGCGAATATAGGCGTGAGAGAAAATCTGTGTCTGTGTCTAGTCGACCGTGTGTTTAGGGTCACTAAAAAATGAGGCTTCTGAAGGCCAATTTTCCCATTTAATATATTGTGCAGGAACTGTAGGCGACCAAGTTTACGGCGATGTTTTAGTGAACTTATTTTATTAGTAAGCATTAGAAGTGAATGGGAATGTTCTCTTTTGTATTATCGAAAAATAGATCTAACAGCCTTCCTCTGCACACGCTCCAAATTCATGATGTCTTTTTTGGTGTGAGGATCTCATACAACCGCTGCATATTCAAGTTTTGAGCGCACAATTGCGTTGTATGCCAAAAGCTTTGTACTCGCCGGAGTTTTGCTTAGCTTTCTTTTCAAAAACCACAATTTGCGCAAAGCTGAAGTGCATGTAAGAGATATATGATATGAACAAGTAAGTTTGTTGTTAAACGTGACGCATTAGTATTTATACTGGTCTACCTCGGTTATTATGGTGTCGTTGAGAACGTAAGAAAACATACTAGGTTCTTTTTTTCTTGTTACTTGCATCAAAACTGTTGTTAGTACATTTATTTCCATTCCCCAAAGTCTACACAACTCTGAAATAGCTGTGACTGATTGCTGCAAGCTTTGGTAATCATTCTGCGAGGAAATTTATTTAAATATAACCCAGTCATCCAGATATAATATTACATGCACGTCACTAGGAAGTTTTTCCGAGATATCATTTATATAGATAAGGAATAGGAGTGGTACCAGTACGCTGCCTTGCGGCACACCCGATGTTACATGGCGCGCAACGAACGAGCATTGCTTAATTTCTACGAACTGTTGCCTGTGCCGTAGGTATGCCTGGATCCATGATTTAATTTTTGAAGGGAGACCAATGCACTCGAGCTTGTAGATTATTTTCCGTGAGGCACCCTATCGAAGGCTTTACTGAATTCGAAAAATAGCATGTCAACTTGTCCGGATGAGTCAAGTACCTCAGAGATGATATGAACAACTTACACAAGCTGAGTTGTAGCCGATAACACCTTTCGAAATCCATGCTGTTGTTGAGAGAGGACCTTGTGATCACTCAATTACTGGCGAATAAAACCTGCTACAATGTGTTCTAATAATTTATTACAAGTACTTGTAACATAAACTGGTCGATAGTTAGAAACTGCAAGATAGTCTCCATTTTTATAAATGGGCACAACTCTGGCTTTGCGCCAGTCGGATGAAATATTCTCTAAGCGTAAACATAACTTGAAAATTCTGTTAAAGAGACACAAATCTGTTCCGCCTAACGTCGTAAAAACACATTTGGTATCTCGTCAGGGCCTGCAGATTTACGTACATCAAGATTAAGAAGCATTTTTAAAACACCTTCTCGAGAAATGTTAATCTCGTGCACTACAGGTCTTGCATTGCTTAGTTCATAACAATCTAATTCAGAAAACACACTTCAAAAGTAATCATTGAAATGTTCTGCAATTTCTCGGAGGTCTTATATAATTTTACCATTAATGTTTACTTTTTGTGTGGCTTTTTTGACTGGCCTAGGTAGCGCCAGAACTTTTGGGGAGAGTTTGTAATAAAATCAGGAAGGCTATGATTGAAAAAGCTATCTCGCGGCTTTTCCACTTTAGCCAGAATAATTTTTTTAATTTCATGACCATTAGACTTTTAGATTTATGTTTTTTTCATTCTCTTGAGTCTGCGCCTAGTTTGGACAATGTCTCTCCTTAACCAATGGTTGGGCAAGGGTTTCTTAACGTTCTTCAAAGTAAGAGTTTGTCAATACAATAAGTAATGGTGCCAGCAAACACTTGCCAAGAAAGCTCTACATCACTGTCAACAATATTTAGGTGCAAGTATAAATAATCAATACTAGATCAGCTTTATGATAATCTCTAACTTCCGTTTTTTTCACAGGGTAACCGTACATTACTCACACTCATTGAAACCGTGAAGGAAATCAACTGCTGATCAGAAATGCCATTCTCAATCTCAACACACTCCTTCGTTGAAAAAGTCACTAACAAATAACAAGTCGAGAATACTGCCACCACGGGTAGGTGCATGTACAACTTGATGGAGACTCATGTTTAGCAGAATATCAATGAGTAAGTCACAGGACAGGCCATGTTCATATCTCCAATGATACCAATCTATTTGTGGGAGAATAAAATCACCAGTAATTATTAGTTTTTTTTCTTCAAACTTCAAAATGTGATCATATAACTTCTGCATGTACTGATCATCAGCACTTGGGGCTCGATGCACAGAACATAATATGAATTGCACGCTTCAAACAGTGACACTCTAAAAAAAGTTTCATGTTTGTCAATCTGATCTAGTACTCTTACATCAACACTCTTTTTTGCAGTGACTGCAACACCACCACCTCGGGAACATCTATCTTTTCTAAACAATTGATGGTTTGGTGAAACAATTTCAGAATCACGCACCCCGTCATGCAACCAGGTTTCACAAATAGCACACACATGAGGATCGTATGCCAGCAAGCTATTATGCAGTTTTTCTATTTTGTTGACAATACTTTGGGCATTTAGCGAAAGCAGTCGCAACTGCCGATACTGTGACTGCAATTTTGCATGTCACATTCGCGTCTCAGAGCTTTCCTTTTTCTTTGGAATTTCTTTCCGTATATTGTGTGCGTCATCCCAAAAGTAGAGAGCACCGTCAATGCGAATCTTATCATGAACAAGCTTGACTTTCTTACCACTTGCTCTTTCGTCTTGTGTACTACTCCACAGAAGTCGCCGCCTGCGCAATGTGTCTCTACAATAGTCATTTTGCAGTGATATGCCTGTTCCCTTTAGCTCGCGTGCGTTCTTTAGCAGTGCTTCTTTTTCAGAGTAACTCTGAATGAGCGCAATGACCGGCCTTGATTGATTTGTGGGGTTTAACGTCCCAAAACCACCATATGATTATGAGAGACGCCGTAGTGGAGGGCTCCGGAAATTTTGACCACCTGGGGTTCTTTAACGTGCACCCAAATCTGAGTACACGGGCCTACAACATTTCCGCCTCCATCGGAAATGCAGCCGCCACAGCCGGGATTTGATCCCGCGACCTGCGGGTCAGCAGCCGAGTACCTCAGCCACTAGACCACCAAGGCGGGGCGCAATGACCGGCCTTCCTGTGTGCTTTTCTAAGTCGGTGAATTCACGCCACGGTTGTACAATTGATCCTATAGTTTGTCACCAAAGACGCCGTGAACAACCTTATGCCGTAGCTTCTTCTCAGTTTCATTCGGCTCGTCCGAAATACTAAAAACAATCAAATATGAACGGCGACTGCGGTTTTCTAGATCGACAAGTTTCTCCTGTTGAACTTTGAGTATTTTTGCACTGCACCCAAGGCCGCGTTTACTCCCTCGTGTCCGCAATTTCTCGCTTTTAATTTAACCATGCTACGTTCCAAGTTGCTCAGACGCTTTTCGAAGCCTTGTACAGCTTTCTCTAAGGATTCAAGTCACTCTTTCAAGGAAGCAATGTCTTCTCCATTTGCCTGCTGGCCAATCACTAACGATTGAAACATTTCCTCGACAAAGGGGCCCGGATTCTCTTCGACATCACCACAAAGTAAAAGCTTGCATGAAAATAAGCAATCATAAGCAATACTCAAGAACACACATAATGAGTCGTCAGTATACGTTAATGGGCTTCTCCAGTATACGCGCACGTTTTGTATAGCGAGTTTTTCCATGAGAAGAAGATATCGGGAACCATAGACTGACAGATGCCACCAGTATACTTTTGAACAAGAAGTTCCCACCATTTTGCTGCCGCATTCACTTGTAATATAAGCACATGCACTACGTTTCCCTAGAAAAGGCATCCTGTGTATAAGCGGTGATCGCTATATACTGTCGTTCATGCGTCTTTCTTATCCACCATGCACGCTATTCACGCAGCATGCTTACCTTAAAGCACAAGGAGTATTGTTTCTTCAAACTGTGGTGTAAGTGTCAGTAGATTTTTTTGAGGAAATATTTTCATCATTGGCTATGCCCACCTGCGCTGTGTAACCACGCAAAGTTTGAATTTTTGAACCACTCGCACCATACCACATAGTAACGTCCAGCGGTTCTTTTTTCCTTGAATCAAACAAAAACAAACAAGCAGCATTTTATTGCGTCTCTTGATGCAGCCAATGCTCTTTAATAAAAGCAGTTAGGTCGATTACTAGTGAGTAGTTGTAGGTGGCCCATCTGATGTCATCGGGATCATTTCGAAATTCTCCTACAGCGGTGCTTGTGTTTTTGTGCATTTACCCTAATTTATTGGTACGTAGGGCACTTGGCAGCAGTGACGGCACATCGGCGCAACGCTAAAAAACTGTTCCCTGTACTGCAGATATCCCAAATTTTGTTGGTCACCGTGAGCCTTGGTCTGCTTGCATCATTTCCCTGACTGCTCGCCCCGCCGCGGTGGTCTAGTGGCTAAGGTACTCGGCTGCTGACCCGCAGGTCGCGGGTTCGAATCCCGGCTGCGGCGGCTGCATTTTCGATGGAGGCAGAAATGCTGTAGGCCCGTGTGCTCAGATTTGGGTGCACGTTAAAGAACCCCAGGAGGTCGAAATTTTCGGAGCCCTTCACTATGGTGTCTCTCATAATCACATGGTGGTATTGGGACGTTAAACCCCACATATCAATCAATCAATCAATCAATCCCTGACTGCTCTTCCGCCGCCGACGTCATCAGGACAAGCCCTACAAAAGCCGCTGGCGCTGGACCCACACTTGGCAGCAGTGACGGCACATCGGTGGAACGCTAAAAAAAATTCCGCCATATCCACGAAGTGAATGATGACGAGTGGGCGAAGCTCCGGAGGTAAACCTGGTAAACCATGAATCCTCTGTACATTTTGCCCACTCGATTTTATTACATCGCTCCCCCTAGCGTACGTCGCCGCACTAAATCGAACGATTGCCTTCAACCAATGACACGCGCCATATGTGACATCATTCCTATTTTATAAGATCTCGCGTCTTTCATCAACTACAAGTACCGCTTTCTAGTTTATAACATCTTGCATCTTTTCATCATCAGCTACAAGTACCACCACCTAGTAAACACTACAAGAACTAAACGAGAGGTGGCTACATACAGGAGACGATACCGCCATCTAGTGAACACTGCAATAACTAAACTAGAGGTGGCTACATACAGGGGACGGTACCGCCATCTAGTGAACACTGCAAGAACTAAACTAGAGGTGGCTACATACAGGCTACAGGGGACGCACAGCCCACGCCGTAAGGAGCTTCGCCCCTAAAACTGTTCCCTGTACTGCAGGTTGGTGTACGAATCGTGCACAGTTCGTAACTGAATAATTTACGCTGTCGCTGCTGCCTTTCTGTGTTGCTGTGTACCTGCTGTTCACTTGTTCACTTGTTTTTGCGTTATACATTCTTTCAACTGCTACCATTCTTCATTTCGAAAGACATGACAAAGCCTACGAATGAAAGAGAAAGCCGATCCGAAATTCGGGAACTTCGGGCTGAAATGAAGTCTTTAACAGACAGTGTCAAGTTTATGAGCGATGAGTTCGAGGACATGAAAAAGCGCCTTAGGGAGGCCACAGAAGAAAGGGAAGCCCTGAGGAGAGCTAATGAAGAGCTACGTGCTAAGTGCAAAGAGAATGATAACATCAATCAGCAACTTCAGAAGAGAGTTGTTCAATCTGAGCAATACTCGCGCAGGTCAAACGTAGAAATTAAAGGGCCTATACAACAGGAAAACGAATGTGTTGCAGGACTCGTTGGAAAAATTGGTGTTGTACTTGGTGAGCACATAGCACCTTCTGATATTGAATTTTGTCACCGTGTGCCACCCGAGAAGCTGGAAAGTCTAACATAATTGTTCAGTTCAAGAGCGTACAGGAGAGGGACACTATCCTTTAGAAGGCGCGGAAGGCCAGGGTGCGAAATAACCAGTTTGGAATTCCTGATGATGCCAGAGTATTTGTTAATGAACATCTCTGCCCAGCGTTGAAGCGTCTTCTTTCACTTGCCTTGGCAAGAAGGTGTGAATATCAATGGCGCTTTGTCTGGACGCGAAACGGAAAGGTATTTTGCGCAAAACTGAGGCTAGCAGTGTAATCCATATTGCTTCGGAGGCTGACCTTCAAAAGATCGCGTAGAATACGGTCTACGCAATCCTAAAGTCTTCATATACCTTTTGACTGCACAATGTATTGAGAATTCAGCCTACCATCTGAAATATCCCTGCCTTCACACGGGAGAAATATTTCTGCCCTTCATGTGAACTCGCGTTCACTCGCTCATAAGCAAGACATTCTAGCAATGTTTCTTGCCGAGTTTACTTTTTCATTTATGTTATTATGTTCTCTGAAACATGGTATCAAGAACACAGTGAAATGCTTATCGTAGATGGGTATAGCCACTTCTTTGTTAATCGCGCAGGAAAACGTGGTGGTGGCGTTGCACTGCATGTTAAGCGCGGGATACATTGCGATGTGCTTGAGTAATTCACCTGCACCACGCCCCATTATGAAGTGCTCAGCGTTAAATCGGACAACATTCTGTTTGGCGTGATTTACCGACCACCTACTGGCAATGTGTCTAATTTCTTTGAATTCACTGAAAAACTTTTAGAGCAGGCTTCTTTCCACAAGTACAAAGTTCTTCTTGGTGGCGACTTCAACATTAACATGCTTGATGATGGCACTTTGTCTCGTGCAACTGTTAACCTTTTGGATTCCCTCTGTTTCTGTAGCGTTATCAAAACACCTACTCGTGTGACGACATCTTGTTAATCGGCTCTCGATAATTTCATAGTTAACGCTGGTACACAGATATATACAGCCGGGACCATCAGCTATGATATCAGCGACCACTGCCCAATATACGTAGTATGCTCATTTTATGTTAATGAAAAATGCTTGCCTGATACCATGTTCAGTTATAGATATCTATCTAAGCAAAATATGCAACGTTTTCGCGCACTTGCACTGCGCACAGACTGGTCCTCTTCATATAACAAAAAAGATGCTAGTGAAGCATACGGCGAATTCCTGTCAATTTTCACTCATCTTTACAATTTATCTTTTCCCATAAAAAAAGGCAAAGTAAAGAAACGTATTAGAAAGCCTTGGGTGCAGCCTCAACTCGTTAAGATGATAAGTAAGAAAAATAGGTTATTCAATAGATTTTTACGCACGCGTTAAGAAAGCAATCTTGTTGCATATAAGAAGTTACGAAATGCAGTAAACAAAGAACTGCGAAAGGCTAAAGCCCACTGTTATGAAACCCTTTTTGCTTCGGTACAGAGGAAAAATCCAGAAAAAACGTGGGAAATTATCAACGATGCCATAAGACAAAAAAAAATGTGAAACAGCCTTTCCATGAAGTCACAGTAAACAATGCTAAGGTCACAGGCGTCGCTTTAACTGAATGAACGCTTCAATTCTTCTTCGTGAACATGATGACGTCATCGGATAGCGCGGTCACTGGCACAGCTGTTAACAGATGTATGCACAGCATTTTTTTTCGAGCCGACTGATGACACTGAGATTTCTCGTACTTTTTTGGGCCTAAAAAACAGTAATGCTGTTGATGCAGATGGAATTCGAATCAGACCAATAAAAATTGTAATTTACGCTATCGCAATCCACCTTGCATTTGTGTTTAACCTTGTTCTAGAAACGTTAAAGAACCCCAGGTGGTCTAAATTTCCGGAGCCCTCCACTACGGCGTCTCTCATAATCATATAGTGGTTTTGGGACGTTAAACCCCACATATCAATCAATCAATCATTGTTCTAGAAACTGGCCATTTTCCAAGTGCTATGAAGAAAGCCAGTGTCTCAGTGATTTTTAAAAGCGGTAATCGAAATGACTTAGGGAACTATAGGCCTATTTGTATTCTGTCCACCTTTTCTAAGGGTTTAGAGAAGGTGATCTCCGCTAGAATCAATGACTTCTTTTTAAAGAATAACACTCTGTCTGACTGTCAGCACGGATTCAGCCCAGGCAGGTCGACAGAGACGGCATTGTTATGTCAAAAGGAGCTAAAAATTGATAACATTGATGCAGGAAAACTAACTTTAGGTATATTTATAGACTATAGCAAGGCATTCGATCGCTTAAATCATGAAATTTTAGTAAGAAAGCTTGACAGCTACGGTATTCGGGACGTGGCAAACTTGTTGTTTCGATCATATCTCTCCGGGCGGATTCAGTGTGTTGCTATTGAAAATTTCTGCTCTTCATATCGCGAAATTAAATTGGGAGTACCACAGGGTAGCGTATTGGGACCGACCTTATTTAATGTCTATGTAAATGACATTGCTGAAATTGTTAGTGATGAATCCATTGTGCTGTACGCTGATGATACAAATTTGTTTGTCGCTGGCCCTGAACTTGATGATCTGTCGCAGAAATCTCGCAATATTCTTTCTAATCTGTCGGCGTGGTCTCGTATTAATGCTCTAACAATTAACAGCTCAAAGTCGAAAACATATTGTTCAGGGCGAGAGGCAGCCAGTCTTTTTTCTATCAAGAATTATTCTTAGACGGTGCTCCCATTGAAATTTTGAGGAAATACAAAGTGTTAGGCGTTACGTTTTCACAACACATCAATTCGACCGATCACATTGAACTAATATCAAGATCGTTGTCATCTGCCGCTGGTGTGCTGTCTCGCTGTCGGCATTTTTTTCATGAGAAGGTGAAGTTGCAAATATATTACGCCTTGTTTGAATCGCATCTTCACTATTGTGCGCTTGTATGGGCCACCACCACGAAAGCTAATATTCGTACACTTCTTCAACTTCAAAAACGCGCGCTTCGACAAATAGCCAATGTACCCTATTTACATCTTCGTGCTCAACTTTTTCAAAAACATAATACGGTACGTGCAACAAACCTTTAGGAATATCGACTTTTATATTCATTTTGCTTCGGCTCCGACAATATCAAATCCTTCCTAAAACATACGTCCCGACTCGAATACAAAAAAAGTGACTCACGCACTCGTAGCCAAGACAGGTGGTTAGTACTATTCAGACGCACAAATTATCTTATGCAGTCACTACGACATAGCCTACCTTCGTTGTTAAATAAAGTGCAAGGGGAAACATTTAATCCGAATACTTTGTCTCGCAAACAAATTAGACAATACTTTTGTTAATCGGAATGAACATATAAAAGACATCGTTATTACATTTTCGCATTTTCTGTTATAATATCTACTTCGCGCTCAGTGTTTCAATATACAAAATATCATCATAATGTGCATCATAGTCATATTTATAGCAGTGCTTTTCTTAGTGTTGAAAATACTATTGTTTCTTATGTATCACAATGTACTGTCACATCTCTTGTCACATATGTATTACATTTCTATGTTATTTTTAAGTACCATGTGTTCGTGGGAAGTCACTAGTGTTAGTCAACATGTTGCAAGTTCCTAGTTTCAATTGAAATGGTGTATTATATTTGGATATATGCTAAACATCTGTATTTATGTTGGTTTTAGTGTTACTGCTTCCATGTGAGGGTCTTCAGGCCCATTCAAGTTGTGCTATGCAGCTTTTCGCCTGAAGGAGCCCCAACAATTTCGTTGGAAAATAAAAGCATTTCTGATTCACTGTTGTTGATAATATTGTCATTTTAGACGTCATACATTGAGGTTTCACTCTGGCGTAAATTGTTATTTGACCTTAGTTTCCCTTTAACGTTCACACGGGAAAACATAAAACGGCTGGCCATCATTTCACAAAGCTGCACAAATCTGCGACGTCACCACCCTCATTTTCAAGGTACCTTCTTAATTCCGGGTACGTTATCAATGCTCTCAATCGCAAGTGAGATCGTACGCTCGAGAGTGCATTAAGTATACAGACCATCGCTAATCGCAAATGAGATCACAATATTACAAATAGGTTTCTCAAACGACAACTTCAGTTGGAATTCAGCTCTATGCGTGATCACTGTTATCAGCCCTCATTTCTCTGTTTACACTCGTCTGATTATATAGGTGCGTACAGAGCAACGCTCGGGCTCATTTTCGAGCCGTCATGCAGGCCACGTAGCACGCACTCGACGCACGCCGATTCTCATTTGGCGCTGATTGTGGAGCACGTTGCGCGGACGACGGCGAACTAGCGGGCGGGCGCGAGACTTCGCAATCGCTCGCCCAGTAATCGACCGTTGATTAAGGGTCTCTGTGCGGCCGCCTATTAGCCCGAGGAAAAAGCCAGAGGCCATCAATTAGAGGGAATGGTAGCCGCTGCCTCATCGTGGTGACCGTTGATGTTTGCTTGATTGACATGTAGGGTTTAACGTCCCGAAACCACGATAAGATTACGAAAGACGCCATAGTGGAGGATTTCGGAAATTTCGACTGCTTGGGGTTATTTAACTTGCATCCAAATCTGCGCACACGGGCCTACAGTATTTTTGCCTCGAGACCATGTATTTTTTAACACTTTGTTGGTTGGCCGTGATAGGCAGATCGCATCCCATGGTGTTATCTTTTGTTTCCTCTGTTGTTTCTTATGCGGTGATTAAGTTTAGGTGAAGTGTGTGAGGTTCCTTCGGAAGTAATTAGAAGCAGTTACTTTTGAAAATGCGCTTCTTAGATCCGTTGATGTAGTGTAGGTGTGTCGTTTTTTTTTTTTGGAAAACTAGCTTCTGTGTACACGTTCTCTTCATTAATGACTCGGCTTTAGTACACACACAGAAAGTTCACTAGCTATTTGTTTGACAATTCTGTTTATCGCTCGCTCATACGATTCAATTGAATTTAACTTTACTATGCTATGTATGGTCAAATAAAAAGATGTTACAGGCACCTGGATTGTTTGCAGAACGCTATAGTACGGATCCGTGCTACTATAACCCACAGATTATTTACGAGCAGGCGACTGAGTTTCAGCAACGTAGTATAACGACACGTTAGATTAGCACACTCAAGATTGTATGCAGCAGTTTACCAATGTAATAGTAATTAGTACATAAAATTAATTAAAACAGAGGTTAACACAAACAAGTCAACTTACTTTATTGGCGTTTCAGGTCACACTACAAACCACACGAAACTTGCATTAAAAAGTTCTAAAATGACGTTCAAACACCAAAATGAACAATTTCTGTTGTTTTACATAAATACGCAGATCATTCTGTAATGACGTACCAACGCTAGATGGCATTTAGCTGCGAAAGCATAGGTATTACGTCCTTATGAAGCTGCTTCCCTGCCTGAATATTTTCTCCCTCTCTCCTAATGAAGGCTGGCGCTGAAAACTTAGGCGATTATACACGCGTATTGCCAGAAAACAGAAAAAAACGCATGCCATTGGACTGTGGCAATTGTTATGAAATATGTAATGACTGATTAGAGACTTCATGATTAGAGACTGATTAGAGATTAATGACTGCACAAGAGAAAGAACTTGTGATTCCGAAGATGCATTGTCTGCCTGTTATCCTCTGTCTGCCTGGTATGCTCAACGCCACTAAAACGCAAAGCGGAAAAAAAACAAGTGTGAAATGATGTACCTTTTTTAATAAACAATAAAATATGTTCGTTCATCTGATCGTAAAAGTTTAATGGGTATATATGCAACTTTTTTGGCGCATTCAACAATAGTTGTAATATGACTCAAGTGTGATGCCCCGTCGCTTCATATCGTCACGACATATCTTCATCTTTGAGCCCAGGCGTTCAATTCGCGATCAAGCCAACTTCAGTAAGGTAGAAAAAAGGTGGACGAGTTGAATTTCATGCCTTTCTGTTATCCTGCTGAAAGATAAAAATATAAGGGCGCATGAACTCGCCGAAGCGTTCTTTATCTCAAACGAGGGTATTTATTTTATACCTGAACATGTGCTTGTCTACTAGATTGCGATGCATGCAAGCTCGACCATTTCCTTGAAGTGACCTAAGTTTTTATCTGAGCATGCGTGTAATGGTTTTCGTTGTTTGTTTTTGTTCCAATAAACTTCAGTTGTTAGACAGTACACGTACTTTGTCACGTGCTACACCTTTTTTGCAATAATTTTGTGCCAGATGCAATGAAGCCAGCAGGGTTTCAACGCTGGCAAGCATAATAATTAAAAAAAAACTAGACGCACATTTAAGAAATTCAGGTGGTCAAAGCCGGATTCTGCGGCATATAGGTTTAGATTTACTTTGGCAAGAAATTCATGTGAACAAATTCGTGCAGTGCGACAACCGTGTTCTAAAAAAGGTGTCTTAACTTGTCAACATAAAAAGCAGCAAAAATAAACTCACATGGAAATTCACTGAAACTGTGAAAAGAATAAAAGCACGACTACTACTGCATTCTACAAGAAACGTGTGGATTCAGTGTCCTTTCATTCTTACTCATAAAAGTGTCGGCTTGCGCACGACCAGTGCTAGCGAGCGTATACCTGTTGTTGTCTTGCATGTTTGCGAAGAAGAATGCTGCCTTATTTACTGAAATAAGTAATCAGATTTCCTTAATAAGCGGGAACCTAATCTCAGGTTACGAGGGCCCACTTGCAAAAGCAATCATAATCCCGGCCCTGCCGTAACATAAATCAGGCACTCAGACTGCTAGCTATACGGAGTTAACAATACCACTATAGTTGGTTAAGGAATAGGCGCATTGCCCCACGAGTTGCATTAGTGGTATTTTTACCGCACAGCAGACGCAGGAGTTTTTTTCTGTTGTTTTTTTTTCTAATCTAGGGTTCACATTGTAGAGTAATTCAAACTATGAGGACACCGTGTATGCTCAACCGAGAAGCGGTAACGCATAAAAGCCTTGCTCTGCCATTACCGCAATATCGGCGCTCACATCGGCTAAAATAGAGAATTTAATAACGTATGGTGAGCCAAGGTTGCTAAATAAACAGAAGGATGGTAAATATTTCCGCAAGCAGGCGCTATTACGTTAGCAAAAGAAATACGGACAAGAGCGTTTGAGGCAGACGACCTAAAGGGTGAGAGGCCAAGCAAACGTGAGGCAAATGTGAACATGCAGCGAAAGTTATCTGTACTGGAGGAGCACCGAGGTCTATAGAAAGCAATATGTAGGTTTGCTGTGCTACGTGACCCGAGCCCTCCCGAGAGAAAATGTCATAGGTACGACCTGCGGAAGAAGGGCGCTGGAACCAGCTGGATGGTTTATTCAGGGAGTGAATCTTCAATGGGCTATTGACAAAGTAAGGCCCTAAACTAAGTAAAATACAGGTAGAAGATTCAAAAAAACATCTAAGGACATGTTAGAAATTTGGTTTTTAAACTTTCTAAAGCCGAGGCCCTATTGTATTGTTAAAAGCTATTAGGAATATGAATGCTTCAGAAAAACGATGAAGGCAAAGATTAAAATAGCGCACGCACTCTTTCCGTTTCGTTATCTTGGCAGCATCTGCTCCTATCTCTGCCTATATGTTTCGAGAACACATTTCTAGACTTTCACCCCGTGACATCTGGTAGGGATGAGGGTATAAAAGTAAGAGTATTATACTTCAGGGTTTAGTAGCGCACTAAAGAAGTCAGGCGGAAAAAAACGCACAAGCCTTGCTAACTTGCATAATTATGTATATTTTAAAGCTTGCAGATTACCTGTGATAGTACTAACTTCCCTCATGCTAAGCAAAAATGTTGTGTTGTTACTACATTAAGTAGAAGGTGGTGAGGTTAAGCGTAGCACGCAGTATACTTCATTATAAACACAGATGATTGCAGAAAAATCATAAGAACATATCAATTTCTGTGAAAGAAATGCATGACGGCAAAGCAAAGGTGCAACCATATGCGACCATCCACCCACTTTGATAGCTGAGTGTGAATATCTTTTGCGTGTCTGTGTTTGTACACGTGTTTTCTTTTCTAAAACACCCTTTCTTTAGTTTCTCCTCACCCACTCAAGTGCAGGGTAGCAAACGAGACATTAATCATGACCAGGCTTCGGGGCCATAAGCATGTAGCGGTATCTTCCGTCAGAGACAGCCGTGGCCTGCCGTAACTGCATGAGAAATATGGTACGAAAAACATTATTTATGTCCTGCATAGCGTGTCTCAACACACAGTGGTCTCTTCCCATGAAGGGACCGGAAGGCCAAGCACTCTCGGCTCTATTGTGGGCTATCTTGACAGCCTAGAGTTGGTAGGCCAAAAGCGGGCTACAGAGGGTGGCGTCCTACCTGGCCGAGTGGTTATTAACTGTGGAGTGATAGGCGAAAAAAAAATCGTGGCACTAAAAAAGCTGGTAAGTGGAAAGGACCCCCGTTAAACGCAGAAGACATCCACTGGAACTTTGAGGTAAAGTAGCAGTATCGCTCTACAAACCACGTGGCCGCCCGGGGTGTTAAGTATTTTACAACGGGACCTCATTTGTTTCTAAGGGGTGGTGTTCAGTTTACCAGGAAATCCACACACTTTGTTGCGCGATCCTGCAATTTCGCCAGAGTGTTTCAAAGCTACCTATAACTGGGAGTCATTATTAGTAACTGCAGTTTTTATTTCATCTGATATGAATTTTGTTCGCCTTTTCCTCGTTCAGTAATAGCAGAACGCCGTTGCTGCCGCAAAGAGTTGGCGCCATGTACACATTTCTTCGGCCCCGTCCTCTACCACTCTGTAGTGGCAAAGGTGTTATGCATGCGGCTTATTTCAGGGACACAACTTCGATTCTCATCTATTGTGGCCCCATTTTCGTGGGGACGATGTACAAGAGAACAATAGGAAAGGGAAATTGACAACCTCCCGATCCTAGGGCGAAGCCGGGCTCGATATCTGGTCCAGGACAAATTTTAAATGTGGAGCATTTTTTAGTCGCAGGATGACGCTCTTAGGCGTCGCTGCCATTCACACCCCCACTGCGCATGCTTGGCTCGTCTCACGCATCGCGCCTCGTCTCATCTCCCTCGAACGCGGGCGGTGTGTATATGCGGAGGAGCGCACGTTCGGAATTCATTCAAGGGTGTCTTTAGTTAGCTTTTGCTTGACTTGGTGCTTTGCACGACTATTTAGACCCTTTCACTGTTTACAAACACAGGCCCTTGACGACATCCGGTTTCGTCCACCGATGTGCCATAATAGCATCGGTGAGCAAGAAGAGTGTTAGAAAAAAGCCCGCCAATTTTCTACACTTTCCTTAGCTTATTAAAGACGATAGTCCTTTTGGGGGACCTTAGACGCAAATATTTTGATCAGTTTGTTTTATTGTCTGTTTGTCCACCGTTAATGGTATGGGGTACTCTAAACAGCACCAGCAAATACCCCAAACGGCCGACCCCATCCGCAGCCCCCACCTATGTTACTCAAGCTTCGGCGTTTATACTTGTGCAATTGTCAATTAAAAATCAATTATTGCGCACATGTGAGGCATCTTAGGAACACGTATATATTCTGTATGAGCATCTTTTACTAGAAAAGGCATACTTAAGTAATTCTAAGGACCATAGCGTTTATCACGCTGCGCTGACTATGCAACGCTTGCACGAAAAGGCAAGTGTTTGCAACGCTTTGATAAGACGACACGGTGGTGGCACCTATCCGTCGCCTTACGTTCTACACCTTATCACCTCTGAGACGGGCGCGCATGCCCGTCTCAGAGCCGCACGTTTCGTTTTTCAAGATAACTGCCAGATAGCGCTCATGTCTCACGTGTGACGTGCCTTGATGCGCCCGTTCGCCTCCGCTGCACGCTCGAGGCACTCTAATGCAGCACCTCCAGAATACCATTCACCAATTTTCTTGCGCAGAACATTAATAAACGTTTTGTTCACTCCCTCCGGACGCAAGACTATAGTCTTCCGACGACATCTGCAGATAAACATGCAGATACGGGGCCAAATTTTGGGGCAGAGTATATTCAAACTAATGTTCTTTTGAGCTGCCTAAAACCTACAAGAGATCAACTTCACCATTACGCACGTTCTTTTCGTCTAAAAAACTATTAAGATACTTTCCTTACCTTTGAAACACTGGAAAACATTCTTTTAGTTTCGACGTTACCAGCTCAAATATGAGGTGACAGGAAGTTTTTTTCATGGCACAACTCTTGCGATCTTTAACCGTCTATACGCAACAATAACGCGATACCCCCCTCTGCGACGTAAATTTGCTTGAGTTCCTCCTGTTGGAAGATGCGGGCGCCAATTTTTCAGTCAACTAAGGCTGTGTTCTGATTTCGCACAGCATCATAGACAGCCCAGGCTCACAGTTCCGAAGAAAGCGTCGAGCCCTAGTACTCTGGGAAAGGGAACGCGTCTGAATGACACCTGCACCACGTGACTCCGAGATGAGAACGCTAGAGACAGGAACGTAACAGCTCTTTCGAAATATAACTTCTTTCATGGCCAAATCTGTGAAAACTCGAACGTAGCTCACTAACACTGAGTGCTTGGAACGTGTGGTTTTTTCCGGACTCTCTCTCTACTAAGCGTTTACTCACACCTAATAACCATCAGCAGCAAAAATATCAACAAAGTGGGCAGCTAAGCGGGTACTCATGTTGTCCTTTCGGACGTGTAGTGGAGCTTTCGTTGATTCTAAAAAAATGAATGCGTAGTGGGCACTGCGCAACTGTAGTTGTAGTAGGTATTTCGGGGTACTTCGAAACGGCTAATGTTCATTTGCTTGCGGCATGTGTGAAGCTTGCACCGAGAGGTGAAGCCAAAAGGCGACAAAGTATGTGACAAGACCCATAAAATGAGCCGTATTACGTATTACGTAATACAGGACGGGAAACGACATCCACCCACCTTCGCTGGACCAACATTTCTAAGAGGCGGAATTGCCGATGAATTCTTCTTTACAAAAGTATAGCAGCTACCTAATAGGACTCGTCCGCCATGATGGTACAGTGATAAAGCTGCTCGGCTTCAGGGCCGAAGGTCACGGTTTCGATGCCGGCTGCATCGATCTCATTTCAATGTAGAGAAAATGCTAGAGACCCATCTACTCTGTGTCGTAAGGGCACGTTCAAAAAGCCAGTCGGTCTGACTTTCTGGAGCACTCCGCTAAGCATGTCTCTAGTGTTTTTTTATTATTTATTCAATAATGCAGACTCAAGGTTCAAGCAGGGTGTGTAATACAGATACAAATAAAATAATACAGATATGAATAAAATAGTAATTGCAAAACTGAAACACTAAAGGGCGAAAAAGATTGTTTGTTAAGGCAATTCAATCATCGCATGTATTAGTAAGGCTGCTCTAATCACATATGGTTCTTGGAAAGTACAAAATCTTAAGTCGTGGTTCTGACACCGAATTCTGGTTTCGACACTTAAAACCACAGATACTAGTATTTCTTATTAGTGTGTCCAACCGAGTTCAAAACTAATCAGTGCATGTTTCAGTGCCGCGGGTCTGAATCTTTCCTTCCTTATTTTTTTTTCTTCCGTCCATGATAAAGGATGAGATGACGCTCGTAGTGATGAAACCCATACAAATTGCACCACACTAATACAAGCAGTAGGTGTTGCGAAGATAACGCCTCCTCAGGTATTGTTGCATTGTATATCTGATCGCACAATGCCAGAGAGACACATCTATTTGCGTAAATGCTGCCTCGATATAAGATTATCAGGAGTGCAGTTGCTTTGTGAAGTCGTGGCTCTTGAGCTAAAGCGAGACCTCCCATTAGTGACTCGCCAGATACGCCTTGGCGTGTCCTTCACAAGTCGTTATGCCCACTTGATTGGCTGCAGTGACACAGGTCCAGACTGAGGTCTTGTTCCGTGACTCAAAACCCTTGATATTGTAATCAGCGCCTGTCCAGCGTACGCCCATGAACGTCAGACACCGATCTACACGACTGAGGGATTTCAAAGTAGCTCCTTAACCGATGAGCTTGTGTTAGGTCCTTGACCTCACGTCACCAGCGCACAAGGTGCTATAGAAGCGGTCGTAGCCTTCTTGGAAGATACAGGACTATAAGCACGTCTTTAAATTTCCTCAGCGTATACAGTGGCACTATATTGTCATCTCACTGACTTACCCTAATTTTTCATTACACTCTTCCCCATCTGTATCCCCTCCCCTATGTGGAGTTACAGACCACAGTAAATATACCTCAGGCTATACCTCTTTGCCTTTTTGTAAATATATTCTGTCTCTCAGTAGTTCTTCCTGGAGTATGATGTAGCGAAGTCCTTGAGAAGTCTGCTACGTGCACAGTCACCTTCTACGAAGAATATACTTCGTCAAAAAAACATGAAATACGCAGAAAGTCACACCTGACATCTAAACTATGCAACAGGTGCCTACGTGAACACACGATCAAATTTTCCAGTATAAGACAAACCAGTCCTTTATTGAGCGAGGGACGACACGTCTGCAAGGTTTACAGTGGACAAGATAAATCCTCCCACGTGTGTTGAAAGCTGTTGCTGTTTACTAATAACTTTCTGTTTTACCTTTATTTTTGTTGTGAAGTTATTGCTTCTTGCGTCAGTAACTTTGACGTGTGCTTTCCTTTTGCCCCTGCTAACACTTCTTGACCGTCATGCAGGAACCCGAGGCAAAGTCAAAACAAACCACACACATTTTCAGGGCTGCGTGCTTTCAGAGACCGGAGTTCCAGACTCACCACTAGCAGCTAATTCGCAGCGGTGCATATATATATATATATATATATATATATATATATATATATATATATATATATTGCTGAATAAATGAAAGTGAAGTGCCGCACTTATGTTACTCGCGCGCGCGCGCGCGTGTGTGTGTGTGTGTGTGTGTGTGTGTGTGTGTGTGTGTGTGTGCACGGCACTCAGCTCTCGCTTTATTTACGCACCTGTCAAATCTTTGGTGACAGACTGCAGAAGCAGCGGGAGGACAGAAAAAGCAACAGCAGACGAGAAAGGTGGAGCAGTAGGCAGTACTAGAGAAGAGGCCTTGCCATCGGAAGTGTATTGATTCGCGCTGGCCGCTTTTCGGCATAGGGTAGCGGGAGAGGGGGCAAATGTAATATCCGGGGCAGCAAGCAAACAAACGCCCAACGCGAGATATGATGGTCCCCTCGCGCGAGTGGCAGGAGTGCTTTATGTCAAGGACGAAAACGCAATGGATTGACGTATATACGTACATGCATGCACCGGAAAACGCCGCTGCCTCGAAAAGCGTGAAGTATATTTAGCTCGACGCCGAGTGACGGAGTGCAACTCGGCAACGCAGCGTATTAATAGACGAGCTGGTGGCGCATTTGAGCGCCACAATGTCGTATATAGCTAACTCGGCGCTGAGTTGTATTGATGCCTGAGCTGACCTTCATAGCCGGAGATGACGTTCGCTCCGTAGGCAAACGTTTAAAGATAGCATTCGAAAGAAATGAGCTGCGAAGAGTTTCCAGCAAGGCGACGGGAATGAACCCTGAGTACGCTTTTTGAGAAAAAATAAGATCAGTTTCTCTCTATTTTGTCAGTCCTTACTTCTGACTTAGGTAACTATGCATAAAGAGACAGGCGAACTTGAAATATCGTTTCGATCTCAACTGAAAGAAAGAAAACGCAAAAGATAGAGAGTTAACCCGCTTCGTCAAAAACAATCTCATACGTGGCGAGACTGGCCTCTCCGAAAGCAGCAACACAGAGCTTTCGATTTCTAACAGCGAGATTATTTAAGCTAGCCGTGATTTTTGTATGCCGCCTCTAAGAAAACTATTATTATAACGAATCTGTATGCGCGAGGGAAATTCGGTAAACCCCCTTACTCAGCAGTGACAGACCCTGTAATGTGACAGCTAACCTTACAACAAATGGCTGCGAAGTGACAGCGGCGAGCCGATGGCTCCGAGCACGTACGACTGATTAGCGGAGAACCGGAGAGCCAATGGCTGATGCTAGAAGACCCTGAAGGGACAGAAGGCCTGGGCCAACGGCCGCGGGCACGCAAGTCTATGAGAGGTGTGAATGCTTTGTCTGTGTGCAAGCTTCTGTTTTTAGGGGTTCTCAACGCGGGCACCGCGGAAGCTAAGGGCTCCGCAGGTCCCTGGTAGTGGTTCCTCGAGTCACTGATAAATATTCTCTGGTGCTGCACTCGCACACTCCACTCACTTGGATGGGGATTGCGAGGTGTGATTAATTTACGCAACCCCCATTATACACACCCGGGAGCCGATAAGGACATCTCCGTGCTTTTTTTATTTTTATGCAAAGTAAAAATTAAAGGAGATCACAGGGGGGATGGGGTTGTTCCTTGGCACTTAATGGGGATTCTACTCGCGAACAATTTTTCTTGGCAACGAAGGGAAAGCTCCTGGGGCCGAGCTACTGCACATTTACTCCTCCAGGAAGTATACAGTCTGGTTCGGCTCGTGCTTCCAATGACGACCGTGTTCGAACTATAACACCCCATACAATTTACTACGTCTGCTTGCACAAGTATATTCAAGTGGAATTCATAACACGCTCTTTTTGTGAGTCGTCGAAATAGCTGGATGGCGATGAGCGCTCACCCAGAGACAAGACGCCATCTGGACAGTGAGGGGCACGTAAAAATAGCGACATTTCTACAAGGGCAAAAATGCGAATTGACAATGTATAAAAGTAAAGAGTTTTCAGTACGTCGTTGGTGTGTACGGCGTCTTCTTATAAACAACATTCCGTGGAAATTAAAGTGATGTTTTTTTTTTACTTATCTTTACGAGAAAAATACGGACGCAATTGCGGGACAATATTCTTCAGCGGGGGCACATGCCCAGTTTGGCTTCGTAGCCTTCTCTTCATTGTAATTCGCGAGTATAGCAGGGTTCCCCGGCACCAACGTGATTGAGAGCCACTGTTC
The DNA here is from genome assembly GCA_013436015.1 of Rhipicephalus annulatus. Taxonomy (NCBI): domain Eukaryota; kingdom Metazoa; phylum Arthropoda; class Arachnida; order Ixodida; family Ixodidae; genus Rhipicephalus; species Rhipicephalus annulatus. Next base: position 102,593 of record WOVY01009956.1, on the reverse strand, counting down.
TAAAATATTGAAATCCGTGTCTTGAGTGTCCTTTCTTGTGGTTCAACTCGGCCCTCTCTGCGCTGAGCTTCAAGAGCGTAAAAACAACTTATAGCTTGGTAGCTTGTAGGCCGTTGCAAGGCTTTATATAGGGGATGTCACCCTGCAGCGGCTAGCATCGCCTAGAAGCGGCTTAGAAGCACCCTAGAAACAGCGCTGATCACCTATACTATAGCTATAGAGCCTATAAATAACGCAGAACCTGCCAAATTATTCTTTATAATAGTCGAGCTACGAAGTTTCAAGCTATGGACGGCTAATTTCAAGCTTCGCTAATTTTTGTTAGTTTGTAAAGCTAAATAGAGGAGGAAGCATGCACCGAAAGCGGGATTATTTTCATTACAAAAAGCTTTAGTCACTTGAGCGGACGCTAATGAGAGTACAGACGACAGACTATAGTCTCAGAAGACAGCGTTTTAAAGGGAGGCGAAAACAAAATGATAATTCAGATAACATTCATTAAGTACACTGTGAAAACATAGCTGTCCTTGATCTCGCCACATTGTAGCTTCATCACGAGGCATGAAAATCAGAGTCGAACTGGCGCTTCTACATTTCCCAAAAGAGTCATCGATGCCCACCTCACTGTTTGGAAGAATCTTTATCGCCATTTAAACCGCTAAATGAATTTTTTCTAAAACTTGGATTGTTGGGCACCTTCCCATCAAGCCAACCTTCTTCAAAACACAATGTTCTTCATTTTTACTCAACAAAAACTACGTAGGCTATGAGGTCATCACCATAACGTCATCAAAATCTATGACGTCATGGTGAGTGGCGCGAAAATGTTAAGGTCATACTTTCTCGCTTCTGGTGGTGAGAGGGTTGTTTTCAGCATCCTGAAAGAGGAATTTAATAATACCTCAAAAATTTTTTCTTTAAACTTGCAATGCACGAATGATTATAAAGCGCTGCGTGTGGATCTATAGAGACGCATGATTTGCACAACATGTGGGTCTCAAAGCGCCCTGATCAAGGTTGTTTAGAAGGGCTGACAAACTTACGGTACTGACAATACAGTGCCTCAGTACACGTGATCACAACTCAAGTAAGAGGAAACTATAAGATGTTGCGAACAATTAGAGTAGCATTACAAAGTCCTGCCAATACCCCAAGAAGACGGCGTGTGCCTATTTCTCAATAAAGAACTTTACTTCCATCCGTGCACCCTCTTCAGCGTCCTTGTTAACTTGAATGCCGTATTCACTTGTATTTGCTAACTACTTTACTTCCTGTTAGTTATAATACATTCCTCGGATTGTTGTACAAGTTTATTTCAATTTATTTTACTTTCAATTTGTTTTAAAATCACCGTTGATGAATTTTGAATTATCGTATTGAATACTCGATCGACCTAATTCAGTAGTTTAGCACTCCTGTAATTACTTTCTAAGCCCGATGAAGTGTAACGATGGATTGAATGTGGAGTTCATGAAATTTCATTCGAGGAAACCGACGCGTCTACCGCTGTGGAGCAGTGGTTATGTGGTCGGCGATCCCAGTCGTGACGTGAACATTTCAGTAGACAGGAACAGGTACAGGCCCATGTGTGAACTGTGCGACGTGTGTGCACGTTTAGAAACACCATATGGATAAAATTTCTGGGGCCCTCACTACAGTGTCTTTCATATACATATCGTATTTTTCGGGCGTAAAACCCGAGATGTATGTGAAAGTCGACGCGTTAAGACATCGTGCGCGTTTTTCCAACACCCACTTGATTACGAGAAGCATCAATTTTAAGTAATTTTCCTGATTTCGTTTTATCAGCATATGCGTGTGCAACCAGGAATTCGTGCTAATTTTTTCGCTTCGAATTTTGTGCCTTCGATTAAATTCGGTGTCGTTTTTCTCACTTCATTTAAAAGACGGAAACAATCTGGATCATTTGCGCAAGCAGCATGCCATGTGACTGAGTGCGTAGTCACTTATCCGTTGACGGGTGCAGTACAGGCTCTGCACATTTGACGTCAATACAGCTTCTATTTTTAGTTGTAAGCCTTCGCAGCGTATCCGCTGAGAACAATGGAACAATGGAGGAATCTCGTTTCACGGCTATCTCTATAGGTCTTCTTACGACAGTTCACGCGTGCAAATACGATTAATGCAGCAACGGATCTTTCCTGATCTGTTTGACGCACAAGCTCACACGTCATGCCCTTACTGCTTCGATGGGGTCTTCTATCTGATTATGAAACAATGGCAATCATGGCATTGAAATGGTGGCAAGACCCTTGCTTTTGCAATTTTTATCACTGCCACTTACGCATGTTTTGACGATATGCGCGTTGATGGTGCTAGAGTTGCCCAAATTGGAGCTTTCTGGGATGTATCGGACGGTAACCTCGTGCTGTAACAGTCAAACCACAGAAGCGATCTAGTTCAGAAAGCTGGCGTTTTTTTTTTTTTCAGATACCGTGAGAGGTTATGCGCCACCGTCTTTTTTTTTTCGTACTATTCACGTGGTCATTCGTTCGTCTATACTGGTTTCGCTAAGTGCCATCAAAGGAATTTTGTGTTTTTAATAAATTTCTGCAATGGTGCTATGACGACTTCCTCCAACGACTTTGCCTTTACTACGAAGAACGTGGTTTTAGTCGCGCTATCCGGCCATCGCCATCAGATTCTCGTGAAGCTAGTATCCGAAAGCTCCCGTGACTGCTTTCAAAAACTTTCCGGATCCTTTAGAGGCACACTAAAAAAACAATGAATTTGTTTTAAAATAACAAACTCTACTCCGAGAACCATAATTCTATATGTTATACTATGATAAGTTAGTTATTAGCGGCGAAAATCCGGGTTGAAGTTTTAGTTCCAATTTGCGCTCCTTAATATCCGTGCTTCGCGTCACAGATTTCAAACTGTTTTTCATATTCTCTCAACATTGGCCTAATAAAAGTTTCTGAAACTTCGTATTCTAAATCTATGGCCCAAACAGATGATAATTTGCTTCCTTTTTATCAATTAGAAACGTATAAACCAGTAGACACCTTCTAAACTTATGATGTCACGGTATTTGGTGATCGAATCCTAAAATCGCGTTTCCGCGCGGATTTTTTTTTTTTGCTTTCCGCACCTTTCTTCGCTTAGTAAGCGTCGTGTCACAGTGCGAGTGATGCTTTCGGAATCGGGAAATTCTGCCTTCAGAAACACTTAAGAAAGCAAATAGTAGGGCAAGTTGGTGGTCCATTATACTGAAAGCAACACAACAAAGGACAAGGGATTACAAGAACGCAGACGAGCGTTGAACTTACAACTGAAGTTCATTTTCACAACGAAGCAGAATATAAATAAATTTGAAACAACCGCGTGAATAAAAGATTACAAACCAGCATTTGCAAAAGGCCAAGAAGAGGAAACACCCTACGTCATGTACGGTGGTGCACTTCTTTTTTCGTCAGAGTGATGAGAGGGATGCCCACGCAGATATTGACAAATCTACAAATCTTTGCTGCCACAATTAGCTGGCGCCTTAGTTCGGAATCAGATGGCCCCACTGCTCGGCACCTTTCGAAAAGGGGGTTTGCATTCAGGAGTGCCACCGGTCATTCACGCATCGGCTAGTCTGACCAGTATACTGCTTACTGCATGGCAGCACGATGCCGTACACTACAACCTCTACACATATTGTGTGGTGGTTTCGGTGCTTCACGTGGGAACCGGGCTCCTCCTCTAGCGATATTATTTTCACGGCAATCGATGACAGCTTCTCAGGAGCAGAGAATGCCACGCGAACTTGGACACAGCAGCAATGTTCGAACGCGTGGTCGCATCTCTAGGAATAGGCTGTGCTCAATGGCTCCATCCAAGCAGTGGCACCTCGGGAGACTTTCTAACAGGTTCACACACAATAGCGCTTGCGTGGTCGCTTCTCCACGCGCGCAGAGTGGTAACATATATCCCTTAAAGTTTCACCCTATTGGCGCCATTTCCAGGCACGGCCGCAAGGTGGCGGTCGCTTAGTTTGGGTTAGATTTTAAATTCAGTAAGGAAAAATCAGCAGTCATGATTTTTAATGATAATGAAAGTAGTGAGCTTAGAATAGAGGAGGTCACGCTATAGATAACAGATAAATACAAATATCTGGGCTTATGGATAAGCAATGGGGCTGAGTACCTAAGAGAACATGAAATATACGTGACGACTAAAGGTAACAGGAATGCAGCGGGGATGAAAAACAGGCACAGTGGAATTCCATTAGGTATGATGTTGTGAGAGGAATATGGAAAGGGGTCATGGTTCCTGGTCTGACATTCGGCAATGCGGTCTTGTGCATGAGATCAGAAGTTCAAGCAAGATTAGAAATTAAGCAGCGTGGAATATGTAGGCTTGCTTAGGAGCTCACGGGAATACAGCAAATCCGGGAGTACAAAGTGATATGGGATGGGCAACATTTGAGGGCAGGGAAGCTAGCAGCAAGATAAAATTTGAGCAGCGATTGAAAGAAATGGGGGATGAGCGTTGCGCTAGGAAGGTATTCAGCTACCTGTACATGAAGAATGTCGATACAAAATGGAGGAAGCGAACCGGAAAATTGACTGGTACATATTTAGAAAAAAGCAGGGGGCCAAACCAAAAAAAATTAACGGTTAAGAAGAATGTGAAGGAAGCTGAGACCGATATGTGAAGAATTGGCATGATAAAGAAGTACGCACTACAGATTATGGAACTTTTAAGGAGGAAATTGCCAAGGAAAGAATCTATGATAATACTTGGGCTAGGTCTTTACTGTTTGAGGCCAGGACGGGAGTTTTGCAAACCAAGACATATCGGGCCAAATACGAAGAGGTAGGCACGGTATTCAGTGCGTGTGGAGAGAAAGAGGAAACTGCCGAACACTCGATAATGTTCTGTAAAGGGTTTCACCCTAGAGTTTAGGATGATGACGAAGAGTTTTTCAAAGCACTGGGGTTTAGGGACCGGGAGGGAAAATAGACCTTCAGCGGATAGAATTAAAAGAAGGAGGTTATCTGATTGGTGGCTAAAGTCAAGGGCGAGTGAAAATTAAACCCTTCACTGCAAAGTACGAGTCCTCAACCTCTATATTTAAAGGGATTAAAATTAATCTAGCTTTTGGTCCACTAAGTATTATGATTTGGAGGCGCTAGCCACCGCCTGATCTAAAGGGTACAGCCAAATCAACCCATCCATTCATTCATCCATCAATCCATCGCGAACAGCTCCAACATTACGTGCCAAAAGTTGGCAATACCCTACACCCACCGCGGCTTCTCGAAAAAAAAAGTGAAAATGGGAAAAAAAGAGCACGATGCCGTCATCCTTTACGATGCCGTCATCCTTAAAATTCATACAATGTGCTACGCAGCCCTAAAATACGCAATATTACACCTCTCATAAACTCATTTTAATGTATCACAAAGCCTTTTACCAACGCTCGGCACAGACCATGCCGCAGTGCCTGAGAAGCTTCGTTGAGATCATGCGGACTCGGTATATATATATATATATATATATATATATATATATATATATATATATATATATATATAATGACATGTAACAGACAATAATGCCAAGGAAGGTATAGGGGAAGTTATTAGGCCGATTGTAATGTAAATAAGAAGTAGGAAAAGTGGTTGAAGAGATAACTTGCCGTGGGCAGGATCCGAGTTATCTTTTCACCCACTTTTCTTTCATCTCGTTTACATTACAATTGGCCTAATAACTTCCCCTATACCTTCCTTGGCATTATTGTCTGTTAGATCTCATTAGTATTGTGTAAAACACGAAAAACGAGGAGCCCTTTAGTATACACTTGTTTCCTATATATATATATATATATATATATATATATATAGATATATATATATATATATATATATATATATATATGTGTGTGTGTGTGTGTGTGTGTATGTGTGTGTGTGTGTGTGTGTGTGTGTGTGTGTGTGTGTGTGTGTGTGTGTGTGTGTGTGTGTGTGTGTGTGTGTGTGTGTGTGTGCGCGCGCCTTGGGACAGGAGCAGAAGAAGCACGAGAGCCGGGGCAGGAAAGAAGAGGAGGATGAAGTTAGGAATAAAGGAGATTAAAATGGACGCCAGTTCCATACTGAGGCTAAAATGCTGTTCCGTTCTTTTAAGTAGGAACCCTACATTATTTTGGCGCAGCCGGCCATCGAAGCCAACATGTGGGAAAGACAGCCGTGGACACTACTGAACTACGACGGGAAGGTGCTCTAAAAGTGAACTTGCGTGTGGCGACCTTCTACAACCTAGTTCTTGAACCAGCGTGTCGAAGAGACTGAGGATCACGGTTTTCAATGGAAGAGGTGAGCTTCGTTTTGGAAGCTCTTCAGCTGTAACAGGAACAGATTGTGCAACAGAACCAAATAATGACGTTCCTTATAAACTCTCTCAATGCTGAGAAACCTATTCCTAGATTCATAGAGCCTGATGCCTTCGATGGTGTTTCAAGCCTAGAAAGTTGGCTTGAGTTCTACGATTATGCTGCTGAAAAAAACAGGTGGCTCTCTGATGAGAATAAAATCACTAACGTGCGTGTTTACTTGAGATGTTTTGCGCTCAACAGGTATGAAATATGCATTCAGGAAGGCAGTCACGACTCTTGGAGTCAGTGGAAGGAGAAGCTTCTGACTGCATTTGGAAGCAATCCAGTACATACTGTGATGTAACGGTGAAGGCAACCTTTATTAGGCCCAGAAGACACGATGAAGCGACCACGCCCAAGGCACAGAACTCAGACAAGCCAAGTCCCCACAGCAGATGAAGATGACGACCACTCATGATGATGAATATGTGTAAAGAAAGTAGATGTGTTTAATGAATGCCTACACTAACTTCCCACCCACGTGAAAGCGGTCATCCTGACCGCAGCTCTTGGCCGCATTTTAAAGCGAAGATGAACGCCGTATGAAAGGCTTCATGCGGGATACGTGGACTATTTCTGCTGCCCTGTAGCGGCGGTCCGTCGGAAGAAGAACGGGTGCCACGCGATAATTCACAGGAGATGTTTGCTCCAAGACAGTGTAGGGGCCAATAAAACGTAATTGAAACTTCTCGCACAGTCCGGGAGTGCGAATGGGTGTAAGAAGGAGGACTTCGTCACCAGGGCTGAAAGACACGGCACGATGAGAGGCATCATATTCAAGCTTGCGATCCTGTTGCTTGGCTTCAGTGTTGACGCGAGCCAGCTGGCGGCAATGAAGTAGACGAGACACGTATTCTTCACTTGAAGATGAACATGGTTTGACAGGCGCAGAGAAGAATGAAACATCGAGGAAAGAAGAGGGGAAGCGACCGTGGACGAGGTAGAACGGCGAGTAACTAGTTGTGCGCTGTACAGAGGTATTATACGCAAAAGTGACAAATGACAAAATGGCGTCCCAGTTTCTGTGGTCGGGTTCGATATACATCGCAATCATATCTGACGGTGTACGATGGAAGCGCTCAGTCAGGCCATTCGTCTGAGGATGGTAACTGGAGCTTGTTTTGTGTGTAGTGCCGGCTGCCTTGAGCACTTCTTCGACGAGTTCTGAAAGAAATACTCTTCCACGGTCGCTCAGGATTACACGAGGAGCTCCGTGTCGGAGGATTATTGCTCGAAAGATGAAGTCGGCGACTTCCGAAGCTGACGCAGAAGGCACGAGAGCTGTTTCGGCGTAGCGGGTCAGGTGGTCGACAGCTGTAACTATCCATCGATTGCCCGTGATAGTCATAGGAAGCGGACCATACAGGTCAATGCCAACTACCTCGAATGGTTGCAGGGGACACGGGAGCGGTTGTAATTGTCCACTTCGAGTTAATGTAGGTAGCTTGCGACGCTGACAAAGGGCGCATGAGGCAACGTACTTCGCGACACAGGTGGACAAGCCCGGCCAGTAGTAGTGACATCTTATGCGGTCATACGTTTTCTGGAAGCCCATGTGTCCAGCAGACATGTCGTCGTGATATGTCTTGAGGACTTGAGCCCGAAGAGAGCGAGGTAAAACGGGCACCCAGCGTTGACCATCAGGGTGGTAGTTATGACAGTACGGGACGTGGTTGTTGAGCTTGAATTGCGTCAGCTGTCGGCGAAGACGGGGGTTAGGGGGCCGGCAAGTCCCGTCAAGACGGTCCATGATGCGGCGACAGTAAGGGTCAGCACGTTGGTGAGATAAGAACAAACCACACTCGCTTGGAGAAGTTGGGTCCAAAGTAGTTAATGACGAAACATGTAGGGAAGAGACGGGTGAAAGCTTCTCGTGTGCGGCAGTGGCGGGTTTGTTAAGCGGCTCCGAAGAGAGCGGGCAACGCGAAAGTGCGTCGGCGTCTTGGTGCTTGTTTCCCGACTTGTATGTGATAGTGAAGTCGTATTCTTGTAAGCGAAGAATCCAGCGACCAAGGCGGCCGGACAAGTCCTTGATTTTCGAGAGCCAGCACAAGGCGTGATGGTCCGTAGCCACAGTAAAGTGGCGGCCGTGGAGATAAGGTCGAAACTTTTGTATCGACCATACGACCGCTAGACACTCCTGTTCGGTGATGGTATAATTCTTTTCAGCAGGGGTCAGTGCACGACTCGCGTATGCGACGACTTTCTCACGTGAAGATTTGTCTCGCTGTAGGAGAATTCCACCAATGCCTCGACCACTAGCGTCTGTATGCAGGAGCGCAGGCGCGGTTTCGTCGAAATGGCAGAGGACTGGTTCGGATGTGAGTGCACACTTCAGTTGGGCAAACGCCGCTTCACATTCAGGAGACCACACAAAGGCGACACCTGATCCGAGCAACTTGTGCAATGGTGAAGCTATTGAGGCGAAGTCACGAATGAATCGGCGAAAATAAGAAGCGAGGCCGAGAAAACTGCGCAAATCTTTGGCTTTTTCAGGACGCGGGAAGTGTTGGACAGCGGAAATCTTGTCAGGATCGGGACGAATACCGTCCTTGCTTACGATGTGGCCTTACACTTTAATCGTCTTGCTCGCAAAACGGCACTTCTTGGTGTTCAGCTGAAGGCCTGCGTTTGCAAGGCACGTAAGAACTTCGTCCAGTCGTTGCAAGTGCTGAGGGAAGGTTGACGAGAAAATAACGATATCGTCTAAATAGCACAAGCAAGTCTTCCACTTCAAGCCTCGTAAAACTGTGTCGATCATCCGCTCGAATGTTGCTGGAGCATTGCAAAGGCCGAATGGCATGACGTTGAATTCATACAGCCCATCTCGTGTTGAAAATGCTGTCTTTTCTTTGTCATCCTCGTGCATGGGTATTTGCCAGTAACCTGAACGCAGGTCTAGGCTTGAGAAGTACTCAGCACCTTGCAGTGAATCAAAAGCATCGTCTATGCGCGGCATGGGGTAAACATCCTTGTGGGTAACCTTATTAAGTGCTCTGTAGTACACGCAGAATCGCACGGAGCCATCTTTTTTTCTTGCTAAAACAACAGGGGATGACCAAGGACTCGTGGAGGGACGTATAATGTTCCGTTGCAGCATATCGGCTACATTTTGTTCAATGATCTCACGCTCTGATGAAGAGACGCGATATGGTCGACGGCGTACGATCGAAGTGCCATCGGTCTGGATACGATGGCTAATTATGGACGTCTGTCCCAGAGATGAGGAATGGGCATCAAACAATCTGCTATGCTTTTGTAGCAAGGCAAGCAACTCATCTGTCTGTGAAGAGGTCAGTTCTGGACTAATAGTCGCAGCAAGAACAGAAACGCTTGTTGAACGTCCAATAGAAGGAAGGTCAGAACACGCTGGCATAAGCGGGACAACAGAAACAGGTTGAGATTCAGAAACGCAAGCCATTGTGGTGCGTTTAGGAATGAGAATTTTCTCAGAAGTCTGGTTTGTAGCGTAGAGAAGTCCGGAGCCATTGTGGAATCGCACTAGACTTGAAGCAAGGGCTATACCTCTTGCGAGACAGCGTGCAGATGGTTGGACAAACACGTCACCAGAGTCGATCACATTAGAAGTGATGGCAACTATCCGCAGATGACCAGGTGGTAGCTCGGTCTCTTCAGCAGCGAGCAAGCGAACGGGCTTGTCATCCGCATACAGGGCATAGTCAGTTTCCATCATATGAACAACATTTTCTCGACAGCAGATGGAAGCGTTCGCCGTAGACAGAAAATCCCAGCCTAATATAATCTGGTGGGCACACGAATTCAGCACAGCAAATTGTACAAAATGAAGAATACCAGCTATGAAAACACGAGCGGTGCACATAGCGGCAGGTCTAATGGCGTCCTCCTGAGCAGCGTGCAGTGTAGGTCCATCATAAGGGGTGGTGACTTTTCGTAGACGTGAGCACAAAGAACGATCAATGACAGACAAAGAAGCACCAGTGTCTATTAAAGCGTCCACGTACACACCTTCTATGAAAACAGCTATCGTAATATATGGACGCACTGGAGGAATTTCTGTCTTTTCGTTCGATGCAGCTTTTCCTCCAAAAGCTGCAGAGGTTAGTTTTCCGGGCGTTGGTTGGTGAATTGCGACACAGGTCGCAATGGAGACGTGGAACGGCGGAGGGGTGAAGGTGAGCGGCGTCTAGTAGAGAGGTAGGAACTGGTTAGCTCAAATGTCGCAGTTGGAGACGGTGAGCGGCGTAGCGGCGGATCATTATAAGGACGACGTTGGAAAGCGTACCAGCTTGTCCCATCATCCCGTCCGTAGGTGTCGAGTCCACGACGCTCGTCCTGCTGACGCTTCCGACAGACGCGTGCAATGTGGCCCCGATAGCCACAGTAATAACAGATCGTACGATGCGGCCGCAACGGTGGATGAAAGGGCTGGTTAGTCACACTCGGAGTTAACGAAGCCAGCGGGACAGGCGTCGAGTGTGCGGGCATCGGTTGTACCACGGGTGGTGAGCCAGCGAGGACTTGTGCGTACGTCGGCTGGAGTCGAGGTACTGGAGACTCTACAAACGCTGGCCCGGTCATGGACGCCAACTCCTCTTTGATAACATCCCGCAAAACAGTGTTGGAGGGGGAGGTGGACTCGGTGTCATTGAGAGGCCGAAAGATTGCAGCTCTTCCCGTATAATCGCCCGGATCATGGCACGCAATGAGGCATCAGTCGTGGTAGTGTTTTCAGAGCTGTCCGGCGGTAACCGTTGGGATTCAAGTTCCTCTAGGCATTGGCACGTGGCAACAACGTCAGCGACTGTAGTCGGGTTTTGAATGACCGAGGCACTGAACGCGACCATGCCTTTCCCTTTCAATAGATGACGAACTCTCTCTGATTCTGACATGGACGTGCTGAAACGGTGACAGAGAGCAAGCACATCCTCTATGTACGACGTGTAGGACTCACCGCATTGTTGCTTGCGAGAATCCAGTGTCTTCTTCGCGAGAGCTGAACGAACCGCCGGGGTGCCGAAAATTTGGCGAAGCTGTTGCTTGAAGCGTGTCCAGTCCGTAATGTCCGTTTCATGATTGAAAAACCATGTTTTCGCTACGCCTGTGAGGTGGAAAGAAACACGGCAAAGCTTGGTAGGATCATCCCAGTTGTTAGTGGAACTCGCTCGATTGAACTGGTCCAACCAATCTTCCACATCTTCACCTCGAAGTCCGGCGAACGTGGGCGGCTCACGCTGGTGCGCGGTGATAATCCACGTTGGATAGGCCGTGGTAGCCGGGGCCGTGGAGGTAGACGCAGAAGCGCCGGTTGGCTCGTCCTGAAGCATGTTACCGGACACCTGGTACAAACGACGACCTGAGCGCAGCTCCAGGAGGCAGATCGGGCTGGGAGAGGACGGAAGATCGTAGAGCACACTCCACCACTTGTGATGTAACGGTGAAGGCAACCTTTATTAGGCCCAGAAGACACGATGAAGCGACCACGCCCAAGGCACAGAACTCAGACAAGCCAAGTCCCCACAGCAGATGAAGATGACGACCACTCATGATGATAAATATGTGTAAAGAAAGTAGATGTGTTTAATGAATGCCTACAATACATAGAGTAGAGCACTTAAGTTCAACTCCGAGCAAAGCTCCCGTGTTGAGTACTTCTTCGTCTGTTAAACTAGCTGAGTATTTCCTTCCATCTACAGCCGTAGTAGCCTTAGTAATCAATGAATTACACACTTAAGTCTTCAAGCAGGTGCAAATACGGTCACCAAAAACTCTAGATGACCTCCTGAAGTGTCTTCGGAACATACCATCAACTTCGGAAACAAGCATAACCGCTAATTCAAGCAGCTGTTTTAGTCGGAGTAAAGCGGACTGGTCAAGCCGCAAACAACAAGAACCAAGCCACCTCTCAAGTCGCACAAATAACTTGACCTGGCGCGCTCCAAGAGGTCGAGTGAATAATATCGACACTGAAGCTCAGGAGGATTTGACAGAAAAAAAAACTAATAAATGAAGTGATCAGTCTCACCCGATTACACCAAATGAGTCAGTTCATTTAAGTTCCTCTAGCCTACTTCACATTCCCGTCAAAGTAGGAAACAAGCCGATGAAGGCTCTCGTAGACAGCGGTGCATCTGTATATATTGTAAATGCCAAGATGGTGGATGCTCGTCACGTGCATAGTGGGAGAGTCCTACGGGTACAAAGCTATGATGGAAAAGTAACGTTGCATGATCAGTGGGTATTTGTAAACATGGAGTTCACGGATCAAAAAAGAGAGAGTGAAGTGTTGGTTTAAGAGGGGGTGACGTATGACTTTTCGCTATAAAGACCAGATATAAATAAATTAAAGATCAGCGTATACTGGGACGATGTGGTTTTAGTCGAGGCCATAGCAAGGAACCAAACATATCAAGGTAGACAACATAACCTACGAGGTGTCAAGTGCGCAGAGGATATCGCAACGACCTACCCTGAACTCTTATGCAAAGAAAGCTGTCCTCAGGCAATGAAGTCATGCAAGATTCCTTTTGAACTCGCTGACAAGACCGTGATCCGAAAATCACCTTACAATATGTCAAGAGAGCGAAAGAATTGGCTCCAGAAAGAATTGCAGGAGATGCTAGATGCTGATAACATATGACCATCGGTATCACCCTTCACTTTTCCCATAACGATCGAACCGAAAGATCATGAAACCTTCAGATTATGCACTGACCACTGGGTTCTCAATCGTCAGACAGAACTCATACCATTTCTCATGCTGAAGATCGACACAATTATAGATGAGACTGGTAGTTGCCGACATTTTTCCCGCATAGATTTATGCAAAAGCTTCTGGCAGATCCCACTAATCGAAGAAACGAAAATGTACACAGCTTTTATCACGCCATTTGATCGATACGAATATAATCGGCTTCCTTTCAGTAGGGAAAACTCGCCAGCGTGGTTTCACAAACTCATAACGAGTTTGCACGAAACAAGAGTCTGTCAAGATCTCCCAGTTGAAGAAACCATATGGCGTTCATTCACTGCGTGTGTTTTTGCGATTGGCAGGACATTTGCGATCTTTCATAAAGGACTTTGCTGTCAAAACTATATGTCTCACACGTTTAACACAGGCAGACGTTCCCTTTTAATGGAGTGACGAATATGAGAGAGTCTACCATGACTTGGTGCACAGAATTTCTTTCGACCCTCTCTTACGCCTACCAGACTTCACTTTATTCTTTGAATTGAACTCTGACGCCTCCCGTTTCTGGACTGATGCAGTATTGTATCAAAAATGTATTGAAGCATCCAGCCGAGAAAAGCGACACGTTGTAGGTTACTACAGTTACACGTTCAAGCCATCTGAAACTGACTACACTACTACGGAAAAGCAAGCCCTGGCCGTTCTGAAGGCCATTGAGTACTTGCGTACGTACCTAGAAAGTACATAGTTCGCTTTGTTCAACAATTACCAGGCCCTCACTCATCTCTTGAATATGACCCAAACTAAAGGACGTATTGCTAGATAGGCGAACTACTTGCAGCAATTCAAGTTTACCATCTAGCACCGACCAGGGCCACTTTTAACCGATGCAAAAACTCTATCGAAGTTGATGGTACGAAGAAACACAGAACAATTCGAAGAAATCAATGAAGTGAAGCTGTGGCAAGGCTCCCAACAACTGGTCTTTACTGATGGTCGGTATCAAGTGCAACCAACACTTGTTTCCAGGGTCCTTTATTTGTACCACGATAGCCCAGAATCTGGAGGACACGACGGATTTTGGCGCACCTACAACAAATTGATGAAAACATTTTCATGGGCTTACATGAAGAAAGGCGTCAGTCAGTACGTTCGTTCCTGCCATGTGTTTTAAGTTAAAACGTCAAGTATGAACAGCCTACGGATGATATGATACTACCTTGCCACTCGAACGTGTCTTTCGAAGTAGTTCACCTAGATTTCGCTGAACTAAACAAGAAACGGGAAGGAGTCAATAAAACGCAAGCTTTTCTTCTGGCCATAGATAAATGCACGAGGATGGTGGCGGCACGAGCAAAAAAAGATGCAAATAGTGTCATTACCCTCCTCAAAAGAGGCATGTTTAAGACTACGTGGTCAACCGTATGTGATAACGGTCCGGCGTTTAAGATCGAAAAGCTAGCAAGATGGACTCGGCATCACAATATATCGATCAAGTTCTGTGCTCCATACCATCTCGCAGTGAATGGGCTGGCAGAACGTGCCATACGGGACGTGAAGCAGTACATCAAGATTTACGATACTTTTTCTTGCGGATGGAAATGTTTTTTGGAATCCGCCGTGGAACATCATAATCAATCCTACACAAGTGGCTTGGGGTGCAGTCCACAGTACGCCTCTTCAGGAGAAACCCCTAAATTTGCAGGCAGACCGTTAGTTGGCACTCTTGGAAAACATCAAGATCGTCGAGGAGAGGCAAGAAAAATCACAGAAGGAGAGATACCGAAAACGAGTTGAAAAGAATTTCGACAACACGCATCGAGCAGACACGCCAGATATTCATGTCACCGACCTTGTACTAGTGAGGAAAGGAATAAGAGATGACAGTGCCCAATTTCACGGTCTTTACTCTGTGACCAAGACAGCCACCGACAACGGAATTTTGAAGACTGTCTGGTACACTAGTGAACATGAATCAGTGGAATGTGCTTTAATTGGAAATATCTTCAAATATTACCCCAGGAGGGGTAAATAAAAGAAACCGGGAAAGGTGAAGCGGTCTGAGCCTTAGGACAGGAAAAGAAGAAGCACGAGTGCGGGGGCAGGGAAGAAGAGAAGGATGAAGCAAGGAATAAAGCAGATTAAGATGGATGCCAGTTCCATGCTGAGGCCATAATGCTATTTCGTTTTTTTAAGTAGGAACACTACAATATAGGTGATGAATGAATGCTTTGAGTGCGCATGGAAACATTTAGCGCGAGCAAAACACACAAAGGACGACCGCTACTTGCCATTGTTTATTTCAAGGTTATGTGAGTTGCGTTTATTCCTTGTTTGTCTTTCTTGTGTGCTGCGTTTTTCTTGCACTAAATGATCCTTACCAATATGCACCAACTAGAACCTCAGAAAGACGTATCAAATACATGAAGAGTGTGCACAGGAATGCAGTAACAAAAAGGTTTCTACCAATGGTACCTTTTATATCGGCATATTTTCTGAATGCAAGCTTCAGGGTGGAAGTGCGTGTGGCGTAACGTCTCGTCAAGGAGAAATATATACTATTCAATTTAGAGGAGCAACGACAATGCATGGTTAGAACGTTGAAATTCGGAATAATTGAAAACATGGTATTGAACCTTCGAAAGTGAAAAACAAAAAAATGGGCAGATCGCACGTACAGTGGAAATTGATGATATGCGAAGCACGAATGAAGAAGGCTGACACGTCACTTTAAGACCAGCACAAAGTTACGAGGCGGAGGTAAATTATGCCGTACATGACTTCCATTTAATGATTATGATGTTTGGAAGTGTCATTTACCTTCACCATCTATTCACGTCACCTAATACCAAAATCAGTATATGTTTAGATAGGGAAATAGCTGCGAGCGTGCTGTAAGCGTGGCATGTAGTCCAGTTTTACATGAGACGGATTTCATGATTATCATGTTTACACCAGTCCCATACCTTCGTCATTCATTCACGTCCCGTAATACCAAATTTGGTATATGTGAAGCTCGCGCAACGGCCGCCAGCGCATCATGAGTTTGGCATGTAGTCATGTTGTTACATAACACGCATGTCATATTTTGATGTTAGGGTCTGTCGCTAGTGTTTGTCATGCAGTCATGTCATACCTTACCAGTTTCGCAACATGTCATGTGAATGAAATGCATGAGTTATGACATACACGTCATGCTTTTTATGTTATGACTATTCACTTATCTTCGTCATACTGCCATGTTATGCTATACTAATTTTGGTATGGCACTTTTATTGAAATGGCCAGAAGATCTAAAAGCTGGAGGCGGCTAGATGGATGGATGGATGGATGGATGGATGGATGGATGGATGGATGGATGGATGGATGGATGGATGGATGGATGGATGGATGGATGGATGGATGGACGGACGGACGGACGGACGGACGGACGGACGGACAGACGGACGGATGTGCTCAAAATTGCCGAAGTTTGCTGAGAAATGCTTTGTATGTAAAAAATTAAACTTCTACATATTGGCTTAGCTAGGCCTTTATGGGAAATATACGAGAAACACAGAATAGTGCATTGTGAGTGAATAATTTGAGTATTTGTAGCACTGGCGAGAGTATCAAAACTGTTGTGTGTGTGGACACTTTAAACTCAACAAATACGTTCCTTGCAGTTCGCCAGCGACGGCTTTCTGCTCTCTCATAATAGAATACCAAGTACTCTGAATCGTTGAACACTTTTTCTGAAGACACATGACATCTTCATGGAAGGTCAATGATTCATAGGGATGGCTCACTGCTCTCCCATATTTGAGTACGAAGTATTGAAAATAAACACTTTTTAAACACATATATCAATATTAAAAATAGTGACGTTGATATGAAGTAAATAAAAACATGTCCTGGTACTTAGTCAATGTGGAATAAGAACCACGACTCACCTACAAATTGTGTTGATGCTAGAACCATCGGCCATTCGAGCATGTAAGATAAGATGTGATGCCTGCAATGAGAATTGTGGACATCACAAATATTTAAACTTTGCAACGTCTTATGCAGTCATGTCATACCATACCAGTTTCGCAACATGTCATATGAATGAAATTTATGAGTCATGACATACACGTCATGCTTTTTATGTTATGACTATTCACTTATCATCGTCATACGAACATGCATATCATCGTCGCCGAACATGTTGAGGCGTTGGATCACAAAATAAATTTTGAAGCGACGGCCATCCTTGAAAGCGAGCCGAACTGGAGAAGGCTGTTACTCGGTCCGAGTCATAGCACATAAAGAGGACAGCCTATAATATCAACCGCTCCCTCGGAACCCTTCCCCCAGTGTATTCACACGGACTGCGCTCCACGGCAAAACGAGAGAGAGAGAGAGAAAGGGGGGTCATGATAACACCACCTAGAACTAGGAGAAGGCCCGCGAATGTCCCCCTCTCCACACCAACTACGTCACCACAGTGAGATCTGCAAGCCCGACGACGCGAGCAGAGAGAGCGCATGGCGCGCACGGAAACTGGCGCGGCTAGGCTTGGCTTTCGGCTGTGGCTAGTACGGAATCCATCTGCCAGCATGCGCGTTGTGGGTAGAAAACTGTTTATTGAATGTGGCAGCCGCAAGGTGTTTTTTTTGATGCAGAAAATAAGAAAAATTTATATGTGTTTTCATTTACATCATGGTCTATTCATGCGGCGCAGTACTGGTTATAAAAATTGCGATATACTGCAGGCTTGAATACATAAGAGCACCAATGCTAGCGGTATCAGCCTAAGCATCTGGCAACGCTGACACTATTTCCAGTGCTGCAGCTTGTTGGCGTGCATTTTCTTTGTACTCAGTTGCTCAGGCGTGCTGCATGAACTTTTGCTGGTGTGCTGGCGAAAATGCCTGGGTGCTGCTGTGCACCGAACTGTCGATCGAACTACGCTAATGGACCGCGAGCACGCGTGTACAGGTTTCCGTTGGACCCCGCCCAAAATGCAGCGTGGACGAAGGCTGTGCGGCGGGAAAACTTCACACCTACGAAGTACACTGTGGTAAGCACATGTTCCCGTTTGTTTTCCGGCAGACGTGCTTCTCGTGGGAACAGAGTCTAGTTAATTGCGTGACGCATGCAACCGTTACGACGCGCTATGCACCTTAAGGATTGACAACCGAGCAAATGGTGTCTTTCAGTGTAATATTGTTCCATGTTCGTGCCGTAAAGTGTATAGTGCCATGTTTACGCCTCAGGTTGCTTATGTGCGGTTCTGCCTAATCAGAAATTAATTTAGCGCAATGTATTCGCGAGTAAAACTGCCTGCGTCAAACATACAATGTAGACGGCGTAGTTACTTTACATGTGGGGCGTCCGCCACTACTTGAGCGCCAAACAAACGATGGCTCGTGGTTTACCGTCTCAAAGCAAGGTTCACTAAGTGAGACGTCATTCTTGTTGACGGCGTGGTAGTGGTTGCCGTACAGAAGCAGATAAATAAAGCGAAAGAATTTGTCGTAATCTTTACAAACGGCGCACTGGGATCATATAATTCTGTAAAACTGTTATGTATAATTCTGTCGCTTTCATCTTATACTTCGTTGTTTGTGCTTATGTTCCAGGTCTGTGAGCACCACTTTCTCGAAAGTGACTTCGTAGACTCCACCAGCTACACTGACAGCATGACTGGGAAAGTAATTGAAGTACCCCTCAAGCTGAGGCGCTTGAGGCCTTCTGCAATCCCAAGCGTTATCCCTAATTGCCCTGCTTACTTGTCCCGCCAAGAAACTTCTGCACGCGAGAGCCCAGAAGGAAAGCGCACTCGTGTGGACGCAGAAGCGTTGCAGGAAGCAATACGGTTATTAGAGCAGTCTCACGAAGCGGAAGAAAAGAAGAATGTCATCGCCACTTTCGAAGACCTATTGACAGCAGTAGGTGACCTCTCTCTTACTGACTTCTGGACCAAGGTGGTCACCCAGAAACAAGTACTTTTCCTCAACTTCAGCGACCAAGGTGCCCCAGTTGTGCATCGTGCAGTGACAGGGGCATCTGACCTTTTTTTGGCACTGTATGTTGGTGAAATGAGGTTACAAAACCTAGGTTCCTCTGTGCTTCCTATGACAAGTTCTGACTTGAGAGTGCTTCACAAAGTTCTGTTTGATGTGGAAGACGTCACGAAGGATTCCACAAATAATGAACTCCAACTAGAGATTCTGCTGAAGCGTGTCGTGGCACTCCTGGAGCAACTGTCATCTTCAGCTCTCCCACATGAGTGGCAAGTGCAAGTCGTCAAATTTGTGACACAGCAACTTCAAGTTCTCATAACTAAGGCGTCGACTTACCCAGCTGACTTTCTGGTGTTCTGCAGCCTTGTGTACACAATATCGCCGCACGCATACAGATTCATCAGGAGTACAGCAAAATTAAAGCTCCCACATCCACAGACAATAAGACGCATTTGTGCCTCTTACCGTGCTAGCCCATCCAGAGAGCAACAAGAGGATTCATTCCTTTCTTATGCAAGAAGACTGGCATCAACACTAAAAGACCATGAGCGCTTTGTGACGCTTATGATGGACGAGATCCACCTGCAGGCATCCTTTCAGTACAAGGGTGGTTATGTCACTGGTGCAGCGACAAACAATGAAAATGCGGCAAAGACAGCATACGTCTTTATGATACAAAGCTTGTTATCATCAAACAAGGATGTTGTGCATATACTTCCAGTAGCACAAATAGAAGCGAAACAGCTACATGAATTTCTTGATCTGCTGATCAGGCACCTAGAAGACATTGGAATACGAGTAGTTGCAGTGGTGTCTGAGCAATGTATACAGGCACCCGTCAAAGTGAGCAATGTATACAGGCACCCGTCAGACTCATCAAGACCCTTGTTTTTTATTCTGGATGCAGTGCATATATTAAAGTGTATCCGAAATAACTGGCTGAATCAGCGTAATTGTGGAAGGTGCATCTTCTTTCCCAATTTCAGTGCCCTCTCGGAAAACCCATCTGTACTGACAGCCTCGTTTAACACACTATGCAAGCTGCATGAAGGAGAAAAAAAATGAGCTTTTGCGACTAGCTCCAACTTTGTCCTTCAAGTCGCTGAATCCATCCAATCTAGAGCGACAAAATGTAAAGCTCGCACTGAGGGTCTTCAACAGTTCAACTGCTGCAGCACTAAGAAGCACCAAAGTCGCACTTGAGCTTAAAGCTGGTACATTGCAACTTATTAACATTGTTTTGACATGGTGGAATGTGGTGAATGTCAAGACCCCATTCAAACGTCAGCGTCTCCGAGACCCATTTCAAGAACCGATAAGTGCACTGCAATGCCACCAAATTGAGTTTCTAAACAAGATTGTGGATTGGTTGTACCACTGGCAGAGCTTGAAGCATGATGCTGGCCAGTTAACTCGCGAAACGCACATGGCACTGCGACATACCTCACATGCCCTTGTTGAGGTGTCAACGTATTGCATTGAAGAACTTCGGTTCAAATACGTTTTGCTAGGGAAATTTCAAACCGACAGTTTGGAAGACAGGTTTGGCAGGTGCAGGCAGCTGTCTGGTGCCCAATACCACGTTTCGATACGTCAGATTTATGAATCCGAGCAGAAGCTGAGACATCAGAAGCTACTTGATCTTCCCAACTTGGATACCATTGCACCTTGCATTCCTACCACTGATTTGAAATTCCTTGTTAAGCAGTTTGATGTTGCAGTGATGGACGATGATGTGAAGGAGAAGGAGGAAATGCTACCAGCTATTACATATGTAGCAGGATATTGTGCATATGCTGCAGTTAGGAAACTTGCCTGCTCTTCCTGCCAGGAAAACTTGACTGTTGAGAATCGGACCATTGAACTGGATGATGATGTGCTGATAGCTAATGCAACGCGTGGTGAACTGAAATTTCCACAAGCGGTTGTTGTGAATGCCGTGCTCACAATGGAAATTGTGCTTGACAAGCTGAGAAGTCCGAAGTACGCATCACAATTTTTTGCTTGCGCAAAACAAAATGAAGTTCTTGTAAGCCTCGCGACTTCCCTTGTTGAGTGAAATGAAGACTTGGATTTCTGCGATGGTGGCCACTCACCTGAACTTGTCTTAAACTATGTTCTCAGTGCTGCTGCCAATACGCTGCTGAATAATTTGTGCAAAGTTCAAAATAACAAGCTGAATGAAAGCAAGGCTGCAAAGCGGAACAAAGTTGAAAATAAAGGAACTGAAAGCAAGGCTGCGAAGCGGAAGCTCAGTACTCTTCAAGCATAATCTTCTTTCTTATGAATTGTTCTGCCTGTTTGGATTATGATGTATCACGAATAAATATGTCTCACAACGAAAATTTAAGCCTCTTTTAAACTGCACGAAATGGCTGTGCATGCTGTTAAAAATTTCACGATTGCCTGATGAATTATTTCAAGCCAGCGTTTAGCTAAAACATACTAAAAATATTCCTTAATGCAAATGTTCTGTGCACTCCAAAACCGCAAAAATAATAATAATAATGTAGGGAAAATGCCATTTCGGAAAGAAAAAGCGTAGCATTGGGTGAAGCCGACTTTTAGGCCGATCTCACTGCGGTGACGTCACGCAGCCCTGCACAGGCCTTCTCTAGTTCTAGGTGGTGTTCGTCATGAGCCACCCCGCGAGTGCTTTGAAGACAACGCTGCTACGTAGCCTCCACAGTCACCCCTGAGGAAGAAGTCGGTTCCGAAACGTCGGGTTTCTTCAAAACTTTTGGTTGGAGTCAAAATCATCACCTAATTTCTGAACTGCGTCCTCCAGCATGCGTAAACAAGCCAATGAAAGACTAAGAGCTCCTGTCTGGGTTAGATATGATCGCGATCAAAAAGTCCGTCGTAAACCGGTGTGATGCAACTCTTAAAGGAGTATCAGTAAACTTTCAAGACCACAGCTGTGATTGGCAATACTGCAAGTGAAGTTGGCACAATCTCGGAAGAGTATACCTCCCTGAAAGATGGTATGGGCGAAGCACGCGCTTACAGCAAGTGGCGACTAGAAGTTTTCCAGTCACACTGAAAACTTTTTGATGAGAGCAAAGTATGTCAGCATGATGTGGATATGTCCGTACGATGGCTCACACACTTAAAAATCCTGGGAGGCCCTGCTCCGCCATCCAGACCCCAACGTCCAGCAAGACATCGTCAGTCAAGTTCTTGGTGTTCTCGTGTCTCAAGGGATTTTGTCCGATTGCTTAGGTGTGATAGGCAATGCCTGACGTGATTTACTTATTTTTTAATAAAACTTTTTTTCTGTCTCTCCTGCATCTCTCTTGGCTTCTCGAAACTTGGGAGGTCAAGCTCGCCTTGATGGACCTGGACCAACAACGACGTCTCGACGAGAGGGCCAAGCAGGCAGCGAAGGCCAGAGGGTTCCTGGATTGAGGAGACCACCCACCTAGTATGTAAGCGGAGCTTGCACTGCTGTAACGTTTCGAAAAATGAAGTTTATTGCTCCTCCTCTCTCTTGCATAGTATAGCCATGCATCGTGTAATATGAAAATGTAGTAAGAAACCGATGTGGGGATGGGGAGAAGGAAAAAAAGAGAGGGAAGAGTAAGGCATAGCATATATCCTCGTATTGTATAGTGCAGAAAAAAGTGAGAAAGAAAAGTGAGCGCAAGAAGGAAAGAAAGCAGGATAGGAAGGTGACCATCTTTGTTGCTTCCTCAATGTGGACGCAACTAGCACGTACGCCTGTGCAACATTTTCCCATGTATTCTTATACTCTGGCCGATTGTGCACAGAAACTTTTGTAAGAAACGTATTCTACACCAGCACAGCCCACTTTCGCCTCCTACGTCATGGGATCCCTGCAATGCTAGCTAGTCTTCGAGAAACGCTAGCCTCATGTTTTAGGGGCGAAGCTCTTTAAGGCGGCACCCTTTCGTCTCTCGTCGTAGTCCTAGTGCATAACCAGTCTTACGTTTCGACCTGCATGGTGGTGCTGGTGGGAGATTTCTTCTGTTCGTCGTTGAAGAATAAAAAATTCACAGCGTGAGCGCTAACTAAAAGCCGAATTCTCCTGTCTCTCATCCCCGTTAGCAACCATTGGCATGGGCATTGAGCACTATCTGACAAGAAAGGGTTGCTACGTTATACTCGCTGGGTGTAACCTCCTTGGTTTTAGAAAGTTTAACGAGTATTGGGCCGCAGTGACTTGACTACAGTGAACTAGTATATACCATAAACTCGAGGTGGTTGAAGGTGGGAAGTAGACCTGACGCGCAAGCCGTAAGAAAGTGTGCATGTGCCACCATTTGTTTAGTCCTTGGAATGTCTGCTGGATGGCGGTGCTTCTATATGGGGAATATATGATGAAAAGATGCGAGATGGTGGTACTTGGAGTGTTGACTAGATGAACGAACGGACACGCTGGCATGTGCATGGACGGACGCACGGATGACTGCACGGACGGGTGGACGCATGAACGGACGCAGGGGCGGATCCATGGATGAACGCAGGAATGGACGCACGGATGGACTTGTGGACGCAGGAACAGACGCACGCACGGAGGGTGACACAG
Source organism: Rhipicephalus annulatus (assembly GCA_013436015.1). Classification (NCBI taxonomy): domain Eukaryota; kingdom Metazoa; phylum Arthropoda; class Arachnida; order Ixodida; family Ixodidae; genus Rhipicephalus; species Rhipicephalus annulatus. The sequence continues at coordinate 78,999 of WOVY01009956.1, read as the reverse complement.
ACGGACGCATGGACGGACGGAAGCAAGAACGAATGGACGGACGCATGCTTCACCCCACTCTCCATAATTCATCCCAAGGATGTGCTGCCATTTTTAGCTTTCCTCAGGCAGACGCGTGCGCACATTTTTCACCTTGCTCTGTCTCAGGGTCCCCGAAGTACGGCGCCTAGGCCTGACTCGAAGGATTCTGGCTATCCATACGCGAAGGCATATACACAACAGCTAAGCCTCGAGTCTTAATGATCGCCGGTTAGGCTATATCGGTATCGAGCCGTGACATACGAGGGCGAGGAATCAGCACCCATAGATAAGTTCCTCAGAGTCTTCTGAGCACCAGAAGCTTTTCAGGGTCTCCTCGCAATCTCAGTAGAGCTTACGCAAGCCACCACTCCTGTCTCCACGTGTTGTCCTAATATAACTCTCCTCGCTGCGTCAATGGCGAGAAAAAGAAAAAGAAGAAAATAAACGCGCGCTTGGCCGAACTTGACGGGTCAAGGTTTGCTGCCTTTTCGATAGAGTTACTGTATACGCAGCACCGCGTCGTGGGGACGCCGACGTCCTTTCACGAAGTAAACAGTCTTCACGTTGTATTTGCACCGCGTACTTCTTCTGGCGGTTCGTTGACGCATTGGGCTATTCCCGAAAAAAAAAACACTAAGGACACGATCACGCAAAATCAGTTTGGCCTTTTACGCGCAGTGTTGATATTGTTCTTCTCTTTTAAACGATCCTACGCGGCGTGTTGCTTTACGTAGGAATGTCAGCGGGAGTCCTGAGGCTGGCATCGACTTTTATATCAGCCCGCGCATGCGCAGCGATATGGCGGCGACCTTCTGGGCAGCACGACCATTACCGTAATAACTGCCTCCATCGCGAACCAGCTTTAAACATCTGTAATGGTGGAAGCTACTGTTAAAGGAGTTTATGAGATGGCAGCTCCAAAAATTTGGTGCTTCATTCTAGAAACATTATGCCGTTTAATGAGCAGGGAATTTGGAAAAATCTATATCAGCAAATGGTTAAGGCTTAAGCATATTTCCCCACGACCTAAGCAGCGTTAGACATGAGCACAAAAGAGATATATGCTTGGAAGACGCTATTCGTAGGAATACAAAATTTCCAAGAACAGTTTATTTTGTGAAGGCTGCATTCTGCAGTAGCCAATTCAAAAAAATTTATCTCAAGAAATAATGAAGACTCAAACTAAGTTTACCGTAATAGGAGAAGCGTGCTTACACGTAAAAACGCTATACAAAAAGGGTAAAGGGATAAAACATGTGGATCATACTACTGAAAACTTCGCAAGTGCAATATAATTTGTAAAGGCAATTTCGCTGGAAATGCATTATTGAATTGGATCGCCACGTTACCTAAACTGCATAACCTCTAACAATCTACAATGTTGCTGAGGAACTCATTTACTTTGCAAAGCAATAAAGTCCACTAACTTTAATAGAGAATTTGAACGGGCCTGGCTTTAACGTTACATGAATTCTTATGGGTCACTTACCCACATAATGCAGTTGTTCAGTGACATGAGTTAAACATGAAAACGAAGAGCTTACTTACACAAGATTTTAGCAGAATAAATGGTTATTGAAAATATTTTTTTTTATTTTTTCAGGTGAAACAAGCATGTATATTGACACAAATTCAAGAAAATATTTTCTGATATACAAGATTTGTAATAAATTTAAAAAGAAAGCTCATTTCGTATCTGTTTCTGAATAAGCTGCATGTTTAATTTGCTCAATGAAGAGTTCAATATCTATTGAAGCACCTACGAATTACCTTCCGCAAACTTACGGAAAGTATGAAAATGACCCCATACATCAGAAGTGATGTGATGCATTCATTAAAAAAATACTTTTATACGTCGTTTACTAGATCTGGTAAAATTAGGACAACATAGTAAAGTAATCAGTTAAAAAAAAATGTCTGAGTTTTTTAATCAGTCAGATATTTCCTCTAACTTCCCATGCAATTTATGTCATCTTGAGAGGGTGATGCTAAATTATATTTGCCCTACATACAAGCATGGCTTCAACATTTTGTGGCCGGTATGATGAACGCTATGCCGTATGTCGTATAACCTAAGTATATAAAGACAATTCCTGTGCACCCAGGAGATGTTCGTTCAAAAAAAAAATCTATCTCTCTCATATGAATATTCTTAAAGTATATATGCCCACTGTTCACTGATTACGGTAACATATGCTGGTGTTCACTTTTCTCTTGTATTTCTTTTTCTTATCTCTCCCGTTAATTCTCTGTGAAATGAATGTATTCACGTGAATCCCTAAACTATTCAGTCGTTTCGTGTACACGAACACGGAAGCTATTGCAATCTCATTTAAGTGCCGCGCACTCATGCATATAACGATCCCTCTGTCGAGAGGGACAGCTTGTGATGCTGAAGCCTGAAACGATTTTGTACTAAAGCAGTTCAGAGTGTTTAACGACATACCTTGGGAACATCAAGCAGCAGGCGAGCCCACAACAGTTAGCGAGACGGCTGGTCACGCACCGACGAAAGGTGCAGCACGTACACAACGCACTTTCACCGCAGCTTCGCGCTCAAGAAAAATACAATCTTGGGAAAACCGACGTACAATAAAACACACCAGAATTCTCGACCAGAGAGAATCGGTAACTACAGAACTGCCTCTTTTAAAATGGTTTCCTTTGAAAGTAACCTCGGAAAGTAGGGTACAGGGTCCCATTCCCAACGTTATGCAGCGGCCTTGCCTGTATAGCGAAAAACGTCTGCTCCCTCACTCGCAAGCGAGAATCGACCAATACCATTATAATATGCGAACGAATGAATAAATTTCCGCTGTCTAAGCAGAAACGGAGGGGCGACCGTTTCCATCCTGCACGAATCAAGAACAGTATTGCGTCAGCGAAATCATCCTCTCTTCTCCAGCGCTTCCCCCCACCCTCCAACCTTCCTCCCGTTTCTCTCCGCAGTACGCCCCAAGGCTACATGAAGAAATCTCTGTACCTCGAAAGGCTGGACCCACTTTCGCTAACGTCCTTGGGCAGCGCCATTTTCCTTTTCTTCCTGAGTGAACTTGAATTTCGCGTATTGCGTTTACTGGCGAATTTTTTTTTCTCCGCATTGCCGTTTTTCTTGAATCTCCGCATTATTAAGTACCTTGAATTTGCGCGCTCCGCACTCGAGGCTGTGGAGACCTGGGACGCTCGATTTTGTGTTGCGAGGTTTCACAATAAATTGCGCTGGAGAAAGAAGAGAAAAACCTTGTAGTGCATGGTGGAGTCACGGTATTTTGCTGCATCGCTCGTTACGTTAGCTTAATCGAGTTGTGATTGCGGCGACTTGATGTTCATCTTCTACAACTAAAGATGATAAAATAACAGCTTAGTACATTTCGTGAACTCTACATTATACAGCAGAAACGCCACAAAACGCTCTGTTGCTCCTATCGGGGCATACAGCATGAGTGATTTCAAAAAAGTGGCAGCATATCCCCGGAGTAAATGATGGAAAGTGGGGCGAAGCATCCGTCCGTCCATTCGTTCTTGCTTCCGTCCGTCCATGTGTTCGTCTGTGTGGCCGCCCGTGCGTCCATCCGCCCGTTCGTGCGTGCGTCTGTTCGTGCATCCGCACGTGCATCTGTGCGTCCGTCCCTGCGTTCGTCCATGCATCCGCTCCTGCGTCCGTCCATGCGTCCATCCGTACGTGCAGCCATCCGTGCGTCTGTTCATGCATCTGTCTGTGTGTCCGTTTGTCCACCTATTCAACACTCCAAGTACCACCATCTCGCATCTTTTCATCATATATTCCTCGTATAGAGGCACCGCCATCCAGCGGACATTCCAAGGATCAAACGAGAGGCGGCACACGCACACTTTCTTACGGCTTGCGCTTCGGATCTACTTCCCACCTTTAACCACCTCGAGTTCATGGTATATACTAGTTCACTGTATTCATGGCACTGCGGCCCAATGCTCGCTAAACCTTTTTAAAACCAGGGAGGTTGCGCGAGTGTCACGTAGCAACCCTTTCTAGTCAGATAGTGCTCAATGTGCATGTAAATGGCTGCTAAGGGGGGGGGGGGTGAGAGACAGCAGAATTCGGCTTTTAGTTAACGTGCACGCTGCGAATTTGTTATTGTTCAACAACGCACAGAAGAAATCTCCCACCGGCACCACCTTGGAGGTCAAAATGTAAGACTGGTTACATACTACTACTACTACGACTACGAGGGACGAACGAGTGCCGCTATAAGGAGCTTCGCCCCTAATAAAGTAACCGCAAAAATAGTTGTTATATATGTAGTAGAAGCTTGCTTATTCGTACTCGGTAATTGAGACTGAAGTCCTGGTTCCGGCGCAGCCTTGTATATTAGGAAAAGTTCCCGATAATTCGAGCCCGTCGGTATCCCCAGTACTGAATTCGAACTCGAAAGACCTGCATGGTTTTAGATGCGGAGCATCTTATACTCGCGCCTTGTAGTGCGCCGTCCGCGCCGTCCGCGCCGTCCGCGCCGTCCACACCGCTTCTCGAACATTCGACAGCTGACGCGCGCGCATGCGCCGTCGCGCCGTCGCCCACTCTTCCACCATCTGTGCATCCCTTCCTCCTCTACACACCGCGCGCGCTTCACTCCTCCACCATCTGTGCACCCTTCCTCCTCTACACACCGCGTTCGACATCTACAATTCTCCTGATTCTCCAGTGGACGCGCATGTGGCGTCGCGCTTCGAGAACATTCAACAGCTGACAGTGCATGCGCCGTCGTGCTGTATATATACTCAAGGTCGGCGCTCGCTCGCTCAGTTGCCGCTCGTCGGTTGGTTAGTACGGCGCGTCGACGTCCAAGGTCGCGGTGAAATTAATTCCAACGAATCCACAAACACAATGATCGACGTCCCTTCGACCAGCGCCGCTCTTTCGCATACGTGTGTACGTGTTCACTCATTTAACACCCCCTCCTACAACCACGTTAACCAATTTAGCCATCGACCCAAGTAAGTCGCAATTTAACACCCCATTTCACAACCACGTTAACCAATTTAGCCATCGACCCAAGTAAGTCGCACTTTAACACCCCGTTAACCAATTATATGCTCCGCATCCTCCTCAGTGTTCCCCCGAGGGAAGCTGCGGGCAATTTTTTTATTACGGCTCGCGGACATCGGCCCCAAGTGATCACAATGTGTTACAAAACAAAACGTATCCAACTTTGCTTGAGGTTCGAAACAACGAAACAGCGGCAGTTTTTAGCACATGAGAATACAGAAGTTGCACCGGAGCTCTTGAGGAACGGTAAAAACGATGATCGTGGGCCCGTGGCAGAACTGCAAGCAAATACGAAATATTCATTACTTTCAATTTGCATTGCGTTCCTTCTGACATGTAAATAACTGTATTTTGCAGCCTAAATAGTGCCAAGAACGTCATTTTGTCATATATTTTTTTTAAATAACGGCTCACTGCTCACATAAGTGCATGATGATGCTTCTTTCTGGCGTATCACCGACTAATCAGTTATGTCCACTGTTACAGTTGTATGGACGTTATTTACGAAATCACCTGCCACAAACAAAGTAGCACCTTAGCCATGACAACGATTCTAGATGTGACTACTTTGGGTTCTGTCCGCGCAAAGTGGCTCGACGTGCGTTCGTACTCGCGCCCACCTGCTAATTCAGTCCGCCTGATTCGAACAATTCTCTAGGTTCCTTCTAGTTTGAATGAACGAGGTTTTACTGCATTTACTTCATTATTAGATCTGTTCGAATACTCGTTGTTGAGGTTTAACGTACCCAAAATACCACATTACGTTAGTACGCTGCAGGAGGTGCGTTGTGTTCACGCCTGAAAGCGACAAAAGTGCTAATGAAGCTCGTTCGAGTGACCCGCCTCTTTGAACGATTGTTACACTCATGTGTGTTTTCGCCTGTGTTCCTACGTCCATCTTGCTTCTCTCGTTCTTCTCTTCCTTACTTTTCTGTCCCCCGTGACCTGTTTTCCATTGCGATAATAAATGCGAAGCAGTTCTTTGCGTACTGCAAGCACTCTTGGCATCTATCTATCTATCTATCTATCTATCTATCTATCTATCTATCTATCTATCTATCTGTCTATCTATATATCTGTCTATCTATCTATCTGTCTGTCTGCCTGTCTATCTATCAATTTATCTGTCTATCTATCTATCTATCTATCTATCTATCTATCTGTCTGTCTGTCTCTCTGTCTGTCAGTTTGTCTGTCTGTCTGTCTGTTTGTCTGTTTGTCTGTCTCTCTGTCTGTTTGTTTGTCTGTCTGTCTGTCTGTCTGTCTATCTATCTATCTATCTATCTATCTATCTATCTATCTATCTATATAACTATCTATCTATCTATCTATTCAGTTATGCCAAAGTTGGAACCCAAGCACTCGGAATGCACGCGAGTGCACTGATCGAAAGTGTATGCAGCCCTTCGTTCGAACACCGCCACTCCGAGCAGTTTCCATCGGGAACAAGAAACGCATAATGTTAACCTTATAAGAACCGGCGCTGTTCAAAACTACAGATCATCGAAGAGACCCATCTTGCATGGTACTGAAGGTGCCTCACGCAAATAGGCGTGGGAGAAGTACGGGAGTGGTTGTAATCCTGAAAACACAGAACTAAAACCGGAACGAGCAATAACACTGATGCCCACGCGCATTTCTTGCGTCTTGAAGAGTTTTGTTTGCAGCGCGCGTCTCAGCGGGGCTGTGGTTCGAGAGGAACCACCAAAGAACCACTATATTTATTCGAATGTTTTTTCCTACGTTTTTTTTTAGAGTCGGAGCATCTTATACTCGCGCCTTGTAGTGCGCCGTCCGCGTCGTCCGCGCCGTCCACACCGCTTCTCGAACATTCGACAGCTGACGCGCGCGCATGCGCCGTCGCGCCGTCGCCCACTCTTCCACCATCTGTGCATCCCTTCCTCCTCTACACACCGCGCGCGCTTCACTCCTCCACCATCTGTGCACCCTTCCTCCTCTACACACCGCGTTCGACATCTACAATTCTCCTGATTCTCCAGTGGACGCGCATGTGGCGTCGCGCTTCGAGAACATTCAACAGCTGACAGTGCATGCGCCGTCGTGCTGTATATATACTCAAGGTCGGCGCTCGCTCGCTCAGTTGCCGCTCGTCGGTTGGTTTGTACGGCGCGTCGACGTCCAAGGTCGCGTTGAAATGAATTCCAACGAATCCACAAACACAATGATCGACGTCCCTTCGACCAGCGCCGCCCTTTCGCATACGTGTGTACGTGTTCACTCATTTAACACCCCCTCCTACAACCACGTTAACCAATTTAGCCATCGACCCAAGTAAGTCGCAATTTAACACCCCATTTCACAACCACGGTAACCAATTTAGCCATCGACCCAAGTAAGTCGCACTTTAACACCCCGTTAACCAATCATATGCTCCGCATCCTCCTCAGTGTTCCCCAGAGGGAAGCTGCGGGCAATTTTTTTCTTTTCGCCGGAAATAAATATTCCAAACCTACGTGACCAGCTTTTGGAATTGCTTTCATAAACTTCGACAAACCTGAAACGATGGTTCGCGGAACGAACTATTTATATAGTGGGTTATATCAACGATAACAAAGTAAAGGCGGAAACACGGAGCGCGCGTTCCGCCTTGGCCATGCTTCCTATTCGTAGCAAAGAAAGCCTTTATGATCACTCATGGCTGCACGCAATAGTAGGGTGGGTGAGCTTGTCTGAGGCTATAGTCCCCTGGTGCGCAATTCAGCCTCGCAGTATTACATGTATGCGTTAAAGAGGCTCCTCGCACTACGCGACATTCATATAGTAGTTTTTTTTAAGGGCGAAGTTTCTTAGGATGTCGGTCATTTCCTTGTATAGTAGCAGTATGTAGTATAGTAGCAGCCACTTGTAATTAGTTTCGTGAATCGCTCACTTGATGGCGTTGTGGGTATATGTCTTTTCAAATAACATCATTGGATGTCGCGAGTGGTTTTTCACAGCACATACATACATACATACATACATACATACATACATACATACATACATACATACATACATACATACATACATACATACATACATACATACATACATACATACATACATACATACATACATACATACATACATACATACATACATACATACAAACATACGTCCATGCATACATGCATACATACATACGTCCATGCATACATGCATACATACATACGTGCATGCATACATACATACATACATACATACATACATACATACATACATACAAACATACGTCCATGCATACATGCATACATACATACGTCCATGCATACATGCATACAAACATACGTCCATGCATACATGCATACATACATACGTCCATGCATACATGCATACATACATACGTGCATGCATACATGTATACATACATACATACATACATACGTGAATGCATACATACATACATACATACGTGCATGCATACATACATACATACATACATATACATACATACATACATACATACATACGTACATACATATATACATACATACATACGTGCATGCATACATAAATACATACATACATACATACATACATACGTACGTACGTACGTACGTACGTACATACATACATACATACATACAGACAGACAGACAGACAGACAGACAGACAGACAGACGGTCTGACGGATGGATGGACATACGGATGGACGAATGGACGGACACATGCTCCGCTTCACGTATCATTATTCACTCGGTGGATATGCTGTGACTTTTTTTTCTTCTCAGTAGTTTGGAGCAATGGCGTAGCCCTGTGATAGAAGGCCTCCTGACCACGCAGAAGGACTGCTTCACGTTTCTAGTAGATCATTCTGGTAAGATTACTCACGGGTCACGAACACTCAATATTAATCCAGAGCTTACGCGACCACCAAAGATAAGGTTGGAACGTTCAACGCGCGATGTTAAAAGATGGTGCGTCCCAACGATGATCAGTTTATTGACAGCCGATGCTCTGTGCCAGTGATCAGTGCCAGTGTATCACTGCAATCCCACTTTCTGTATCCTGGCGATAAGTTAAGCCAAATATAGATTTTTAGGCGGGGCACGTCACCAGCTGCTTTCGCCCACGTCACAACTACGTGACAATATGTTGAAGCGCGCCACGTTAGAGATAAATTTGATGGTAATATGCGTTCCATCTGTTTTGCCTGTCTTCATTTTTTTCAGGTTTCTTTTCATTATGCAAACTCTTTGAGGAAAGTTAGTGCTGACTCACTGCGTTTGGCACTCCTCCTCGTTCACTTATTATTATGATTATAATATTAATATGCCACTGGTGAAGGTACACTCCGGATGACATCTGCACACACAAACTTTCTGCAACGCACAATGTAAGTGTTGATGCAACCTAAATGTTCACGCAGCACAAATCACAAATTATTGCGCGAAATTTATGAATGGAGTGCAGTATGCGTTCAACGTTGTCGACATAACACCTGTTCTCCAGCTAGGCCTGTAGCCGGGATTGGGGGAGGGTGAGCTAGGCGCTCCCCTCCCACTGAAAATGTGACGGAGGAGCGTGCTTTACCGAAAATAGGAAAGGAATAATGTTGTTTTTCTATAACAGTCAGTCTTCAGCATGTGCCCCCATTCCCACCACTTTCGCCACCATTAAAATTTCCTGGCTACACGCCAGCCTACGGCATTAACGACAAAACCAGCTCTGCGTAGAACCACCATGCACATCCGATGCCCCAACGCCAGCCGGTTCCGAACCGGTTCCCTGAACCTGCAGTAACCAGGTCCAATCCGGTTCGCGCATTAAAGCAATCGGTCGAACCCGTCGAAGGTCGGGGTGTCATCCCACACGACCGCCTCTTTTGCGGAGCGGAGTGTGTATGCGTGAAACGCAACGCCTGACAGAAAAAAAAAAATGGCGTGCCACGATAACAACCGTGCGACCCAATTGTGTCACGCGAAGCGCGTGCACGAGCACTCGACTTCGAACTCGACCGACAAAAGAGCTCAACCCCCGGCACCCTTGGCCATCCGTTGAGTGCCATGGTCTTTGTTTTGACGCCGACTCGTATGGTTGAAGGCCGTGAGAATTGACTGCCGGCAACCCTGACCGATATATCACGCTTCCACGAAGCGGCACCTGTATGCGGCTCGTCACTATAGGGCCAGATGTTGCAATTCATACACCAAACGCTTCTCATCCAGTTCTATATACTAAAAGAGAGCAGTGGCTTGGCTTAGAAATTGTTGCAAACTTTCTTGGGGTTACTAATACAAGAATGCCTGCAAGAGATCCACTACTTCATTTCTAGATTCGGTGGCTCACAGAAGTGTGGATGGACGAATGAATGGATGATTTTTTTTGTATTCCTTTGGGGCCCACGTTAGCACGTTGCGGGGCGCTCTCACGTGGCAACAGGAACACCAAGTCTCTCTGCTGAGTCGCGGGCCCGTTGAACTGCCCATAACTGTTGTTTGAGTGCGCAGCTGGTTATGGCGACCTCCCTGTTGCGAGTGAAGTGCTCGAGTGTAGTGCGTTTCACTGTTGGCGAGGCCAGAACGATGAAGACTGGTTACATACAACGTGCTATACCTTCGCGAGCAAAGCGAGCACCGAAGAATAAAATAAAAACAGCCAACAAAATCGGAGACAATATACAGCGCCACTGCACCTAAAACAGGCGACAGAAGAAGAGAGTTGTCTTGGAGTGCACACAATCAATGTCTTGGAGTACACATTGAATACATTGCAGCAAAAGGAGGTCGTGCAATGGGAATATTAAGCATAATTAGTAATAGTCGCTTAGGTATGCGGAGAAATACTCTTATCTCAGTGTATTGTATGTATATTCGCCCGGTGCTTGGGTTTGGGTGTGTGTTATACGCTGGGGCACCTTCCTACAAGATACACCCTCTGGTAGTCATAGAGAGACAAGCCTTGAGACTATGCTTAGGTCTCCCCAAGTTTGTTTCAATCAAGATCTTGTATGTTGAAGCTAGCCTTCCCTCTCTTGCGACCCGTTTTAAATTGTTAGTTACACAGGCATTTCTTAGGCTCTATGAATCGCCGGTGCTTAGAAACAGTTTTTATTGACCGTCCTGACTTCTTTTTTGAACAATACTGGCCGAGATTTCGTAAACCCCGAATTCAGGTTATACAGCGCCTTCTAGATGATTTCGATGTTCAAATTGATGCTGTTTCTTTAATCAGTACCATTAACAATGCTAAAAACTACAGTTTGATGATATATATCCGAAAAATTCAAAATTGATACCGCTCAGTTTTTAGAAGCTATATTAAGAGACTACCTGGCACATACGCCAATACAAGCAGTCATAGCACCTGATGCGTCACAAAGGGAAGAAAATATGAATTGGTATTTTTGCTCCTGCCCTAGACTGGTCCTTTTAGCTTCGCCTTCCCGATTTTGTGCCCATATTTGAAGCAGAATTTTTCGCGTTAAATCTAGCTCTCCGTAAAATAACTGCTTCAGTAAGACCCTAAATAATTTTAATAGATTCACTGTCAGTATGTGCCTCCCTTACTGCAGATGAGAACTCGCATGCTCAAAGTGCTTTCAAAGCATTAGTTCTCTCGCATCTCAATCTGATCAAACTGGTTTGGGTTCCTGGACATAAGGGCATTTATATGAATGAAATGACAGATGCGTTGGCCAAGTCATCTTTAAATGGTCCTTTTATTGATAAATTACTGGTATCGAAATTCTTGATAGGTGCTAGATTAAGAAGGAAACTACTGTTAGAGGAATTTTCTACACATTCACTAACAGTCACACCAGAATTCAAGCACTTGTTATACCATTGGAATAGTAAAATATGTCAAACGGAGGAACGGAAGTCGCAATGACTAGACTGCGCAGTCAAATTCCACAGCTGAATTTATATTTACACAGAGCTGGTCTGGCAGCCTCCCCTCATTGTCCTGTTTGTGGAGTAAATGAGTCAACTGAACATTATCTCATTTATTGTAATAGATTCTCTGCCTTACGTAAAAACACTTTAGGAGCCGTTTGCCACCTTCTCGGAATTAATTTAAATGCTGAAAATGCGCTTTCTTTCGGGGCTTTGTGTCTAGGCCACAGCTACGGGAAGATGGTTGACGCATTGCAGGAGTTCGTCAAAAATGCAAAGAGGTTCAAGTGTTGAAATCATTGTTCGGCAGATTTTGAAGTTTTCAAATTGATATTAAATCAAATACGACGCTCCATTGCATGACACAACAGCTTATTTACAATTCAATCATCAAATTCGTCTTGTTGCATCTTTCTTTTATTGCTGGTAAATGGATTAATTTGAATCTGTTATTAAAGAAGAAATTCATGAAAACTATCCAATTCTTGGCCAATCGCCCAGCGTGGGCATGCGCCACATCGTCAAGGATCCTGTCTTGTCTTGTATTGTCTTGGAAGAATGCCAGCACAATCCCATGCATTGGGTATAAACCATCGGAGAAGGAGAAGAACGTGGCTAGTGTGCGGCGTTCAAGCTCGTCGGGTGCTTGTACTCGAGCTTCCGAGGCATCTACCTGGCCGGCAAAGTCCTGTATACCATCCTACCGCCGAGGCTTTTGCTGAGTACCTTGCACGGCGTACTTCCCTCACAACACTCTCATTTGGCTGGTGGCAGATGAGGATAAAGAATTATGCCCGCGCACTTTGTAATTGGTTGGAAGCATTCAACCAACCACTCGTTACGAAATTCATAATGCGTAACGTCTGCCAACACAATTCGCATTTTGTGATGCCTGGTAGTCAATTTACTCTTCCAACGCTACATTACGTTTGTTGACGCGGTTCCTTCCCGATGTAACGCCCGTATGCAGTCTTTTTGCAAAGAAACTTCAAGGACAGGCATGGGCTGCCACAGAGAAGACCCAGGTTGGGAACCCGTTCTATCCTGCCCATCTTGTCTCATTTCGTGGGGTAGTGCTTTTGGACGCAGGCGGCGGCTTTGGCGGACAACTACGAGCACCCTTGTTGGAATCTTATGACCAGTCTTGTAGTAAAGCATATATGTAGAATAGAAAGTGAACTATTTGCAGTCGTGTTCAAAAATTGTTGACAAGTTGCAGTGCTAAATGCATCATACTGAGGGACAGCAGTAAGCGGGAACGAGTCTAATCATATGCAATAGCTTGAAAAAAAAACTTATTCATCGTGGTGAGGAACCAACAATAGGAAGCAGTATCCAAACTTTAATGATCGTAATGAATATACATACGGCTAAGCGCAAAGTCCATGAAACAGAGCCCCAAAATGTATGGTTCTACTGGAAGCCCGTAACACCTGCTACTACATGTACTAACACAAACCTACACACTCATCAAACTAAACATAATTTAGATGATGATGTATATGCAAAATATACATACCATCTCGAGCATGCCAGTATATAGATACATCAGATGGTGAGACGGCAGCTACTTAAATAGTTGCGTAGTGATAGCAGGAGCGTTTTATAAACAACCCTAGCACACTGGGACATGTGCATACACATTATATGCATGTGGCAACCATTGTTTGATAACATGGCCACGAGAACGAGGTCAGGCGAAAAACCGCACCAGTCAGGTCAGCCGCACCCGTCTATCGACCACCGACAGGAAACGTCATGACCACTGCCGTAGAAATTTCTCTTCTCCAAAGCACATCCATTTATTCCTACGACAGGAAAGACAAAACTTCAGAGTACAATCGTTTTATAAGTGGATACAAAGCACGGCGACCGCGGCCCACTGCAGTGGCCTCACATCTGTTAGGCCACCAAAATCCCCCGCTGCAATTAGAAGGCGAATGAAGCAATTGCGTGAGCAACGATCAGAAGTAACAAAACAATTAACTCCTGTAGACCACAAAAACCTGCGTTCGCAGCTCTCCAAAATACCCTTGCAATTACACATTGATATAGCAAATTCTTGTTTGAATCTTGTAGTGGGCAATTAGGGCAAGTGGAAGATGGGACGATGCCCCACCTCTCCAGTCTGTCTTGTGTTGAGGGTACTTGCAATCCCAGGCGCCACATGAAGCCGCGGAGATGACCGTGCAAACAGGATGCCGTTATAGCGCTCCCCGAGACAGCAGAACTGGAATGGAAGCTGCAGGGCCGCCGTTATATATAAAACACGGTTTTCTGATATGTCTACATCGGGACGAACCTGCTGTGCATTGCAACAAAATTCTTCAGCCCTGGAGTAAAATGCAGGTGTGTTAAAAACTTGCGGTGCGGAATGTGGTCGTGCTTTCACTAACAAATATTTTGTACCTAAAGAGTATAACGCAAGATCACATGTAGGGCACTGATAAGAGTGTAGCAAGCGAAGTTAGAATTGTTTTGCCAGCAGCCGGCAGTGAACAAACACCGATTCGAATGCATGGGAATCCACCCATGTAGCGAGGTTGCGCCAGCGCAGCGCGACAAACCAGGTCTGTTTTACCCGACCAGAAAAACGATTTATAAAGGGGTTGAATCGACCTAGTTACCCGCAAATTGGGGTTGCACATCATCACAAACGTGTACCATGCACAGCTGCCAAATACAGTCTGTGATGGGTAACGTCTTTTAAACAAAGGTAAATCCTACTCTTGCGCTTGAAACAGGGAGGCTTATTGCATACTATGTATTCAAACAGGAAAGTACATTGCATACCATGTAGCAGGAGTGTACAAGGGCACCATGTAACAAAATGGTTTCGGTGGGTCGTACAAACAACCGACCACTGGGACTATGTTACTTACAGCACTGCAATACAAGCACAGATCACTTAAAAAAATAAAAAGAAAACCGAACACAAGAAGCACAAGTTTTAAGAGAATCGAATTACATTTGTGAAGGAAAACAACATATTTTTGTGGTTTAGAATAAACTGTGAGCAATTTAGGGCACCGTTCCATGAAAGAGTCCCAAGCTCTGTGTTAAAGGGCCTCTCACCAGGTTTGGCAATTTTGTTCTGACACGCGCAATGCGTAGATGAGGCGTTCATGATTACGTCTGCCAAAATTTGCAATGCTACGCGCCGCGGAAATGGGTCAAATTTCAAGATGAACGCTGCTCCCCTGTTCTTCTGCGGGCGCGCGCGCGCGGAGAATGGGGGCTTGACGTGCGCGTATGAACGGCCCTACGTACACGGCAATGCAGTGACCTCGATCCTCTACGTAGACAACTGTGCTCTGGCGTTGTCAACAGTACACCACTTGACATGGCTGAAATGATCTAACACGGCAAGCGTAGTTGAATTTGTTGCTGAAATAGATGAATAAAACGTGAGATAGATAACGAGACGCAATAAGAAAATGCGCGCGACTTTCTTTTATTTTTTCCCGTGAATTCCAATGATATGCGGGGCTAATGTGCCGGAGTTTCACATGCGTTTAGTGTACCGCGGTCAGAGCATCGAGCAGACGACAGCCATAAAAGCGAAAGTAATGCTCCTACGCATTCGCGCACTCATTGTACTCATGTATATTGCCGCGTCTAACCAAGCGTTTCCAGACCATCTCGCAGAAACAGGCAATCATAGAGTTTCTCACAATCAATTCTAGAGAGAAATTTGGCGCTAGTGAGCTACTGGGTGAGAGGAAATGACGGGATAATTGAGCTTCGAGCTTGACTCGGATTTGCGTAACTTAAATACGCGTCGGGATTCACGTGGAGATGATTGATTTTTTACTAAACGAGCAGGTAATAAGCTATTTATTTTTTGTCATTGCACAAAAATGTATTTTATTTAATATTAGAACCTTCTAAGTTGATGTACAATTTTACGAGGTGGAAGAAGTAACCAACGGCCGCTAAACTTGGAGGCAGACGACAAAGCTAACGTTCTTTCCGCCACGATTATGTCGTCTGTTTCGTTCTTTCGCCGTTTGTTTGTGCCGTCAAGGTGACTGGACTTTTATTTTAGAATATAATACACGTGATTGAGATCCGCTTACAAATGTTTTGTTTTAGAGAAGCTTTATTTACGCAGTCGTATTCGCTTTTGAGCCGAAGCCTCGCTCAATACCAGCCAACAAAAGACTCGCAGACACATATACCGTCATTTTCAGCGCTCACACATCGCCCCTCAAAAAAAATCGCTTAGACGGTGGCGCCACACTTCCCTCAAGGTAATTTTTGCGAGAGAGAGAGAACACAATGAGAAAGGCAGGGAGGTTAACCAAGGCTGAGCCCTGGTAGGCTACCCTGCACTGGGGAAGGGGAGAGGGGAAGGAAAGTTATAGAGGAGGAGATAAAAGGTCACTGACTGGGCCGACGCGTAACAGTTTTACCATCACAAACGATGAAATAGGCTGGTGTCTTTGAGAAAATGCAACAGTGCTTTCGTTGCCTTTCGGAAATTGGATGGGCAGTGCCATGGTCCCAATACTTCCTCGACAGTGAAATCACTTCTGTTCAGTATTTAAAACACTGCGCAGGTGGAGCCTCTCGTTTGTATATGCCGGGCAGTAACATAAGATGTATTCAATAGTCTCATCGACGGCACAGTCGTTGAACTCCGTGCTGTCAGCCATCGCTATCTTAAATGACATTGGTGAAGGCTACGCCCAGACGCAGACGGCACAACACTGTACCTACCTCCCTAGAATGACCAGAGGGCAGCCGCAGTCATAGAGATGGATCGAGAGAATATAGTCGATGATGTGCGAACTGGGATGAGTGCCACTTCTGGAGTGCCATGTCTTGTGCCAGCTTACTTATGTATCTAGCCGAGTCAATCCTAGATGAAGGTAGGGACAACAGGGTTTGCTTGTACGTGTGACTTTCTGGCTGCTTCATCGGCGTGGTCATTGCTGGAGATACTGCAATGACTTGGTATCCACTGGAACACAACGTTGTGGCCTTGTTCGGTCGCATAGTGCAGCATTTCTCTGATCTCCCATACCAGTTATTCGTAGGACCCACAATGAAGCGCCGACGAAAGACATTGCAGAACCCCCTTGGAGTCACAGAATACTGCCCATCATTAGCCGGTTGTTGCTTGATATATTCGATGGCACCTCGCAGGGCAACAATTTCCGAACCAGTCGATGTGCTCCCGTGACAAAGTGTGTAAGTGATGTTGATGTGTCGCGATGGCATGACGGTGGCGCCGGTGGAGGTAGTCTGGGTGGTAGATCCATCCGTGTATACGTTGATTTTGTCAGCGTAGAAAGTGTGCAAACAGTCCAGAGTCACTTGCTTCAAGGCCAAGGCAGAAAGAACTTTTCTATTTCTTATTCCTGGGACGAAAAGGCGCACGTCGGGTTGTCGTAGGCTCCACAAGGCGGACGGTGAACGCGCCGAGAGTATAAAACTGGATGGTAGCAAAGCGCGGTGGGAGCTGACGACCTCAGAGAACGATGCCTGCTGTCCTTGTTCTGGCAGAAAGGTCAAGTGGCGCGATACCATCCGTGAAATCAGTCGAATAAGTGCTCTCAGCACGTCGGTTGTGACGTAACTCGTAACCGGATGATCCCGAGCCATTATAACTGCTCCAGCAGTTGAGGTAGTTCGTGGTAGGCCGAGACAAACACGTAATGCCTGTGCTTGCACGCTCTAAAGTGTTTGAATGTTTGTCTTGCAAGTTTTAGAAAGCAGAGGAGAACTGCAGCGCAGCCCACCAATAAAAAGTGCTTGGTAAAGCTGTAGCATGGAACTCAATGACGGACCCCATTTTTTTCCAGCGATGACTTTCAGGACGTGCCCAATAGATACCAGTTTCACTTTCAAGCTAATCACATGAGGGCTCCAGGAGAGGTTGTGATCAACAATGACACCTAGAAAACGACGGCTACGCTTGTAAGAGATTGGCTGGCCATTAATGCGTATCGGGTAACTTGTCATCGCCTTGCGCGTGAAGGCCACCAGTGCACATTTTTTGTTGAGATTGTTAGGCCTTGCGTGCGAAGATGGTCAGATGCTTGCGACGCTGCCCTCTGTATCCTTGCTCGAATTTGTAGGCTTGTCAATGCAGATACACAGACAAAGACATCATCAGCGTATATTGAAACACTGACTGTTTCAGGAAGAGCTTCCGTCAGGCCAAGCAAGGCAAGATTGAAAAGAACTGGGCTTAAAACTTCGCCTTGCGGGACGCCATGGAACACGTGTAGTGGTCTGAGGTCGGGTCATCTTCAGTATATACAAAAAAGGATCTTCTC
The DNA here is from genome assembly GCA_013436015.1 of Rhipicephalus annulatus. NCBI lineage: Eukaryota > Metazoa > Arthropoda > Arachnida > Ixodida > Ixodidae > Rhipicephalus > Rhipicephalus annulatus. The sequence goes on along the minus strand of WOVY01009956.1, from coordinate 60,829 downwards.
GTCAGGTAGCTTCGGATCCATCGAAACATTGACCCTTCCAGTTGAATTAACAGCAGTGTATCTAGTATAGCTTGATGGGAAATGCTATCATATGCACTTTTCACATCAAGAAAGAGCGCAAGTGCTAGTCGTTTTCTAAATTTCTGCTGTTCTACTGATGACGCTAAAGTGATGACGTTCTCAATCGATGAATGGCCTCGTCAAAATCCTGCCATGGAGTCGGGGTAAATGTTGAGCCATTCAAAAAACCATTCCAGGCGCGTGAGAATCATGCGCTCCATGAGTTTCCCAACGCAGCTGGCGAGAGCTACAGGCCTGTATGACGTCAGCGCCAGAGGGGACTTCACTGCTTTTAGAAGTGGCACAAGACAGCTCCGTTTCCATTCTTGAGGTACGATGCCATGTTTCCTCGACCGATTGAATACATTTGGCAGTTGTCGCCTAGCTGCTTGGCCTAAGTGACGCAGAGCCGTATACGTTATCCCATCGCGCCCTGATGAAGAAGAAAGCCTACAGTGTCAGTGTAGCTTCTAGCTCTTCCATAGAAAGTGGAGCATCCATGCTTATATCTCGTGGACCGGGGATATTGCATAAAAGCACATCAGAGAATAGGAATGTCCCGCCGGTGATGTTCGCGCGAAAATCCTCTGCAACCTCAATTTCGCGGCGATTGAGACGATGTGCGAGAGCCTTGAAGGGACGACGTTGCTAGGCACCTGAGCGAAGACACTGTAGAGTTCTCCATACATGAGACAATGGTTTGCGTGGGTCTAATGACTCACAAAAGCTTTTCCATCTTTGATTCTGCAACTGGTCTATTCGGTGCTGTATTTTTTTCTGCATACGCCTTGCTACTCTGAGATCACGAATCGACTTGGTACGCCTATATCTTATCTTAGCACGTCTACGTTACGCCCGAAGCCTTTTTAATTCGATGTCAAGCTCCGTGCGCTTCTGTGAGCGTGTGAAGCGGCACGTACAATTTTTCATTGCATCTGCAATTACTTCTTGTAAGCCACACGAGGAATCATTTCTGCACGTGTCCTCCACTTGATCTTCATAAAGTGTCCTTTCTATATACCGATTGACCGGCGAGGACACAGTCTCTTGGCCATCAATGCTGACATAGGTCGGAATGTGGTCGCTACCATGGGTTTCGATATCTGTAAACCACCACACTTTTGAACTTAGGCCACACGACACCAGTGTCAAGTTGAGGCAGCTGCTGTACGTCGTTCCTCGCAGGTATGTCGGGCTACCACGACTCAGAAGGCGTAGGTTGTGGTCTGACACAAACGATATCTGTGAGGGCCCTTCGAGTTTGTCTTCGAGCTTCCCCATATCGGATGATGTGCATTGAAATCACCTGTTATATTGCAAGGATCTGGAATAGCTGCCAAAATGTCTGTTAGTCTCTTACAATCAAATGGACTTGCGGGGGATATATATACGCCAATAAGTGTAAAATACAACCGCTTCTTCTTCAGAGGTACTGGTTGTCGTAATGTGGCGATATAAAATGGGCGAAATAAGTAAGGTTCTTGTGGACTTAAACAATAACTGTGCTGCTACTTCTATTCGTGGTTGAGGCGAAAGACTCGTATCCTGATATTCTTATAGTTGATGAATTCGGCTCACAGATTACCATTATCGGGAAGCGGTTTTTAAACACGAACTGCCAGAAGTCCGATATCCGGGACCTCAGGCCTCCCACATTTTATTGAAATATGAAGGCGTTTCGAATATCATCTAGCAAACTATGGCTGTTTCCGTTGATAAGCCATGGTTCTGCTGCTAATTTTCTTAAACAATCGACTTTTGAAGGCTTGCTAGAACCGGGTTGATGGTACCCAGCAGCTGCAATGCGCTTCGTGCTATTGGCGTTTGCACCCTCCCCACGAACACACAAATGGTACTCACGAGGCAGCTGACCATGACGACAATTTTTTTATCCTCCTTTGTTGGTTTAGGGAATTCGGACGAGCAGTGCTTCACTGCTGAAGTCTGATGCCCCTCTCGAGTGGAGTGTACTCGAGGGTGTTCCGGCCAGGTGTCAGCTGTGTCACTGTTGGCGGCTTCTTTATCCTTTGACCCGACCGCGCTTGTTCTGGGAGACAGAGGTGGAGGCGACTTTGAGCGCGGTTCACGAAACAACGGTGTCTTGGATGTCTTGGAGCGCCGTCGATGACGCGATTGTCGTCGCCTAATAGATGCGGCTGCTTCCCGGTGAGACGAGTGATCCCGAACCATTTTCTTCAGCACTGCCATTTCCCTTGGAATAATCGGACAATCCTTCGAAGATGCATCGTGAGGCCCATCACAATTGGAACATTTCCTAGTATTGGATCGACATGCGCTAGTGGCTTGAGGTTCGGTGCTTCTGGCACAAGCGGTGGTGTTCTTGCACACGCTGCTCACGTGACCCGACTTTTTACATTTTCTGCACTGAAGTGGCCTCGGTACGAAGGGACGAACAACGTGCCGAGAGTGTCCCACCTTCACGTGTGACCGGAGGGTTTCATCGTTGAATATGACCTTCACGCAACGTGACGTACCGAGACGAAAAACACTTGTTATGATTGTGCCTTCTGTAGCGGGCTTGATCAGGATTGGCGAGTCTGTGTTGACAATGGTCTCGTCAACATCATAAATTACTCCAGCGAGGACTTCTTTGCCGAGCGCTATGTTAGAGCGGACCGCCATGCCATTGAGCTCTGTAACCTTGCGCAATATGTCCAACGCAGCCGCGTGGTTAATGTCAATGGCTAGAACATTTTTGCGCATGTTCCCTCTGACGTCTTTGATTTCGTTTGGCACCAGTGCCTCCAGTTGTGCAGACACGGCTTGCCTGTTTAGGCGCCTCATATTGTCCGTGGCGAGAACTGGCATGAACAGGACGGTGAATGCCTCGACACTACGCGAAGGTTTATGGTGGACACCCTCGAATCGAATGGCGTGCTCAGAAACCATCTTTCGCCTTTCGGCTCCTCAAAAGCTCGAAGGTGTCGTCAACGGACTCTTCACTGCACTCTATGCAGGCAATAGACTACAAAAGAGACGCTGGTCAGCAAAACAACGCTGCTCACGTGCACGGGGGTTGGGCTTTTTCGGGCCCATTATGCGCAAGTGACCTCTTAGTCGAATTCCGGAGAGCGTAGGGAAGAGATTTGGCTTGCGAAGGGTACGCAGAGGACCGGCAAGGGTTTTGAGCTTGCCTCCTCTCATCCTCGTTTCCCGCCTCATCAAACAACTGTTTTCTCAGCTTGTAATGAACTGATTTTAAAAAATTTGTGGCAAAATGTTTCTCATCAGACACTTAAAAAATTCCACTGTCCAACTGAAATTTGGTATGGAGCCTGGTGAGTGGCCCTTTAAGAAAAGGTGTTCGATGACATCGAGTATTTCATACTTATTTAAGGTAGAGTATTAAGCGGTCCCGATGCACTATAGAACAATAAGAGTGACCACAGAAGGTTTAAGAGAATTTTATTTCCAAATATATCTTATATACATTATGTGCACGCATATGAGTGTTTAGAAAAAGTGGGGAACGATTTAGAGTACTAGGTACTCTGCTATGTGGGGGGGGGGGGCGGGGGGTTTAACCGCTAAAGATACCCAACAATACGACGGAATAAGAAGTGTTCGATACCCCGATGAAAAGAAAGCGCGTACTTGATGGGAACAACACCCAACAAAGAGCACGTTACTCATCGATGTAAGTGAAAGGTTTGCGTTAAATGTTGGAATTGTTACAAGGTTTATTGGGGTATTTTCTCTTTGTTTCTTTCGCAGTTTTGTGCTTTTATTTCACCATCTTTTTATTCTGAACTCCGCACCCCAGTTTTTACGAAACATTTTACCAGTGGAAGCTAAAATGTTTGAGGCCCTTGTACTTAGATTTAGGTGCACGGATCCCTATGCAGTCGAATTCTTCGGAGCCTTTCACTACGGCATCTTTCGTTCTCATATCATGGTTTCGAGACGTTAAATCCCAAATAATAGAGAGTTGTAGCATAGGGGAGCCAAGACGCTCGGTCTCCAAGCTGCGTTGCGTAGGTCGCTCTTGCGTTCGGACGATCAGCATAGTTTGAGAACTGTGTCAAATGCAGGCTTAGTTGAGTCATACACACGTGGCGCCACCTATGCCTAAAGTAAAAATTATGCGAGACGCGAGCCCTACGGCAACGTGGCTCGCACTGCGTCTGCTTGGTGTCGCTGGCGACTCAAGAAGGGTTAGGGGCTCATGCTAGCTTTCTGTTTTAAATGCGAAGCATTTCTTAGTGAATTTTGGTGACATTGAGCGCATCTATCTACCTACCTATCTATCTATCTATCTATCTATCTATCTATCTATCTATCTATCTATCTATCTATCTATCTATCTATCTATCTATCTGTCTGTCTGTCTATCTATCCGCTTAGGACATTAAGCTCTCCTGGCCGTTTCGATAGTGGTATCGATACCAAAATTAGTATGGCATAACATGACTTTGGGACGAGCATCAATGTCTAGTCGCAACATGAAAATGATGATATGCATGTCAAGAATGTCTAATTTCAATTTCATGGCCTTGGAGCGCTTGCGGTGGTTTCGTTCACATGACATTTTGCAAAAATGGTATAGTATGACATGACTGCAGAGCGAACATAAGTGGCAAACCCTAATGTGGAAATCATGGCATGCATGTTTTGATTTTCATCATATGACTAGTCATAACTACTCGCCACGCTCATGGTGCGCTCGTGGTCATTTCGCTAGCGTCACACATACGAAATTTGGTATGATGAGACGTGAATGGACGACGAATGTATATGATTGCTGCAAACATGATAATCATGACATGAGTGTCATGTAAAACATGACTACACGCTACCCTCATAGCATGCTCGCAGCCGTTTTGCTAGCTTCACATATACCAAGTGTGGTATTAGTTGATGTAAATGTACGACGGAGATAAATGACACGTCCAAATGTAGTAATGGTGATATGTGTGTCATGTAAAACTTGACTACATCCTACGCTCATAGCGCTCTCGCAGCCGTTTCACAGGCTTCACATATACCAAACTTGGTATCATGTGACATGAATAGACGACGAAGGTAAATGACACGTCTAAACAGTAAAATAATGATATGTGTGTTATGTAAAACATGAGAACATTCTAAGCTTACAGAGTGCTCGCGGCCTTTTCGCTAGCTCCACATACACCAAATTTGGTATCAGATGACGTGAATAGACGACGAAAGAAAATTACACGTCCAAACGAGATGATCAATATATGTGTGTCATGTAAAACATGACTACATGCTACGATCATATTGTGCTCGCGGCCGTTTCCCTAGTTCCAAATATACGAAATTTGGCATTACGTGACGTGAACAGATGACGAAGGTAACTGACACGTTCCAACATAATAATCACGGCATGAAACTCATGTACGGCATAATTTTCATACACCACATAACATTGTGCTCATTCTAAAGTGACATATCAACCTTCCTCATTCGTTCTTCGCATATCATCGGTTCCCACAGTACGTGGGATCTGCCATTTTTTAGCACCTTCGGTCAACACAAAAGCAAGAGCCCATGATGGGCTTCGATTTGCGCCTCTGGCCTGGCGCGTCACAACCGTCTTGGGGCCCCAAGGAGCTTGGAGACTCAAGAAAAGAGGAAATCCCAGAAAGGACGAAATCATCCTCTCCGTAACAAAGCTGCTACGTTGGGCTGGCCATGAAACGAATTATTTGTGCACAAAACTCAATTTTAATGAATTGTATAACTTATGAATTATAGAATAGTTAGATTAAACTATATAATGCAAATTTAGATTCCTGACAATAATACCAGCCTATTTCCTTGGAAAAAAATTACTGCGAAACAGAGATACTGGTGACAATCGGCGAATCAGGAGACTTTATGCGTAAGAAGAACAAATTTTCGTTCTTGTTCTTTTAGGGATGTGCGGTAGTGGTGCCGTAATGGGATATTAACATTGCTGCTTTGTACGTTTAACGACCAAAGCAACCGTATGCTGTTGAGGCATAGCCGTGAAATCGTATGGGCGGAGTCATTCTATATTTTAGGCGTTGTTTCAATTACATAAATACAAACAATGACGACAAACACAACAACCACTTGACAGCCCAAGGTGGTGCCATCTACATGTCGAATGTAGGAGGGTGTCTTGAAACGCCAGTCGGTACATGATACTAAGGTTGAAACAACGCAAAGACGGGACGAAGTAAGAGTGATCATGCAACAGCGAGCTTGTGTTTTGTGGTCTTTCTTACTGCAACAGTTTTAGGGGCGAAGCTCCTTTTATTGCGTGGCTTGTGCATCCCTCGTAGTACGTAACCACCAGTGGCACATACCCGAAATAGGTATAACATTTGACCTCCAAGGTGGTGCCGGCGAGAGATTTCTTCTGTGCGTTTATTAACAATAAAAATAGTGCTCAATGTACATGCCAATGGCTGCTAATGGGGAATGAGAGACAGGAGTGTTCGGCTTTTAGTCAACGCGCGCGCTGCGATCCCCATTAGCAGCCATTGGCATGTACATTGAGCACTATCGGACAAGAAAGGGTTGCTACATTATACTTGCTGGGTGTAACCTCCTTAGTTTTAGAAAGGTTTACCGAGCGTTGAACCGCAGGGCAATGAATACAATGAACTAGTGTATACCATGAATGAAATCGAGGTGGTTAAAGGGGGGAAGCAGATACGAAGCGCAAGCCGTAAGAAATTAAAAGCTGAATCCTCCTGTCTCTCATTTCACATTAGCAGCCACTGGCATGTAAATTGAGCACTATCTGACAGGAAAAGGTTGCTACGTTATACTCGCTGGGCGTAACCTCCTTGGTTTTAGAAAGGTTTAGCGAGCATTGGGCCGCAGTGCCATGAATACAGTGAACTAGTATATACCAAGAACTCAAGGTGGTTGAAGGTGGAAAGTAGACCCGAAGCGCAAGCCGTAAGAAAGTGTGCGTGTGCCACCTCTCGTTTAGTCCTTAGAATGTCTACTGAATGGCGGTGCTTCTATATGGGGAATATATGATAAAAAGATGTGAGATGGTGGGACTTGGAGTGTTGAATAGATGGACGAACGGACACACAGACAGATGCATGGATGGACGCATGAACGGACGCAGGGGCGGATGCATGAACGAACGCAGGGACGGGCACATGAACAGACGCATGGACGGTCACACAGACGGACGCATGGACGGACAAATGCTTCGCCCCACTCTCCATCATTCACTCCGTGGATATGCTGCCATTTTTTTGCATTGTTTGTCCCTGATATGTGGGGTTTAATGTCCCAAAACCACCATATGAAGCATTGTTTGTCCCTCAATGTCGAATGTAAAATCAACTGCACAGTTGCACCCTCACATTCGTCTCAGGCCTCGTTTCTGGAGTATAGGCACGCCCATTTCTGTATGCCGGTCAAAGTCACTGCACGAGTAGTTATTCGCGTGCTCTATTTCAGACACTGGCCACTCCCTCTCGAAGCGCCCCATCGACTGGCGCTTTCGCAACCTCCTCGAAGTGGGCGCACTGGCAGCTGTGTTTGCGTGTCGACGATGGGCAACAGATCTGTCTTCGCCAGCCGAGGCGCGCTCGGCAAACACGCGCAGTATATACATCCACGTTGAGTTCTCCTCCCCTCTTCCTCCCCCTCCATAGATTCACTTCCTAACTACTTAACCGACACACATTTTCGCGTTCTGAAAAACAACGCGTTCGCTTGTGCGCTTCGACGACGTGTTTCGCCGTCTGCCACCGGTGTACTTGTAGAGTGTCGACAGATACCCATGACGTCCTCTGTGACGTAAGCGGAGGCAACACTGCGCGTCAGCGCGTGCCTTTTCTGTTTGCGTACCCGTCTTGTCACTTGCGCGTGTTTCTTGTTTTTTAATGTGTAAGCATTTCTACGCGCGGGATCGACTAGAAAGCTGGACGTGTTGGGCCGTCTATCTGTCCCGGAAAGGGTATAGAGGTTACGATGCTCGACTTCTGACCCTCAGGTAGCGAGTTCGAATCCCGACCACGACGGGTACAGACCGAGTTACAGACCGAAGTGTTTCTTTTCCACCTCTATTTCGAGTGTGTTACTTTCTTTCTTTCATGTCTTTCATAAAGATTGATTGATTGATTGATTGATTGATTGACGGCTGCATTTTAGATAGAGACTAGATCCTAGAAGCCTGTGTGCCTATATAGAGGTGAAAGTTACAGACCGAAGTGTTTCTTTTCCACCTCTATTTCGCGTGTGTTACTTTCTTTCACGTATTTCTTTGTCTTTCTATCTCTAGTGTCTTTATTCACCCTGTTGCTCTATTTTCGTTTTTCGCTTGCTTTCTTAGCCTTTTTCTCACCTTTATCATGCTCCAATTCGCCGAGAATGGTCTTCGTTCAGCGATCAAACCTATCGTATTCAGTCGTTGGGCTTGTCCAATTGCTGTCGCGCACAGCCCTCTGCGGTTTTTTGTCGACACCACAGTTTTAGTCAGAGATTATCTCAGCCAATCACGACGTTGCACATATAATTGGCAAAACCGGTTGGCTAATGGGAAAACGGACTTGTGAAGGAGCCCACGGTTTCAACGTGGTCTTGTTGTTACCTGATTGTTTCTGATTTTTAAGTTATTTTTATTGGCGAAGATATTTGGCTGTTGTGAGTCGAAAATGTTGCGAGTCGAAGCAGAAAACTAGTATCGTCATAACTGGGTTTGTACCATAGAAATCGGGTGAATCACGCCACCCGTAACTGGTACAATATGAATGACAAAGGCAGCAGTGAGACCAATAAATGGCTGCGGAGGGACGACTGCGAGGCGTAGAATCTTCAGTACTTACAAAATGACGAGAAAAGGCAACGGCAGCTGCCAGAAGGCCTCGAAGCGTTGGAAAACCTACGTCCACTACTGCGTGCCCGTGTTGTGTCTGTGACTGTCTGTGCTTCAACTCGAACCTCTCGGTCCTTAGGGTGAACGTATAAACAGCTTAGCATTCCCTATATACAACCTAACCAATATCGCTTCTTTCATTTTTATACACGCCCGCGCTAGTTCTACTCAACCCTGCGCCCGCATATCGATGGGGGCGAAATGCAAGAAAACGCTGCTGTACTTCGATCAATGCGGACCTCAAAGGACCCTAGGTGCTCAGAATCAATCTTCAGTAGTCTCCCGCTGCTGCGCGCTTCATAATCATATCACGGTGTTCCCCAAGCAAATACCCCGGATTAAAACTTTAATATTTCGCTGACGAGCTCACAGAAATGAAGCATGGGGGCACACTTTCGGCCGCAAGCTTTTCTCGCTCCTTGAAACAGCAAAACAAAAAAAGACTGGATTACCTTTTCGCGACAAACTTTGCAAGCATGTGGGCACGGATGCGCGGAGTGTCGCAAAGTGCCAGCTGCTTCGAAAACCACCGTCCGTGGAAAGGGAGTGTTGCCTCATCTTCACCGCAGCGAGCTTTTTCGTCGCCTAAGTGATGGATCACCCTGTCACGAGCGTTTGGGGTGCGGCTTTGCTTTTAAGAGATAACGGTGTCGTCAAATATATTCTTGTGCTCTGGGCCACATAGGCACCCGGTATATGCTTTGGCGCCTTACTCGTGCGTAAAAAGTGGTTTCCTGTTCACGAATAAATGAATAAAGTTTGATGTGGTACTGGCTCGGCAAAGCTATGGGTAATTTATTATAAGTTCAAGATATAGGACGCGCATATGATTTCTTCTCGTGTCGACATTTGTTTGGAGAGGAATCCAACGAATCAAGCTAGACTATGTTCTGCAACGAAAACATTGTCCAGCTGTCATTGACAAAATTTTTTCCAGCCCCCTTTTCCCCCCATAAATATTTTAGTTTTTGAGTCAAAACAAGGTTGTTTTATTGACTTATTGATTCGTTGAGTTACTATAAATCATTCGCTTTTGCCTTTCTGTATCACAGACCGCTTCCACGGTTATTTTATTTGGCACTTTTAGTGGCGAATAGTGCGTAGGCTCTTTATAAATTAAGGAATTCCTAAACGATTCTGCCGATTAACGAAAACGCAGATTGTTGCTCACAACTGCGTGAGAATGCAGCAAGTTCTGTGGATCACGTGACACGAAAACGCGAGTATGCTAAAACGCATTTTAATCAGGCTCAGTAGCTGTATATATGCATTTATCAGCGCTGTTCTTACTGCGCTTATACTCAGGCTACCATCTATAACAAAACGGTGTTTTTTTTGTCATTTCTAACTTTGGGACGTTCCTATCGTGTCATAAAATGCAAGCCCATTGTCTTGTGCAGTCGTTCTCAATATGAATGGCAACACGGCGGCTGCATTCGAAGTGGCTCCAAGTCTGAACCATAAAATCCGGCAACCGTTAAGTGGGTTCAAAAAGTACATGCCAACTGAAAGTGTTCAGTCTGCCATACTTTTCTTTCTATGTCAGCGCCGCTCTGCAGAGTTGGCGCTATTTTGAGCATGGACAAAAGGTTGTAACTAATATTGTGCGCTACTGTGAATGTTATGGCTATAACAACCTTGAACTATGAAACCTTCCACCGTATGGCACAGTTTTATGTCGTCCTTGGTCCAGTTCGCCTCAGTGCATAGGCTTGCTTTTCAATGTTTCATCCAAAAGCGATGCGCCTTTAGCTCTCCGGTTCATGGAGGCAAAAAAAGAGCCTCGCATACGCCTGCGATAGGTTACTCCATAACCACTGCATCTAACTCAGTCTAAGTGCTGAAAAATATCGCCTAATTGCATTTCAGACATTCAATCAATCATTCAATCAAATATTTACATTGATTTTTTTACAATTTCTTGGGGGTCCTTCAATTAGTATGTGTAAGATATATGTACACCCCAATAATGTACCTATAACTATGTGCGGAATTTTGCGTTATAACGTTCTTGTTTGTTGTTTATTTATTGCTGGTAGGCTCACGATTATCAAGGGGGTGAAGGGGAAGCGAGTGCATTGGGCGAAGGGCGCAGAAATTTGTCCCTACCTTGCTTTCATTGCTTTTGGGAAAAAGCTATATAATTTTAATTTTCAGCTTCTCGCTTTTTTATTGTGGCATTTTATGCGGCCACGGCTTCCTCGCCGTCGATAAGTATGTAGTAATATGTTACCAAAAGCTAACCGTATGAGTTGAAGAATGTTTGGCGCTTTCATATTGCTTAAAGCACATTTCAGAAACTAAATAACGTAATAGACGAAACCGCTCTATGGAGGTAATCTTAACGTATTCTGTGACACAACGGAACGAAACATTGCGAGAGAACGACAGGGGGGAAAAAGCTAAAAGGTAAGATTATGGAACACTGAAACCTTATCAACGCATGACGAAATATAGAAATAATATAGCGTAACATCAGTATTTCCAGGCACTGTTAATGATTGCTTGAAGTTAAAGAGCGTGATGGCTGTACCAAGTTTTCGTGTTATGTATAGAGAGGACGTTAGGCGTTCACGTAGTTTGACGAGTCGATTGGTGGTTGGGGGTAGCTGTGTTCGCAACCTATCGGCACGGGATTGGAATAAGTCAGGCACAAGAGAGGCTAGCTTAATTCTTGTCCCCATCACTTACGTTTCGATCCAGTACAAGTCATCCGAAGACCATTCTCTATTCACTCTAACGGACAGAAAGATGTCTGTTCATTCCGAACTAGTTCTGTGCCTAAATGATTTACAGCACTGCCGTTTCCAGTTGCGATTCTCATGTCAGACACTTATATGAGCCCCGACCAATCCCGCGCGGCTTCCCCTCGTCTTGTTATGACGTTTCCTTCCATTCTCTTACAGAACTCCTACAAAGTAGCCCCTGGGTGGTTATTATTCTAGCTTCTTGTTGGGCGATGTTGTGCCAAGCAAATGGAAAAAATCTAAACATGACGTAGGAGCAAGTAACACTGAAAGTGTAAGGACAATGTTGGGCACAACTAGTCGTCAGTCGACAATAATCTGATCGACGTTGAAACGCGTAAGCTTCAGTAAATGCCGTCGTTGAACGTTCTACTGATATATCTCAAATGGTCATCTCAACTAGGATTAACTGCAACTAAAGGCGTCGAACACGCATTGTTATAAGATTGACTGATTTGTGGGGTTTAACGCCCCAAAACCACCATATGATTATGAGAGACGCCGTAGTGGGGGACTCCGGAAATTTCGACCACCTGGGGTTCTTTAACGTGCATCCAAATCTGAGCACACGGGCCTACAACATTTTCGCCTCCATCGGAAATGCAGCCGCCACAGCCTGGATTTGATCCCGCGACCTGCGGGTCAGCAGCCGAGTATCTCAACCACTAGACCACCGTGGCGGGACCGCATTGTTATAAAAAATGTCTAATACAAAGGGGAAGGTCTGTCAAGCATTTGGACATGGCGTGGGCGAAGCGATAGTGAATAATATTTGCACGTGTTTTACGTCCAGAAATTGCGATAAGATTATGAGAGACGCCGCAGTGGAGGGCTCCGCAAATCACGACCACTTGGCGTCCTTTGACGCGAGCCTCAACGCAAGTACACGGGCCGCAAGCATTTTTGCCTGCATCGAAAATTCCTTCTTTTTATGGGGGGGGGGGGGAGGGATCACAGTAGAGCTCATTTGCATCCAAATAAAGTAAGGACCTAGCACGTTGATACGCGCAAGATAGAGTGCTGAATATCAATAGCGCAACCGCATTATGTATTTAACTTAACAATGCCAATGCATTCGCGATGCTGCAACACTACTCCAACTTGACCACCTTTTGTGCCTTCCAACGAACTCTTATATTCAGGTAAATTTAGCGTATGCGCCATATAAATTAGGCAAGCCGCGGACAGTATTTAGCATGTCGGTTCCGAACAGTTTGTCTAAGGAAAGCGCCCTATTTCTCCGTTACATTCTTCCGTTGGGTAATCAGACAGAAACATCAATTTGTTGCCTACATGTATGTGTGACGGCTTCTTTGATTCTATAATCAATAACGATTATGTAATGCAGAAGGGCTCTAAGGTCAACTTTGGTTGCTTCTTGATCGTTCTGACAAAACAGCGCACCCTTTACGGGACAGGTAAAAAGTGTGCTCTGTGTGCTCCAGTGTCTCGTGGTATACGCTGTTGTGTCACAGTGTTAATGATGACACTGTAGCTTTTGTAACAAATCATGTGTTACATAAACTCATATCTGCCTGTATTAGCCATCAAATTATATCATTTATGCTACGTACACAAGCCGATATTTGCAAGCGTAATAATCGTGTGACGTGCTATACGCTACTTAAAGATCGCGATTCGGCCCAGTCTGGATCAAATTTGTCAACACTAATTTGCTCCTTTCTGCAGCTTGTGAAAAGGAATCAATCAGGACCAATAAATTAGAAGCTTATCCATCCCGATTGCGATCACAAGGGACCATGTGACAATGGTATCAGTCAATGCTATTTGGCCTTCAGCGTTCGACCAAATAATTCACTTCACAACGTTATTGGTATCCATTCACTGCTGTTTAACCAACCGCTCACAGCAGGGGCATTCAAAAGCTGTATGATATGCATTCGTACACTATCATAGCTAGCCAGAAAAATCAGTTTTCGTTATTGTGGCCTCTTCCAGGCAAAATCGTTGTTTCTTTAAATGTGCAGCCTGTTAAGGGATTTCAGCTGGCTTAGTGTGGCTCACATTACTTCCTTTTGCTGGACGGAAGATTGCTGCCCTTCACGTGGGCGTTCAACTGAAGTGGCCAAAGCCTCTCAGCCACCGCAGAAATCACAAACACAGATCAACGTCGTCAACTTCACGTTTCTTAGCGTGAAGCCCGTTGTTGGGCGAGGGTTGGGTCAGGTACACAAAATTACGTAACGGGCCGGTATGGAACAAATTTGGGATACGTAGCAGTTCTGACATGTACGGCGAAGTACGACGCGGGGCTCGGGATGGTGCATCGAAATTCGGGGCAGTCCCGCAAAATCCGCGACTGTTGGTAACCCTATAGTGGCGCGGCGTGGCGGCGAAATGTAAAGAAATTAAACGAGCAAGTGGTGCCCTTCCTTCTACAGCCTACACACACTCATCACAAATGTGGTGATCCTTATTTTGCGCTTTCTTTTAGACGCAAAGCAACTGAAAACGGGTGTTTCTTCCATTCCTACCGTGGTATCCGCAGCCCCTGTGCATGTGCGTCTCCTACCTTTCTCTTTACTCTTTTGCACTCCCACCCTCTTTTTACGCTAGCAATCCTCTGCTCTACGGAGTGGTGCGCACGACTGATGGTGCGACAGCTGCGCACTAGGGGCGCCGCGGTATAGTACCGCGGTATAAAGTGACAGCACCCCTACGCCTCACGCACACAAGAAAATATTGTGTGCATGCCTTATACTACCACCAAGATATTTGTTTTATTATTAAACAAAACTTGATGAAGACGTGCAGGAACCACACGCAGTTTCAGTTTTCGATTTCCACCAGCAGTACAATTGTCATCACATCCACCAACCAGCGTTGTGGGCATTATTCATCCCACTGATGGAAGCTTAGAAAACCGAATGTGGATCGAAAAATTCTATGCTTTTTTTATTTCTACACTTTCCAGAGTAACTGCTGCAAGGTTAGACACATCAAGACGGTATACGTTTTTTTATTGCGACACAAAACTGAATAGCAGTGAAGGATTGTAGATAGTTCTTTCAATACCTTACTGAAAGCTTTTTGAGAGCAGCCGCAATAGACGCCATTCAGATATCTAAATTCGTTTTTGTTTATACCTTATGATTTGGTGTTTTTTCTATGAGTCAGAAAGTATCACTCAATAGTGGCTAAGGCTTTGGGTGAGAGTTTCTTTCATTCCGGCTCTCATTGCCAAATTTCACCTCACAAACCTGCGACGAATTTTACTCACAAAGAGACAAGCCGAAAGATATGGGATGCGTATGCCACGGTCATCAATCACCACAGCGTTTAGAAAATACGAGCCGGAACAGGTGACATCACGTACGATATCATGCGCAGAAGCTCCGCTCCTGTTTGTTTTCACTCTCTGCCAATAATACCTTCCCTCTGGTAAAGCTACACCTTGGTGCATGCGCGTCGCGCGTCACTAATGGACGAGTCTCTTTATCCATGGAAAGCATTGTCAATGTCACAGCTAGTGCTGTGGTCGTGCGAAAAAAAATGGCACTGGCTTGGGCTTGGTTGTTCAAGAATATATGTAGTGTAAGCTACAGACAGACAGACGAACTAACCACGTACGCATGGTAGGACGACTGGATGAACTACGGATGGACAGTAGTGCTATAGCGAGAGAGTGATCACACGCGAGCTAAGCGGCAACGCGCTAGTGACGCGCGACTCCAGGAACTTCCAAGATTTCGACGAGCCAACTGTGCGCCGCATTACGTCACTGCTCCTCGCGCTTGCGCAGAACTTATTACCGTAAGCCACGCGAAACGGCTCAACCTCGGCCATTGTAGGCTACGCTACAAAAATCAGGGACAAGACAAACCTCAGCGTTACTCTGTGCTGTCTGTTCAACAATATGGCTGCGTCGCCGAAGTTGTGCATATCCTTCTAGCTACCATTGCGATGCGCTTTCCTTTCGTAGAGGTTGAAATAGGGAGACCGGGTGAATGTATTTATGAATGAATGAATGAATGAATGAATGAAAAAAAACTTTGTTTTGGCAAATAAACTCTCCCGACGAAGGTGCAGCTGTCAGCAGAGGACCTCGGAAGCCTTTGCTCGAAGCTGGAAAAAAGGCTAAAGCCGGTCGAGACAGCTCAGGACAGGCAGAACAGGAAAACTAAGCAAAAGAAACAGCCATGTAGGCTAAGCGCCCATCGCAATTTTTTTTCCTGCTCACCCTCTCTTTCGGATGACTGCAGCACATGCTCTCTGAAGCGCCACTCCACGTTTGTTTACCCTAGGGCAACGGAGAAACATCGGAATCCTTCTGGCTCTTCAATGTTGGCCATCGCTGTGGAGGAAGAACAGCGCCTCCCCCGCATGGGCTCTGGGGCTGATCCGTCTTCTCTCGTCGTGCTATAGTTAGGGCTTTTCTTACTGCCTGGCCTATTTTACACTCAATAATACAGTGAAAAAACAATGATTGTTCTGAATTCCTACGTAAACACCGAACTACTGTAAACAAAATAAATTCGAAGCCTTATCAGTGCTGTGAGGTGGTTGGCCAGCTAAGCTGTGAGATCTGGGTCTCGTGTAGCCGAAGGTGTCATGGTATATTTATTTATTTATTTATTTATTCATTTATTTTTTTATTTTTTTATTTATTATTCATACAAGCACTTTACATTTCTACGTGGTAACACAATGTGGGAGAGAGGGAGAACATTTTGTTTGTTTAAGAGCGATCAAAGCAAACGAAAAGTGATCAAATGAGAACCATGACTGTGTATACGCAATGCCTTTGTTGCAAGAAATTTAAATGGCTAGTAATAAACACTGAGATATTAAAATGGTAATAGAAAAATTGGCGTATCAAACGTATAGCGAGAACCGATGGCATGCGAAGCGCGAAATAGGAAGGTTGATATCTTAATTTAAAGTCAGCACAACGTTATGAGGCAGACGTAAATTATGAGGTAAATGACTTCCATGCCATCATTACTATGTTAACGCCTGGCATTTGTGTTAGCCGTCCATTCACATCAAGTAATACTAAATTAGGTATATTTGAAGTTAGAGAAACAGCCGCCAGCGTGCTATTAGCGTAGCATGTAGTCATGTTTCACATAACAGACATGTCATGATTATCATGCTTGGACGTGTTATTTACCTTCATCGTCCGTTCGCTTCACGTATTACCAAATTTGCTATTTGGGAAGCTAGCAAAGCAACCGCCAGCGCTCCATGAGCGTGGCGTGCATTCATGACTTACAAGACATGCATGCCATGATTTCTCTGTTAGGGCCTGTCACTCACGTTTACCATGCAGTCATGTCATACCATACCATTTTTGCAATGTGTCATGTGAACGAAATCATCCCCAATATCAGCAAAAGCATGCTATGTAAATCATGACATTCATGACATACGGGTCACAATTTTCGTGTTATGACTTTTAAATTATGCTCTTCAAACCGTTATGTTATGCCATACCAATTTTGGTATAGATGGCATTATCGAAACAACCATGAGAGCTAAACGTCGTATGTGGCCAGACAGACAGACAGACAGACAGACAGACAGGCAGGCAGGCAGGCAGGCAGGCAGGCAGGCAGGCAGGCAGGCAGGCAGGCAGATAGATAGATAGATAGATAGATAGATAGATAGATAGATAGATAGATAGATAGATAGATAGATAGATAGATAGATAGATAGATAGATAGATAGATAGATAGATAGATAGATAGATAGATGATAGATAGATAGATAGATAGCTAGATAGATAGATAGATAGATAGATAGATAGATAGATAGATAGATAGATAGATAGATAGATAGATAGATAGATAGATAGATAGATAGATAGATAGATAGATAGATAGATAGATGTCAAAGTGGCCGAAGTTCGCTAAGAATTGATTCGCATTTCAAAACTTCAAATCACATGCGCCAACTGTACGCCGTGTGACGTCACTACGACTCAGGCATGCTCAGCGTAAGGCAAATGAAACTGCACAACCTCGGTCAGTGTAGCTTACGGGACCATACACAAAACTTTAGAGACCACACACAAATCCTGTTTACTCCTGAATATGATATCTCAAGTGGGAGAAACATACGGAAAAACATGCCGCTTGAATTGAAGCAAAAGAGTTGCTCTTGAATGAGTCTAAACTAATGCGTATTTGAAGTACGTCAAGTTTGACACGGTCCTCATAATTACTGCTCTGAATGGTGTTCTTTCTGTCGCAAAGAGGCCTCGAACTCAATCCTGAATTGCACGCCACTCAATCCTATGCTGCGCGCCAACGCTTAACAAATAATTTGTCTGAGTTTATTATGTACTTCATCACCTCTAAGAAGTCAGTATTGTAAACTACTGATATTTATAGTAATCAATATGTTACTAACGTGTCCTAAATATTCAAGTTGTGTTTTCGCTACTTTTTTGTTCATTTTAGTAAAAGTTTGTGTAGTGAAGTATATAAAGGTAGCGTCCGTACAACTGGTAGCAGTATTTGTTAGTTAAGGTATTGTATTGTTCTTTGTAGACTACTTTGTACTTATTAAGACAGTACTAATGATTCCCGAGTATTGAAAATTTAGTGCACACCATTCTCCGCAATTTCAGTTAATGTGTTCATAGTGCAGTATTTAAGCATAAAAGCCATAGAGCTAGTAGTAGAAATTCGTCACTCAAGGGACTAGGATTCTCTTTACGTGTTCCAGTATACTGGTGGCCAGCTCAAGGACCCGATACATATGTTGCGTGGAACGGTTGACGTGCAGTCGGTTGTGGCAATAGGTACTTAACGAGAAGTGAAGCCTATGTGCGCACGTTGTAACGATTGCCAGAAGGAAGGAATCATCGGGAGAGACGGTGCAATGCTTCCGAGTGATGAACGACTTCGCTCAACCGAGCGGAATTGCGGAAACTATGACGTCACAGGGCACTCAAAGCAATTGTCCGGCTGCTTATACTCTTGATTTTAGTAGCGTGCCGCGCAATCGCGCCAGTAAAACGTGCTTGAGCACACATGCCATTCAGCATACGGGTAGGAAGAGCTGAACTGTGTAGTGCGCTGTACGACAAAGATAGCCATAATACCCATTTCGGCGGGGCGCTTTTGCCATATATATATATATATATATATATATATATATATATATATATATATATATATATATATATATATATATATTATATATATAGAATTTCTTCATTAGCCCTGAAGAAGACCGGTCCACCGATCGCAGGTGTTAGAAAATAAAATTAAGGAAACCGCTAAGTTGTGCATTTTTTCTTTCAAAGTCATACACAAGTCATACATAGCACCAATTTGCTGGGTCGGATGTTCTTTATCTGACTTCCTCTTTCTCTTCAGCTAAAGACCTAGATGAGCTCGCGCCAGTACCCGAGCGCCGCTCCTGCTTCCTCACACTCGGCCACGCTGCGAAATTGAAAGGCCAGCCGCGAAACACCCCCGAAGGGTAGCATTGACTGTTGCGCGCTGTTCTCTCTTGACAACGCAGCAAGTTGGTCTGCAGAAGGGCCAGCGATATCTCTAGCGGGCGGTACTAGCTGTGCCTGGGTGGTCTTTCTTTGACCCGCCACGACAGGACGTGTCGAGGTGTCGAAGTCTCAGGTAGCCGGCTGCCGAAACAGGGCCGTTCATTGTTTCAAGGCTGCGCACTATAGGACCACACTTGAGAGGTCCGATAATTGTGGTCCTCCATTCGAATGGGCAGTAGTATGCATGAGCTTGTCAGGCATGAACATATAATAGACATTCCATGTGGTCAAGCAGTGGCGAGTTCGTAGGCGGCTTCGCCAAATGCAGTGGCTTGTAGGTGTCCGGTGCAGGTAGTGGTAATGTAGCTTCTTCCATCTGTGGCAAAGAACACGGCTGGCGAACGGTTATGTCCGCTGCGCAACAGGCACTGTGTGTTTAGAAAAAAATAGCAGCTTATCCACGGAGTGAATGATGGAGAGGGGGCGAAGCATCCATCAGTCCATACGTTCTTGCTTCCGTCCGTCCATGCGTCCGTCTGTGTGGCCACCCGTGCGTCCATCCGCCCGTCCGTGCGTACGTCTGTTCGTGCGTCTCCCGGCGTTGGTGCATGCATCCCCCCTTGCGTCTGTCCATGCGTCCATCCATCCGTGCAGCCATCCGTGCATCCGTCCATGCATCTGTCTGTGTGTCCGTTCGTCCACCTATTCAACACTCCAAGTACCACCATCTCGAATCTTTTCATCATATATTCCTCATATAGAAGCACCACAATCCAGTGGACATTCCAAGGACTAAAGGAGAGGAGGCAGACGCACACTTTCTTACGGCTTGCGCTTCGTGTCTACTTCCCACCTTTAACCACCTCGAGTTCATGGTATATACTAGTTCACTGTATTCATGGCACTACGCCCCAACGCTCGCTAAACCTTTCTAAAACCAAGGGGGTTACGCCCAGCGAGTATAACGTAGCAACCCTTTCTTGTCAGACAGTGCTCAATGTACAGCTGCTAAGGAGGAATCAGAGACAGGAGAATTCGGCTTTTAGTTATTGCGCACGCTGCGAATTTTTTATTGTTAAAACCCGCACAGAAGAAATCTCCGACCGGGACCACCTAGGACGTCAAAATGTAAGACTGGTTACACACTACTACTACGACTACGAGGGACGAACGGGTGCCGCTATAAGGAGCTTCACCCCTAAAATGGTTAACGATTTAGTGTACTCGGTACTCTTTTATGGGAGAGATGAAAGCCGTCCCGGATCTACGTTCAGATAAGCGTTTGAAACACTCGAATGGTGAGGGACAGGCCTACTTACATTTGTCGCACTTGCTAGTGTGGCCGCTTTATACTGTAGGTAGTACGTATAAGGCGCGGCACGGGCGACTGTACTGAAAGGCGGCCTTCGTAGTTACGCTGGTCACACCCTTAATTTCGCGCCTCGTTTTTCGATAAGCCATGCAACCTCGATTGTGGCCCCGCCGCGGTGGTCTAGTGGCTAAGTTACTCGGCTGCTGACCCGCAGGTCGTGGGTTCGAATCCCGGCTGCTGCGGCTTCATTGCCGTTGGAGGTGGAAATGTCGTAGGCCCGTCTGCTCAGATTTGGGTGCACGTTAAAGAACCCCAGGTGGTCGAAATTTCCGGAGCCCTCCACTACGGCGTCTCTCATAATCATATGGTGGTTTCGGGACGTTAAACCCCACATATCTATCTACCCTCGATTGTGCACTTATCGGAGATGAGTCGTTTATGATATTTCTACCTTATAATTAATCAAGGTCACTTATTGTTTCACTGATTGCCTAGATATGACCGAATAGCAGTCGTTGTTACTTGTAGCAACGGAAGCGTTGAGCCGATCCTGTTCTTGGCGTGGAAGAGAGACACAGGTAATAGAAAGCATTACGCAATTCAATTGAAAGAAAGAAGGAAGGAAGCAAGCAATGAATCTAAAAAGAAAAAAAAGTTGAAGATGTAAAGAAAAAAGCAGAAAAGAAGGAGGAAACGAAGAAAATAGAGAAGAAAAAGATGGAAGGAAAGAAGCAACGAAACACAAAGAAGAAATAAAAAATAAATAAATAAGTAAATCGAAGAAATACGAAGCGAAAGAAACTAAACAAACAAGAGAGAAATGCAGAAAAAAGGATAGAAAGAATGAAAGAAAGAAGGAAGGAAGGAAATTCTAAAAGAGATAGAAATAAATGTACAGAGAAAGTAGTATCAGGCACCTATACCTAAAGCTTCATTTGAGAATGTTTTTCCGACAGCGCAAGATTCACCGGTTTTGTTTGGGTTTTTAACCTTACATGCAGGAAATACACGTTACGGTCGGAGCCTTCCTTCTTCAGTGCCTCTGAATGAGCAATTGGTTAATACAGTTTAATAAACTGTACTAAGTTGGCCCTGTGGGGCTAAGTATGCCCTAGCTTTAACCTCTCGGAAAACAGACGAAATAACATGTGAAACGTAAATGCAGGCGATTGAATACGTACGCCATCGGCTGGCTGCATGCCAATTGCGCGCGTTAGTTTTTAAATTTAGTGACGGGTTTCCTGGCCATGATTTTTTAGGTTCAACGTATATCTATAGCTGCAACAGATCATCTGGTTTCCCTTAGAACGTCGCAATGCAAAGTTCGTGGAACGAAGGAAGCACAAACACTGATACAAACACCGATACTTCGTCGTAGTTAAAAAGTTGTGGCCTCTAATCCTTGCACAAGACGAGAAGCGGTAATACGAGGGCTCGAACTTATGCGTAGAAGTAACGCAATGACAAAATGAAAATAGGCGTGCTGCACATCTCGAAGCCTGTAATAGCGTAAGTTCATTTCGGCGTGAGCAGCCGTCATTGGTGATGCGCCGAAAGTGCACCCGTTTCTGGTAACACTCTTGTAAGCTGGTTTTCTTGTCAGCTTCTCAGATTCTTGTAAGCTTGTTCATGTTACGAGTGGGTAAAATGAATCTCAAAATGGGCATGTGCCAGTTAAGTTTACGACCTAGCTTTAATGAACGTGGATAGATTATTGACTCCACCCAGGTAGGTGCGGAAAACAAAAGAAGTGTCGTTGTCATAACGCTGCTACCTCAGTTATCGCGAAAACAATTGACAAGCCGAGAAATAACATGCCGTAGAAGCGACGCCAGAAGCGCGTTCCTGCCCCAAAGAACACTTACGCTCGCATTCACAATCGCTCCTCGACTCGACCTTCACCCTTCACTTGACACAGTTGAGCACTGCGCCGCTGCTCGACTGAAAATGACTCTGGGCTACTCAAGAACCGTAGCAGATCACCGCTGACAGGCAGTGGCTCGCCCTGCCTAGAGATGGCGCTGCCATCGGCTTTCTCAAGTGAAGGTGAAGCGTTGAGTAAAGGAACGTCCTTGAATACGGGGGTTAGTATGCGGGGGTCTTTCTATCTTGTAAAGTTGGAAAGTGCTATCTCGAGTTTCTCGATAATGCTATCGCCTATATTGCTTCGCTAGCCGGAGGCATTGCAACTCTTGTGCTGCGGTATCGAATGGGAATGTGAAATGTCAATGATCACAAATATTCTTGGCAACACGTTTTCTGCAATAACCACCAGTTGTCACAGTGCATGTGAGTCGGTGCACGAGCACCCAAGCAGAATGACAACTGGTGTGATGAAATTGCCACTGGTGCAGACACTGCCAATGATGAATCATTACTTGGAGAACAACTAAGACGTGTGACGCGAAGTCGTGTAGAAGCATGACGCATTTCGCAAGTTTTGGTAGTCAGTTTTGGTTGTCAAAACAGAGCGTATTGATAGCTTTCCAACTATTTCTCGTCCATCAATTCAATATTCAGCAGCAAAAATGTCTTAGCGTGTAGAAAAATTTCGGAGAAGTGTTCTGAAAAATGCTGGCTGCTTAATATTATGATCTGGGGTTTTAAATCTCAAAACCACCATATGATTATACAAAAAGCCGTATAGTGAAGGGCTCCGGAAGTTTCGATCATCTGGTGTTTGTGACACAATAGGCATGATGGCTGTACGAAGACACATGTTATAATAGACTTCGTCTATCTCGTTCACCACTACTGCACCACACCACTCTCGTTTGGTTCATCACATAATCTTTCACATGACTTTGACACCTTCCGGAGCACATAAAACGAAGCACCTTTTTCTATAGTCATACTGCTTCCTCGTCCCTCAAGATGGAGCTGTCATTTCGCAATTAGGCGTCACTGAACGAGAACCGGACACCGCCATGCTCTCGGCATTCGATCCGCTGATCCTCTATGCTGGTCATCTTCAAAAAGAGAGGCCTTCAATCACCTCTCGACGGCCACGCTGCGCACCCGACCGTGCGATTCCCTAAATAACCTCCGCATGCACGCGTAAGCGGCCGGGGAAACTTCCACCTGTTGCATCCACTGACGAAGACATACAGTGAATTGCGCAGGACGGCTTGTAGTCTGTGAGGAATGTCTACGCGATTGATGCTTACCGTACAGGCGCCATCAATTGCTTAGACTAGGCGCACGTGCGATAGGCCTGCCTTGCTGGACTCGTGTCAAAAAAGTTAAGCGGCGTAGAGAAGAAGGAAAGGGGGATGGTTGGAGTAGTTGAACGACAAGCACTAAGCTGCGCTTCTCTCTCTCGTGAGTGCAGTAACGTCGGGACTTACGTCACCGGATGTTTGGTAAGCCCGCGGAACGGGCCTCTCACTGTGTAACTATTTGCTTGCGATTAAGCTCTTTCTCGAAACCCGGCCCTGCGTGAGTGACAAGCCTATACACTCGACCTTTCCTGGCGGGCTTTAACAGGCTTAGACATGCGAGAGGGCTACTTATGGGTGTTTTTTGAGCCACCGCCGGAGATTGTCGAAGCAACATGTCACCGCTATTCTGTATAAACAGAAAGGCCTCACGTCTTACATAAAGCCAATGAACACCGAGGCTCCCTTCTCTAATATTACTTTTTTTGTCAGAAGGTCACCACGCATCCGCACCCTGAAGTATGCTTAGTGTGACTACATACTACTTCTGTAGAATCACGCATGCGCAGAGTACAAACATTTTCTACATATATAGGATAGACAAGCGGCATCTGGTGACTTTCTGTTCATCTCCTCTAAATCACCACCTCTGGATACGACGAACGGCAGGATAGATGGATAGATAGATATGTGGGGTTTAACGTCCCAAACCACCATGTGATTATGACAGACGCCGTAGTGGAGGGGTCCGGAAATTTAGACCACCTGGGGTTCTTTAACATGCACCCAAATCTGAGCACACGGGCCTACAACATTTCCGCCTCCATCGGAAATGCAGCCGCCACAGCCGGGATTCCATCCCGCGACCTGCGTGTCTGCAGCCGAGTACCTTAGCCACTAGACCACCGCGGCGGCGCGACGAACGGCAGAGGTGCAGCAAGTAGAAGAGTCATCTAAAAAAGAGTAAATTTGCAAGGATTTGTCGAGGGGCACTTGCAAGTAATGAAATCTCTTGACAAGCGCCTACTATTTCTTGTATACAACTAAGACATGTTAAAAATGTGAGAACGCTACGGCTGCAGGGTGCAATTTTGACCATCTAGACGCCACAAATTAACGCCTCATGTCACCCGGCAGCTGATGTCCGAAAACGCATGGGCTAGATTCCGGCCGTGCCGGTCGCATTTCGATGGAGATGAAGGACTAAAGGCCTGGGGTGCTACGCAGGATGGCCCGAGCTTCTCGGGCGGGCGAGTTTGCTCCGAGCTCGCTCTACGGCGACCAAGACAGCGAGGAGCACGTAACAGCGCTGATAAAAATTGCTACAACAACGTGCGTGGCGTCAGAAGCGAATCTTGGGCTTTTGCGGTGGCCATCAAACAAACACCGTGTGCGTACACGTCAGCGCTGCCACTTAGTCAACATTTCAGCAGTGCAGGAACGTCACCTTGATTGTCGCGCAAACTTTTTTGCCAACTGAACACGCGCCTTCCACAGGCGTGTTCGCGGGCGTTTGTCCTCTTTCGACAAGGTGGGTCTTTCGTTGCACCTGCTGCATGGAAATTTCCACTCTCCAAGGCAGCAAACCTGCACAAGCAGCACACTTGTTCTGGTCGTTTCGCTTCTATCAAATATCGCAGGTAAATGTAATAGCAGGTTGCCTCTAGGAGCGCTCGCATCATTGCGGCGACGCGGCTGTGAGTATACGTCGTCCGCGTGGTGAAATTGAATGCGATACGTAGTAGCTACGAAATGATATATATATATATATATATATATATATATTATTTATGCGTGTGTGTGTGCATAGCCTGAGGCATAAATTTGTTAGGTGAATCGTTCCGCTCACTGGCGTTGCCGCGTGAGTACTGTTCCTCGGCAAGAGAAAAAGTAGTGAGTGGGCTAGATCTTCACCGCGGGCGTCTGTCAATCAAACTGATCGACCCATGAACTCGAATACAAGCTCGTTGTTTCTGGGAAGGCCTCACTTTAACTTGTGTCTCTCATGATGTCTGTGTGAATGCCAAGCGTTTGATGCGGTGGACGCTAAGCAGCCGCTTCTTTGCATATACAATATTTGGTCACCTTGCACTGTCATAGGGTAGCTTGTGATAACCTGGATTCTTCCAACTTGACGATTCTGTCGTGTACTCATCTGCGTGTTCTGATTTGAAGTGATGGCCGCAGCAGCTCTGTTTTAATCTTGAATATAGTTATTACCCCCGGCTTAGTGAACATAACACTGAACAGTGTTATGTTCGATGTAATGTCTCAAATTTAACGGCCTTAATTATATCGGGTACAGTTAGCAAAGCCTTCATTAGTATAGAGCAATTTACCGCAATTATTATTGGCCCGATAATAATAGTCTTCATACTGGTAGCATTTAATTAACACGGTTTAACGTAGTGTGCTCATGATTAACGTCGCGTTAATTAGCATAATTTAGTGCGTAAACTATAGTGTTTTAGTTAGTACAGTTCCAGTTTTACACGGCTTCATTGCCAAGGTCTTATTTTATTAAGATGGGGCGTAAATACCTCGGTCTTACTACGGCTTGGCTTTATTACCTTGGTCATTACTTGTCTTGGCCTAACTAACCAAGTATACTGCCCAGTGAGATAGCTAATTAGCCGGCGGCACGTAATCGGGTGCTCGCGAATGATGAAGGCACTCACCGGCCTAGCAGCGCGCTAGAATGTATGGACTAACCATAATGATTAACACGTGGCCTCTGGTTTAGCTGCGGTCATGATCTTGTGAGGCGCTTGGCCAGAATGAATCTCGGAGGCCACTGTGCCGATTATTTTAGAGTACAATTAAATTGCAGGCGTTAAAAGCTTCAAAATAATTTAAACTGCTTGTGCCATTAAAATACACTATCATGAAAAGATAATTACACCTTTATTGCATGAGTTCACTTTTCCTCGGAGGAACGACAAAGAAATGAAAGATGCCTATGATTTGAAAAGACCGCCCGACTTTGTGCTGTAAGGTGTCGATGCACATTTAAGAGCTGGTGTTCGTATACTAAATGGCGATTCCTACAAGGAGACCCTCCCGTCACGTCCAGCCACAAGGTGTACCAAGAGGGATTCATGCCCATTGGTTAGAGACTTCAAATGCACGGATTCTCTTCATGTTTTTCAGAGTGCTCTGAGCATCGGTCGTTATATGAAGCTACTGAAATATAGGCGTTTCACTTGGAAATACAGGAGTGGCACACATCGTTCTCCACAGGCCTACCCGCCCTACTGCATATACCGCCTACCCAATGTCGTTTGTTACCGACTGACACTTATCACTAGCATTTATAGTCCAATTTACAACTTGCGCTGGTTATTCTGAACCCACCCCACTGCTAGGCTGTTTGGCGGCACCCGCAGTCCACGTGTCTCAATATTCGTCGTGAACATTGGCTCAGAATTCAGGCCTCTCTCATTCCACAGCTTTATTCGGGGTTCATGTTCCTTTAAAATGTGATAGCTCCTGCTTAGTGTATCGGCATGCTATTCCACGCTTAACGTTTATCTAGGCATAGCCAAGCTTTTCGAGGGTGCTTTCGCGCTATCAGATAAGCTCGAACTTTCCCATCTTGTTGCCTGTGTGCTTAGATCAACTACATTCAAATGCTAGGATTTCGGAGTAGGCTGTTGACATAGATGTTCCTTTGTTTATTACCGGATGTCTAGCTCTTACGCCTGGAGTATGCGTGTGTTCTGCTACTGCTTGTTCGCTTTCTTTGTTTCCGCTTATGGCGTGTTGTAGGTCATCGGACTTACCAAGAGCACTTGCACTGTATGCTGATCGTACTCCATTCTTGAAGTCCACGTCCGGGACTCGCGAGTGTCTTCACCGTCCTGCACACATGACGCAGGTATCCTGTATTCACGGGAAGATTGCGTAGCTCCAGAAATGCGAGCGCTCTGCTGCTCATCCACCAGTTGCCGTACTCTCACGTCAATGGACGAAAAATGTTTCGAACAGGTGGCATTGCTAAAGCTGACGTTTTGAAAAGCGCACTTGCCAGTAAGAATGCTGCAACGGAGGATGCTACTTTCACCGTGACAAGCCTAATTGTCCATTGATACCTCTTAAACTTCCGTGCATACACAGAAGGCTTCATTCATGCTTACAATTTTGAGGGTCGTGACCTGTCACAACTCCTTCGCTTTTAAATTTACTACCTCAAGCGTAAGCAAAAAATACAAGTCCTTTTGCGACTTGTGCGGGCACTGTGTCTAGTGGTTTTCTTCTTGTTCTTTGATTTGTGCCTGCTGCTGACATGTCAGGATGGCGATGCTGCCGAGTAGAGTGATATTCGCTTGTTCCCCATCCCCTGTTTGTGTATAAAATGTAAAACAAAGAGTTGGTTGTTTTGGCCTTATGTCTTTCTCTACATTCGTGCACAAATGGCCTCACCGTTCGAACCTCGACAAGTATCACAAGTCGCCATCATTCTAGTGGCATCACTGGGCTGACTTGTCGTGCTGTACTCGGGCATGGTGTGTGCACATAACTTTTCGAGCATTAGAATTATCTCACAATTCAGGCGTTTCTTAAGGCTCCTTTATGCTCATTCACGTCGGCGGGTAGCATGAATCGCGCGAACATTTGTGACTGCAGTGACTTGTGTTCTCACATGCGTGTGACATATACCCGCCGACACACACGATTTGCATCTGCTTTCACACGACTTTAATTCCTAGTTCACACTAAAACATCCGCTTTCCACAGCGACCGAAGTTCCCCTGCTGCCGAAACATAGCGTCGTTCGCACTGGACGTGCCCCGCGCCGCCGAATATGCGATCTACCACGGGGTGAACGCGGGATGGATGCGCTGTCACCCGGTTGTTGTCGCGGCTCGCAAACGCCACTACGCTATCCGGTGGTGTATACTTCGACGATTTTCGTACGCAAGAAGCAAGAAAAGACAGTACTGCTTACTTTGCTGGCAAGTGGCTGTCTTGTAATGCCGAAGAGCAGAAAAACCACCGACGCCAGCGGCGTTGGTGGGTTCGTTTTGCTCTGCAAGACCGCAACAAGCTCGTTTACGCCAACAGCAAACTCGGTCACCTCTTTCACGAAATACGGAGGTGAAGTAGGCACAGAGTAGGTTAAAATTCCGTTGGTTTCAACATTCAGGTACGTGCACTGCGGCATAATAAGTGAGTAGGGCTTGGCCGCCATTTTTCAAAATTCCTTGACTAGCACTCCTATTGGTCCGCGGTGACCGATTCAGCGGCAGACGCCGCAAAAATCGGTCCGAGAGCGATTGGTGCGGAGAGGGCCCT
Organism: Rhipicephalus annulatus; assembly: GCA_013436015.1. Classification (NCBI taxonomy): domain Eukaryota; kingdom Metazoa; phylum Arthropoda; class Arachnida; order Ixodida; family Ixodidae; genus Rhipicephalus; species Rhipicephalus annulatus. The sequence continues at coordinate 31,923 of WOVY01009956.1, read as the reverse complement.
TTCGGCGGATCTCGCCGCCGCCGAACCTGATTCGGAGCACTTTCGGCGGCCGGAATTTTTCCGCTCAGTGTGAACGCGGCCTTACTGCTATTGTCCGTGAAATAGGCTGACACCCTGTTTCTCCGCGTGTGATGGTTCAGAGGTTTGCGACTGGATTCGTACTACTGCAAAACTAAACCGGGAGCAACTTAGCCAAAGTTAATGCTTCATATTCAGGGAAGTCGCTTTACGATTAACTTGGTCACGCCCCTAGCGCTGGTCGCACGTGTGCATGAGCCTTCTAACATGCAGATTTCGGTGCAATGTCGCGTTCTGCAAAGAGGTAATATTCACAGACTCATGTGTCACGTTTAGATGTTAGACGTTCAATAAAGCTTGATTTCGCGTTCATTCGAATATCTGCTATGTGTCTGCTCGACTTTTCCCGATATACATTGAGGCACAACATTTCAATCTAAATAAAATTTACTTCGTGAAACACGTTCGCCATCAAAAGTTGGCCACGTTGTAATGAGCGAGAAACTATTTGAAAGATTTATTTTCTATTTTCTTTTTAAATAAAAAAAGGAAAGAGTATTCACAAATACTTCACAACGGCTAACCCTTTACACTTGGTTAATACGAGCTTACAAACAAAACCTCATATATATATATATATATATATATATATATATATATATATATATATATATATATATATATATATATATAAGTATATATATATCGGTGAGTCGAAGTTTGGGCAGAGCAAACACACTGATATAAAACCTCAGTATCCTCAAAAAAAAAACACTAGAGCGTTTTCAGTGCTCTTCGGTTTATTCTAGACGGCCGAGGGCCTACAGTACCATCATCATCATTACACATAAAAAATAGGTCCTCGAAAAAAATCTAATGAGAAGAATATTATTTGGCTTGTCTTGGCCACCCAATGAAAAGTCCCGCCTCCTACGAGTCTTCAAAAAGTGTACAAGGACCTCCAAAAGACAGCTAAGTCGTATTTTTAAACAGAGTTCTACTTGAGAAACGTCAGTACTCATCAGCAAGCGTAATCTTTTTTTATTTTTTGAATGCGCGCAGGGCTTTTGAGTTGCCACGAAATAAAATGCAAGCGTTATGAGTGGAATGCGCTCTTGAATCACCCCTCACGGAGTAACATTTCAGATAGATTTGAGTCGTCGCTCAGCCACCGTTAGAGCTTCCACCTGACGTCATCCACCACTGCCTGTCCTCGATATTTTGAAAAATTATCAAACTATTTTTTTTCGTTTTATATCTTCCTGTTTTTTTGTGCGCGCTGTAAATCAGGCGTTTGCGTCAACCGAGTCGGTTTGCCGTGAAAAAGTCAACACGATTATTTTTCGCGTGAAATGTCGGACACTTAGGGTGCCCCATTAACGCGTATAAATGGCACGTGCGCGGAATTGAGATTTTTTGGGGGGCGAAAGATGCACTGACATTTTCGGGTGACACTTCTTCAATGACTCCCGAACGCCCGACGTGATTCGTGGGCGACATGCAGTTGATGAAGGGCCCTGCTGTTGACGTCATCTGGCGAAACTACCAATTACACAAAGTTTGACCTATACAGATATTGCAGCACACATAAAAATGTATTTAGAAAACGTGTTTGACGGTTTCGAGTACTTCGTACTCAACTATAGGAGAGCAGTGCGCCGTCCTTTGCTAAAACCAGGATAGTTAACATTGCCACTCCCTGCAGTACCTCCATCAGAAAACAACGCCAACCTAAATGACCGACGTGTTCTCTCGAACACTACAGTATATTTGTATGTGCAATGAAAGTCAAAGTTCGCAGGCCATGCTGCCATACATATTATAGTGGTCTAGAAACTTTTCACTAGCCCTGAATATAAGCCTGTAATGAGTTCTTTATTTTGCACACATACATTTAAACGTGGTGCTACTTAAGCCCTAAAATTTTCGACCATTGTCGTCGAGGCTCGCCGTCCTTTAGTCATGCGAAAAAATCTGTGAGCAAAACTATCTACAGAGCGTATACACAGCGCGTATATAGTTTAAAGATAGACCACAGTGTGTGCATCCATTCATTTGTCTTTTCATACGTACAACAGTCAATCCTTTCCACTAGTCGACGGCTTCAACGTAGGCATCATGGACCTTAGAAACTACCTTCACTCCACCATCAGCATTCCCATCGTGAATCGGCAGTCATTTCTTGTCACAGACAGTCCCCTGTAAATCAATCGTGGTCGTAAAAGAGGCCGTATGGTCATGAGAAAAGTAGCCACTCTACATTCATTCAATGTTGCTTCATTAAAACTGAAGACGATTCAGTCCCAGCGAGTATAAGAGAAGGTGAACTCGATGCACGAATTATAGTAGCATAAACAGTGATTGATCGGAATACAGAACGATAAGACACCTTGGGGGTGGCTCGTCTTGTTATCCACTCACGAACTATACGCAGTGACGCGCCGATGCATCAACTGATCTAACAGTCGTCCTTTTATGTCAACCTTTTGTGACTCTTCTCGGCGAAAAGTTTCACAGAATATTCCGTTTCTACCGAGAAGAAGTTCAGCGTGGGATAGATGGATGAATTATAGGATACGTAGCATCTATATTTCTACGTAGAGTCTCTTCATGTGCGCTGGAGGCAGCGCGTACATAAAGGCTTCCTTCATCTACGGTGACATGCGCGCCGCCACGCTCAACGAAAATAAACGAGAAGAGCTAACATGGCATCACCTACTCCGATTACGCTGATCTTACTACAAAAATAGAGAAAGGTCAATTCATTCTCTGTTCATTACAACGCAGTGTTTCTATTTTTTGCACAATTTATTTTGACCTTTCTTTTGACTTTTCTGACACCAATGTCCTAATCATGTGTTAGGCCTACTTATTTCGATCGCGGGCGTGTTGAGCTTTCCATTGGCGTCCCTAGTAATCGAAGCTCCATGTTGGCTCGTTCCCAAGCGTGCAGGTGTATTCGGTGACCACCTAAGAATAAATACAAGCGCCACTCTGAAAATTGCGGCTCACCTGTCCTTCATCCGTTTGAGAGAGTCGTGTTGCGTGGTTTTCGTTGCGACCATACGTACTTTCTCGCTGATAAGACCGATACTATGCGCAACATTGATGGAAAGTTTGTATATAGTCCCTTTGAAACATCCAGTTTGAGACAGAGTGATGTAGAAAACTTTGCAGACATTGCGCAGAAATTCAATGTTTTTTGACTGGAAACGACGGAACATAACATGTGTCTGTATAAAAAATCCCCAATCTGAAGAAGCGAGTGGCACTCGTCTTCACAGAAATCAGCAGATTTGACGAGCCACCTATGCAAATTTTCTCGGGGTTGGTGAGTTACGGTTCTAGGTAGTAAACGACTACAGGTGGATATCTCAACATTCAGTGAGAACATGCGCCCTGGTTTCTCTCGCTTCCCCACAGCATGAACATTTTTCGCTCTTGTTTGCTGAATCTCGCTTCATAACTACGCGTTCTAATGCAATCTGACCTCTTCAAGCAGCACATTGTGCTTTCCCTTGAGTCATTATAAAAAGCCTCTCTGTATTTTGTTCAGCGCTTCCGCTAACTAGAGCTCAAGCAGAATTGGGAGCTTCTAGGTGGGAGCCCAACCCAGCAATCTGCCTGAAATCATTGAAGTTTACCTCTCTGTATTTGCCCTTCAGGGGTGGCAGACACGGCTGCTGCCGCCGAGGGACAGCGCCCCCTACAAATGTCCTGAAATGCGGGGAGTGTGCAATTTTACAGAGTAAAAAAGTTCATGAACACTTTGTAAATTGTAAAGTGTGTGTGGTGAAATCCTGTGGCCATTGCACAGGTCGGTCGGTCGGTCGGTCAGTCGGTCAGTCGGTCTTCAGATTCATGGCGCAACCCACCACAGAGGATCGGCCATGAAATGGCCGGTACCTCGTTTTTGAGATCAAATTGTTTTACCAACCGAGATATTTAGACAGAGATGTTTAAACAAAGACCAGATTGGTAAATGATGGATCAGAAATAAAATAAATATATGTAATGAAAAAACCCAACAAGCTGATATAACTTGAAATAAAGTGAAATTATGCCTCAGCTTAACATTCTATTCATTTTGTTGCCTTTAGAAAATCGCATGCGGCGTGATAATGCCATGTCTTATTTCGTTTTTATTATTTCACACTGAACATTTATTTTTGATCTTTTTATATTGATTTCTTTACATTCTCATCAATCACGCTGAGAGTGTGCAAGAGCGAGGTTACAGCTGGCATTAAGCCAGGGCACAGACGAATGGGCCGACGAAAGTATCTTCCTCCGAAGCAATGGTCTGAAGGCAATCTTCGTCGCTAAGCTCGGTTCGATATTTATTCGCCACAAGGAGCCTGTTAGAAGACTTGCAAAGTTCGGACAAAATTTACCATAACAGTTCGCTGATTCAGTCCAAAATATTTCATATCACCGATCGTTGATTTCAGGATGCTTAGAAAAATTCACCAAGGCGTTCAAAACATGGATTCATAACCAGCGACACAAATGCATACCTCTGAGAAAAGATCAACCATCTCAGGCGCATTCCTTCGGTAAACTTAGTTGATGGTCCTTCCTGTAACTAGCGCCACTCAGCTCTCCCATAGTAGAGTACCTCGTACTCTAATTCGTTAACAACTTTTTCTAAACACACCCTTAAGACTTACGTAAATGTACGTAGTGCAGAGTGGCAGCAAGGGACGGCTTTATGCTCTCCCATAGTAGAGTACGCAGTACTCTAAATCGTTAACCAATTTTCCTAAACACACTAGCTGTTCTGTGAGCACATAAGCTGTGTAAGATATATCCGGAAACAAAATTCTCTTAAACGAGCTTTGCTTGCACACACGTCCTTGTGCACCACCTCCACAGTGTGATGTCCACAGCAGCTTCATGCTCCCCAGTAGTAAAGTACCTCGTACTCTAAATCGTTAACTTTTCTAAACAGTCAAACGCCGTGTGAGTTACGAAAGAAGCCCTCATAGAAGGGTCAGTGTAACTCACAATCGTCAAGTCGTCCACGGCGTAATTTTTCTCGACAAGGCCTCGTCAAGTGAGGCCCACGGGACGGCTTTATGCCCTCCCATAGTAGAGTACCTATAGTGCTCTAGATCGTTACCCACATTTCTAAACACACAGGCTATACAAAGTCGCATCGCATGTATCCCACCGCTGACGATTATTATCTTGGCTTTGCGTCGTCATTTTCTACGTGAGGTATGAAACATACTGCCTTCATTTTTTTGCGTGAATCTCGTTGAGACATGGATGCAGCTCACACCAGTAATATAATAGTGTTTGTTTTAATTTACTCATTTTTACTTGTAATTTTGAATGCGTGAGAAAGACGTGCCCTTTACGCCTACCTCGAACGGTAAGTGGCGTCTGCGTCGATAGATAGTTGTAGTATGCCGGGCTTACTGGGATACCGGGTGTACCGTGATAACGGTATCGAAGTGCGCATGCGCAGATACGTACGTCACCCGTACCACTTATCGTACGCTCGATATTTTTCAGATTTAACGTTATTGTGGTAGCGTAGGCATACGTAGTGTACGTGAGCATGGCGGTGCTCTCGGACGCCCGCCCTGAAGTGATTTTGGCGTAGTTGTTGATTCACCTTTTTCGCAGCGAACGACTGTTTAAAGTGGCTTCGCTTGCCTTCAGTTAGCTTCGATGACCGCGTATTACGAATAAGTTGACGTAGTTTTTGAGATAGCTTACTATTTCGAATGCGTCTAGGCCTAACTACAAACGTAAATAAATCGGCAACATAAATGTTTTCACGTTTGGTGCGTGCTTCATATTTATTTACTTTTATTACTAAAGTAAATTTCTAACAATGCTTCGCGTGGTAGCATAGGCAAACATTCTCGTTCAGTCTTGCTTTTCACTGTTCTTTAACTTATTACCCATTCGATAGATGACGCCACCGTTCCAGCTGGAGCACGTAAACCACGTAAATGCTATCCCGCTAAACTATAAGACGCTGTTCACAACGATAGTTTGCTGCACGGTGACGCCATTCCCTTAACCTCCGCTATCACGCTAACGGTAAACTATAACTGTCTAATACGAAACTCTCATTGCGCACAGCCATTATTTTCCACAGCGATACGGAACACATCACATGCCGGGCTACTTCTCGTAGAAAGCATGTGCAGAAGCTCAACCATGGTAGCTTTCCCTTCATTTGCAAGACAACTTGTCCATGAGCATACTATGTTTTTATACGCCAGCTGCGATGCTCTGGAAGTTGTGCAAGTTCGGGCTGCGAGGTATGTAAATACGCACGTTTGATTTTTGGCACTCGTCGTTCTGACCGGCTAGGATACTGGCCAATGCAGGCACCGTACAGTCCAGTTTTCCTATATAAGTGCTTCGTCAGAATGCAAAGCTTAGCGCATGAACAAATCAATGTGGAGGTTTAGAATAGCGAACCGCAAGCCCTTGCGGTGCAGTCACTGCGACTGCGCATACGTCGTGACGAGAGCCGCCGTTCGCGCTTGCGGCCCGCCCGCAGAAATTCCGGAATAGCGTGCGGTGTGTGTGGCCCGCGAGACCCGAAAATCGCTGTGTGTAGCTTCCGTGGATATTGGTTTGCGGTCGGGACTAGTCTCTAGACTTTTCTCTGGTGGTAGCAAACGCTATTCTAAAACATCATATGGCGCCCGCAACTACAGCAACGCCCGCAACGCCTGCGAACGTAATACTAAACTTCTCCGTTATTGAGACGGGGTCGGCGAACATAGTAAGCCATGCGCGTGTCTTCCTTCATGTATGAGAGAGTGGATTGTGGCCATGATGCTAGGGGGTTGCGTGCACGCATCTGTTTTCTACGTCTCCCTGTTATGGTGGTGCAAAAACGTTTATTGTCGTGGGCGTTAAACTGCGAAAAGCTTCACATCTCGTTGCAGCGTCAATTGGCAACGCAGGTTTCTTCTTTCTCGCGCCAGCACCATGTGTGTTTGGCCTGCACTACTGCTGGGCATGTTGCAACGTCACCGCAGACGCCACGCGAAGCAGCCGCCCGTTTTGGTTTTGACACATCATTTCTGGGCTATTTATAGCCATCGATAGTTTTCTACCGGAACTTTTTATCACTTTTTTATTGGTGCAGCCACGGCGGCCGTATTTCGGTGGAGGCGAAAATGCTGGAGGGCCGCCTGCTTTGAGTTGGGTTCACCTTAATCAAAGAAGCTCCGGTGGCTGAAATTTCCGCAGCCCTTGTTTACAACGTCTCTCATAAGGACATGGTGGTTTTCGGACATTAAACGCAATTATTATTATTATTATTATTATTATTATTATTATTATTATTAAATATTATTATTATTATTATTATTATTATTATTATTATTATTATTATTATTATTATTATTATTATTATTATTATTATTATTATTATTATTATTATTATTATTATTATTATTATTATTTATTATTATTATTATTATGTTTGTCGAAAGCGCGACTGAGACGCTGCTCTACGAGTGCGCTTTAAACGCTTCAGCCAGCAAAAAAAAACAACAAAGTTCCTGTGACAAGCTTAGCAGCAGAGCTGCTTACAAACAACATTGTGGTCTATGAATAGCGCACGCACGTAAATGCGGGCAGTATAGAAATAGTAAAAAAACGTGCATTCCTTGCGGCAATCCGCAAATCAAACAGCGCGACCATATCGAACGTGCGGCTTCATTTTGCCTGCCCTATTCTTCTTTTGATATATTTTTTTCCGTAGAAGACAGTGCTGCTTGCGATCATTGCAGCAGCGATGAAGCGATAGAGCGCGTTCTCTGTCACTGCCCTCACTACAGCAAGCAGAGACGGCGGCTAGCTGCTGCATTAGCTCGCCTTGACGGCAAACGAAGCGGGGCATAGTAGCCTGGCTTTCTTTTTCGCGCGTCAATTTTTCCCTTCGCTTTCTTTCTCATATTTCCTCCCCATTCTCTTAGGGCAGGGTAGCAAACCAGATGCCCCGATTTCTGTTTAACCTCCCGGCCTTTCCTTCACCTTATTCTCTCGCTCTTTCTTTCTCTCTATCGTATACGTTTATTTTTGCTTTGATTGTCGGCATGATCGGAAAAACGCGCGCATATGCTATTTTTAATATTATGTACGTTGCACATACCATGGAAAACGTTCCTGTGTGCTTTGCCGCAAAATCAGTACTATGTTGCAAAAGAAGGGCTTTCCCGTGATGCCTAATTGGTTTTGAAGAGGGTTAGGCTAGGATACGGAACTAACTGCAGTGCACGTTTTTGAGGTGCGACGTTTGCTTGCTATAAGTCAAGAGCTTACGCAAGGGCATTACCAGATGAAAAAGAAAGCAAGAAGAAATGACTTCAATGATTTTGCGCGCATGGTGAAATTGGCTGGCATTGAATTGCCAAACTTTAAGCGAAGGCAAGGAAGAACACCGGCGATTGAAGCAGAACGCGTCCATTCGATTCACTTAACCGCATCTCTTCTTACAATATGGTTCCTCCATTTCATTCTTCTCTCCGGAACACGTGCACCTGGGCGTTGCCCCTTACTTGATGCGCTAGGGGATAAACTGTTTTGTCCTCGTAATCAGAGGTGCCGCACTCGGACAGAAAGAAAGAAAGAAAGAAAGAAAGAAAAGAAAGAAAGAAAGAATGAAAGAAAGAAAGAAAGAAAGAATGAAAGAAAGAAAGAAAGAAAGAAAGAAAGAAAGAAAGAAAGAAAGAAAGAAAGAAAGAAAGAAAGAAAGAAGTGAAATGAACCATCCATCTCCCATGGATGATTGCCGACAGCTCCCGCTGCTCTTCATTCGCCGATTCACTTCACTCACCGATATCATCTATCTGTAGCTGTCTTCGTACTTGCTCAAAAAAATTGTGTGGTGTACCATGTGTCAGTCGAGATTGCCGCTATGATGCACCTCGGACCTATACGCTGGGCCACGGATCGAAGCGCTGTCGTGCGCTTCGCCTCTCCCATCGTCATTTTCCGCCTTCTTTGATGAACCGAAGACGACCGATCAACAGCGACCCTTTCCCGTACACCCGGGAACCCGTATACGTATTCAACTGCCACTGTGCGGCCGTCACCACTTCATCGATTTCCCCTGCTACATGCACTTGTTGTTTTGGCGAACGCTGCAGCGAAGGAGCGTGGGGGAAGAAGGGGGGCTGCATCTCTAGAAATATAGGCAGCGACGTAGCAGGAGTTTGCGGTGTCATGGTTGTATATAGGTTTGGAAGCAGGTTCGGTCTTATTGGCATCGGAGAGGGCCAGTCATTCGATATCGATCTGCGCTACCGGTGGAGCCGCCGTGGCTGCTTTGGGTTCTCGAACGTTCTTCATAACGGACGCACGCTCAGACGAGTTTGACGATGCTTCATCAGGTCCTGCTTCTTTTTATTCGCGTAGTATGAACTTTTTTGTTTAATTATAGTTTGTACTGCCTGCCTTAATATTTACGGTCAAGAACTCGGAAACCCGGTCGTCACAGCCACGCATTATCCGCTAACCACAGCATAAGTGAGCCGACCACTTTTTCACCACGTAGAAAAAGTGACCCTTACATGTTGCTAGCTCATATAAAAGGTCCTAACAACAAATTATATATTGCCTTCACTTTCCACCTCAAGTTCGATAGCTGAACTTCTGGAATAAATACTCTCATTTTAAATACGGTACTGGAGCTGTTATTTACCGGAAAGTTCTTTTAGGGGCAAAGCTTCTTAGTCGCGGTTGGCCGTTGAAATCCCTGGCGCAGTGACTGAACAGACTTATGAAAGAGGCATCAACTTTAGTCCTTCCAGAAGAGAAAGTTGGCCACGCTAGAAACGCTGATGAAAATGTGCAACTCCTTTGTGCCAAGCTTCGTGACCTTACGCAATGCCATTCACAGCCTATTATCACAATTTAGCTGCATCTAATTCTGATAGAACCCTATCGAGCCAGATCATACACAAGCGGACAATGATGGGATCAGATCAGACCTGATCGAGCTTGATCCGACAATTTTCAACTTTATCCTTTTGTTATTTTGCTTGACGTAACCATTTTGAACAAATATGCCAAATTTATTTTGACGACACGCATGATCATGTTACCTTTTGACAACTTCTCATCCGCTTCAATCTATCGAAATTTCTGGAGCCCTGCACTACGGCGTCTCTCATCAAGATATGGCGGTTTTGGAATGTTAAACCGCACATATCAATCAAATCATTCGTTGCGATCTACGGCCGACTGTAATTGAATCCGCATGAAACCTTGCCACTGCAAGCTTATCATAATTCCCAATTATTCACTACATAATGATATAATAACCCCCGAATAGGACTTGTACTTATAGCTCAACGCTGATAAAGATAGTGAGTACTCGTAAGTAGAACGGAACCCACGTATTGCTATGAAGGAGCGCGTCACGTCACACATTATGCACATATAACTTTTTTCGAATAAATAAATTATCAATACTTACGCAACACAAAAGATTCGTTTATACGCAGCCGATCCAGTATCTGATACACATGAGAGTTCCTGTGGCGTGTGCTCACATATTCTTCGCTCGTTGATGTCGAAATATTTGAAACATCAAGTAAAAGACCATACAACCCATGCGCAGGACACTCAACGAAGTATTTTGACCTGAAAAAGTTGAAAGCTCTGTCATGTCACGCCTCTTGTTCCAGTTCAAAACAAAAACACAAACACCGGCATCCACCGGAAGGTTCCGTCTCGGCGAACTTGGACATAGAGAAAAGAAACAGAAAAGTTTTGGAAAACAGGAACCGTGGTGAGATTTGCGAGTTTGCAATAAACAATTCCTCAAAAAAGGCAGAAGGCAGCTCTTGGAGAGAACATGCTAACATCGCTATGGCTTTTCTCGATTTAGCGAATAATCGAAATATGATATCGCAGAAAAGCTCACTTCGCCAAGTGAAAATCTGCAGCACTAGACAGATATCTAATATGCATCATTACGTTACACTCGGAAGCAAATGTATTGGTTGAAAGGGTCATCTGTTTGTTATCAAGTGTAATAATTCTTTATGCTCCGGGTGTTTAAAGGCGGGTGAACATACTTACTTACGCACATGCATGTGTGTATAAGAGCTCGAGAATTCCCACTGCTGCAGCCTTAGCCCCAGCATTTCAATTGCTGTCTACGGTGAAGTTGGTCACAAGGTTATCAGTTGCTCACAGTACGTTTAAAGAGGCAAACTGGCTGAATAACGTGACGAGGTGGAGGAACAAAACAACATACACAAATCTACTAAAACCAACGCCTTTTTCTTGCTGAAATTGTCGTGTAATTTTATAGAGGTGCCCCTGGGAAGCGACACAACACTTGAGCTTTTCAAAGCTCTGAAAACATAGGTAAAGCAAGGTCGGGCCAAAATTATACGGCACCTCACTAATCAACACTCATCATTAGCGTCTGTAAACATCGTTTTTTGATGTTGCCACAAGGAGAGGTGAGGTAAAAAATAAAGCAGCGATGATCAAGGTAAACAAAAGGAACACATTAGAGGATATTTACAGGGCGTACAAAGGAACGGGGGTGGGGTAGGGGTACAGAAAAAAACAGTAATTAACCGTATGGGCTGAACAACTCCAGAGCGTGTTACGACTCGCAGTCGCTATACTTCTCGCCACAACGTGCGTGTTCTCAAAGGAGGCGCGATTGAAGGACATTGTTGCGTACCATTCTTCTGTGCTTCTCAAGACGCTGTTTTAAAGACGATAGTCGTTCTTGGGGACCTTCGACGGAAAGATTTGGTCTGCCTGCCTGCCTGCCTGCCTGCCTGTCTGTCTGTCTGTCTGTCCGCCCTAACGATACCTCAAACGGCACCAAACGGCAAATCCCATTCGCAGCGCCCTCCAATATTTCTGAAGGTTCAGCGTTCATAGTTGTGCGATTGTCATAAAAAAGGAATTATCGCGCATATCTGAGACGCTATAACAACACTTTAAAGTTTTTTATGTCTGCCTTTATACTAGAAGAGGCACACACAAGTAAACCTAAGGAATGTAGCGTTTATCGCACGGCGCTGACAGTGCAACGCGATGCTCAAAAAGGTGTTTCAAACGCTTTGCTACGACGTCCACGGTGGTCGCACCTGCCCGTCGCTTCGCGTTCTACACCTTATAGCCTCCGAGACTGGCGCGTATCTTTCTCCGCAGGCTGCACGCCTTCGTATTCGAAGATAACTGCCAGATGGCGCTTGTGTCTAACGTGCCTCGATGCGCTCGTTCGTCTCCGCTACATTACGTACTCGAGGCACTCTAGCGCAGCGCCTCCAGAATACACTTCACCGATTTTTTTGCGCAGAACATCAAATAAACGTTTTGTTCACTCTCTCTGGACGCAAGACTATCGTCTTTCGACTACATTTGTGGTGTAACATGCAGATTTGAAACCAATTTTTTACGAAGCTCTTTAATAACGTATTTTTAACTTTATTCGTTTTCAAACTACTCAAGTCATTGAACTTTTACTTAGCGGCCATCACAACACACAAGTAGCTTGCACATTGTCTTGTTACGTTAGGCGAAGTAAACCGTTATTATATAGACGTTACATAAAGCGCTTAAAAAGTGTGTGTTCCTAGGGCCATATCGATACCTGTGTAATTACAGTAACTAGACGCCTAATACAATGAGTATGTCTGCACTCATCGTCATTCGACTTCTGCTACTCGTATAGCACTACCACGTGCCGCCCCTATCAGGATTTTTACTTCACCGGTTGCCTGAATGAGCTGCCGTGATTACGGTGTGTCAGCAACATCCACGGCGCGTAGATAGATGAAGCACGATGCTCGTGAATGGAGTGGGCGTACTGGGTGGCGTACAGGACATCATGTCTCCTTTGACTCTTGACACGTTCCGATTGACAGCAATGTCAGCTTGCCCGCGTTGACGTGACTTCAATGGCGGCAAAAAAAAATTGCTTGTGATGCTCGACGAACTAAAGTCCATTGTCGGGAGTAATTAATTAGCGGATCCAACGCCGAAAGGGGATCACCCATGCAGGAAACAGAGAGAGAGAGCGAGCAATAAAGATGCAAGAAAAGGCAGGGAGGTTAACCAGACGCACATCCGGTTTGCTACCCCAGCACTGGGGAAGGGCTGAAGGGGAGAAAAGAGGTTGCAGAGAGATAAGAAGGTAGACACAATCAGAAATACCTGCAGTAGCACTGAGCTTGCCCAGCGTCAACATTTACTGTCTGAACGCTGCACGCAACCCTCCGTACCTCAGCCACACTGGTAATATTATGAAAATACAGGTCCGGCAAGTTTAGGTTATACAAAGGAACCGAATTAGGTACTTACACTCCTAATTTTTTTTTTCAGTGTTGCAATTCCTAAGCTTAGAGTGGTACCAACCTATCAGATAATCGTCCAGTGTTGGCCATGAAATTAAGGCAGTAGTTTACTTTATTAGGAAACTGAGCTACTGATTGATTTACATGTGAGATTTATTGTTCCAAAACCACCATGTGATTATGAGAGACGCCGTAGTGAAGGGCTCCGGGAATTTCGACCGCCTGTGGTTCTTTAACGTGAACCCAAATCTGAGCACACGGGCCTACAGCATTTTCGCCTCCCTCGAAAATGCAGTCACCACAACCGGGATTCTTTCCCGCGAAAACAGAAAACTGAGTCAAAATAAAACCAAGCTGTGGCACGCCAAATAGGCTGTCAGGAGTTTTTTATGTTTTTTATGCTTTTGCGTGCTAAAGCACTCATTGTGCGCTCAAGCATTCATTGCACTGCATGCCTGGAAGTGATGTGTTCCCAATAATGCTTTAGTATGAGTAACCGCGGACAGCTATCAAATAAAATGCATTGGCGCATGCAGCCCTCAATGCCTACAATCTAATAAAAAAGAAGTATACTTACTCCTTTCGTGTAATCCTCACTTGCAAGTGCATGAGTTCCTTTAAAGAGGCTCGTAAACTCTCTTCGGTGGTCTTCATATATTATCTATAAAGCCGTGTGAACCATAAAAGAGTTAGTGTGCCCCTTCGAGGACACTAAGTATGCGTGGCAAGCCAGGACCACCTGAAACGAGTCCCATAAACTCTTTTTTTTTTCTCACAGTGTACCGCGTGACCCCATTTTTGAACGCATTCCAACTTGGTGCGTTTGTTTTGATGCAATAACATTGAAGAGCTCGTTTCGTAAAAGTTTCGTGGCTGGCGTCGACGTCAACACCGGCGTTGTCATCGTTATCTGTGAACGAAAAATTCGTACCGTCTGTGAGCGAAAAAACCCTAAATCAATGCAAATAAACAAACACCAAAAATTTTCAGTTCCAGTGATAATACAACCCAGGTCTTTGGTGTTGCAAGACTAGTTCGATCACAGAGACATGCCGCTGGTTGAAAATGCTTGAGAGAGAAAAAAGCATCTATACGAATGACATTTTGGAGGCAGGAAACTCCTTAATGCATAGGATTACCTCGTGGCAAAAGCGTACAATCGCACCGGCCGTTGAAACGTGTCAATTTGCCACTTTTCTAATCTCTCAGCGCATGCGTCCATCCCCAAGCGAAACAATTTTAGAACCCCCTCTTCATCTCCGAGCCTTTTGTTCTGGTAATACAGCTTTCTCACCCCCTGCAGGTCTTTACCAAGCAAAGCCCTACAAAAACGGGTGAGACCAGCGCAGGAAAATGAAGTAGGTAGACCGTGCAACGAGCGGATAGTTTGAAAGGGCTCAGTCATTGCAGTTTGTGCGGGCATACTATAAAATCATCATTATAAGCAACAGCATCAACAAACCATGCAACAAAGTCTGCAGTATGTTTCTTTACGGACTCGTAGGTGGTATTTTGCTGTTTTGCAGAAAGCGTTATGGCATAATGGGAACTTCACGACTATATACATCAGTAGTAGGCATTCTAGGACAGTTTTAAATGGCCAATATTACGCGCAAGTATGTACTCTTCCATGCAGCATGGTTAAGGGGATTGTGAATCGAAGCCAGGCTATAGCACTCGGCAAAGTGGTTGGCATGAATCCCAATTACAATATCGTTTTCTGCTATTGCAAGCAAGCTGAGGAGTCTTCCTAGTTTGTGATTTACAAAGAAGGCTGTTATAAGATCACTTTTCGGGTTACGCAGTTGTTGTCCGCAGCCACCGCCGTTGTCCGTAACCACATCACACGATATTAGAAAAAAAAAATTTGCAGCATATCCATGGAGTGAATGATGGAGAGTGGGGCGAAGCATCCGTCCGTATATTCGTTCTTGCTTCCACCCGTCCATGCATCCATCTGTGTGACCGTCCGTGTGTCCATGCGCCCGTCCGTGCATGCGTCTGTTCGTGCATCCATCCCTGCGTTCGTCCATGCATCCGCCCCGGCGTCCATTCATGCGTCCATCCATGCATATGTCTGTGTGTCCGTTCGTCCATCTATTCAACACTCCAAGTACCACCATCTCGAAACTTTCCATCATATATTCCCCATATAGAAGCACCGCCATCCAGCGGACATTCCAAGGACTGAACGAGAGATGGCACACGCACACTTTCTTACGGCTTGCGCTTCGGGTCTACTTCCCACCTTTAACCACGTCGAGTTCTAGGTATATACTAGTTCACTGTATTCATGGCAGAGCGACCCAACGCCCGCTAAACTTTTCTAAAACTAAGGAGGTTACGCCCAGCGAATACAACGTAGCAACCTTTTCCTGTCAGATAGTGCTCAATGTACATGCGAATGGCTGCTAATGGGAAATGAGAGACAGGAGAATTCGGCTTTTACTTTCTTACGGCTTGCGCTTCGTATCTACTTCCCACCTTTAACAACCTCGAGTTCATGGTGTATACTAGTTCATTGTATTCATGGCACTGCGGCTCAACGCTCGCTAAATCTTTATAAAACTAAGGAGGTTAAACCCAGCGAGTATAACGTAGCAACCCCTTCTTATCAGATAGTGCTCAATGTACATGCCCATGGCTGCTAATGGGGATCGCAGTGTGCACGTTAACTAAAAGCCAAATGCTCCTGTCTCTCATTCCCCCTTAGCAGCCATTGGCATGTACATTGAGCACTATCTTTTATTGTACTATAACGCTCAGACACCAGTCACCGGCACCACCTTGGAGGTCAAAATGTTATACTTGTTACACACTACAACGGCTATGAGGGACGAACAAATGCCGCTATAAGGAGCTTCGCCCTAAGAATAATAGCGGGGTTCAAACCCGCTGTATACGTATGATCAGCGGGGTACTCTGCCACTACGCCACGTTGTTCTATGCTCGCTGCGTGGTAAGAAAAACTGCATGATAAAAAAAAACACGCCGTTCCGCTTGACGGGTAGGAGTTTTGCGATTTTCATTTCTGACTAAACCTTGCTTTTTCATAATATGTAAGCTACTGTGTCCACGAATGACATGCCGCTAATGCCAAGACGCCAAGTCTCTTTCAGGATTCAAAAAAACATAAAACAAATTATACAAAAGTCACCGAGAACCCGGGGAAATCTTTCAGCTTTTACTTCCGTGTACAATAGCCATTTCCCGCTTTGTCTTCTAGTTGACGTGCGCAGAAGCTAATAATTGACTGTAATGTTCGATAAGTACACGCGTAGTTGATTGAATAAGGTGTATTTTCTTGCGCAAGGAACCATATGCTACAGCACAGCGGCCGTGTCAGAGTGTCCTGATTTGCATCTGTAAACCGATAGCTCGAACTAAATAGCCAATAGCTAAAAACCAAATCGCATGTCTACGAAAGTGTCGCATCGTGTTAGTTTATGAACGCGCGCTGAACGACAAGCCTGTGTTTCCACTTACATGAGTCAGCGAAGTGCCGACAAATGCACCTGGTGGCTTTCAGCGGCGCCCTGTGTGCGCTGCGCCGCAGGCTGAAAGCGCGTCGCCTCGAAGTTCATCGCACCCTGTGCGGACAAACGTACGCAAGAAGCGATGGTTCATTAAGGTTAACCTATGACTAGGCTGTACTTTACAGTCATTTTTACTCCTCGGCATAGCATAATGTTAAACCCAGAGGCACCGATGACAACGTGTAGGACGGACTCGGCCAGTAAGCTATTGCCCGACATTCGCTGGGAGTTGTACTCGAACGGGGCACACTAAAATCGACGGATCTCAGCGCAGGTGGCTCACAAAGCTTGCAGCTTGAACATTCCGCAAGCCTCTCATTTGCATTCAAGTGTATAGAAGGTAAGCAAAACTATAAAAACATTGCCAGAGATGCGTTTGAGTTGTGGTTTTGCCTCGTTGTTTTTCTGGCATACTACTACACACCACGGCATCGCAAGTATGATCGGTCGCTAGAGCGTAACATTCATAAATTATTTCTCAGCCAGCACTGCTTTAAGACCGTCCCAACTGGGTTTGTAAGCACCCAGATCTACAACTCCCAGGCTTGGGCTAAAGTGGCTTTACCGCATTGAGCCGATATGACAGAATGCCAGTTGATTATTGAATTTAAGTAATGAAAAGGGCTGTGAATGTGATGTTGTTGTGATGCAGTTTTATTTAAAAAAAAAGGTCGTAGTGCCTACAAAGTACCTAAGGATCACCAGATACATACACATGCTAGATGTATATTCACTCTTCAAAACGTGTAGTAGATATGTTGCGCCACCTGCACTTGAAGTGGGCTAGACATGATGAGTATAAATACCGGTCGCTGTATGAATTGTTATCCATAGCACAAGAGGTATATGTTCGGTGCTACCTGTTGCACTGTTGCGTATGATTATAATGTGTGTGCCGATGTTCCTTCAGTATAGGTGACGCAATCTTGAAGCAATTTATGCAGTACACTGTTTTTAGAAAAGTACTCGCCTTTTTTATCTTTTTTTTAGATGTTAGTTCTAGGACAGCAGGAGAGATTCTATTCTTGCAGGAGTTGATGCACTCTAGCCCGGCCAGCTTGTAATATTATGCGAGACAGTAGCGCAAACTCCACAGAGAGTGGCATGAACTCTATTTCAGAAGCGTGACTGTATACTTTGGCGAGGAAGCTGTATCACTCTCGATAGCCAGAGTACCGGCATTCTGTCGAGAGGGTGTGCCTACGTTGTGCAGCAGAGAGTTCCCAGCACTCCTGAAAAGAGAGTGAAACATGGGACCAGGCTTAACTCCCACAAAGACAGTGGCCAGCACTCTCTTGTGGCTGTGAGTGAAGGTGCGTCGCAGCATCCTTGACACGCCGCAACGTCGTCGTGTCCCCGGCACAGCGTTCTTGGCAAGGTTCATTGGTGATTGATATGTGGGGTTTAACGTCCTAAAACCATCCTTTAACGTGCGCCCAAATCTGAGCCCACAGGCCTACAACATTTTCGCCTCCATCGCAAATGCAGCCGCTGTAGCCGGGATTTAATCCCAAAACCTACAGGTCAGCAGCCGAGTACCTTAGCCACTTGACCACTGTGGTGGGGCGTCCTTGGCAAGGTTGATCAGGGCGGTGGTAAGGGGGTGAAGTAAAAAAATTGGAGAAACTTGCACATAGCTGCGCAGGGCTTGAAATGAAGATTCTGAGAATCAATCTGTTTGTTTGTAGGTTGTTTCTAGGCCTTCGTTAGGTGACGCAGGTCCTAGGTTGCTTGTTGCTAGGTTTTAGCCAGGCGGTGCCAGGTTGCTTCTTTCTACGTTTATTTTCTCGGCGCACAGAGGTTCAGATGACACTGCATACAGTCACAGACACGACACAGTTGTCAAAACTCCCAGGACGAGAAAAGTGGCGCCGAAATTCAGAATTTGAACCTCTCAATCCTACGAGCAGGTCGTCCTTGCTGCGCAGGTCCTCCATCGCTTCCGGGCCTTCTCGCAGCCATTCCCGTGCCCTATATAGCATTCTCTCTTTGTACGCACTACTCATCTTAGACTCGCCGCCATCACTTCGCAGCCGTTTGATAGGCTACCTCTGGCCTTCTTTATTATTAGCGGGCCAGTATAGAGAGTGGTACGATTCACGCGATTTCTGAGCCCGATACCCATTTTTTATGATTATAGTTTTCATACGGGCCGCACAAATTACTGCTAGCCTATAAGAATCGCTGCCTAACGAACCCGCCATCTGATTTCACTCTGATGCCATCGTCGCCCGCTGTTAGTTTTCACCTTGCTTCCAATCTAACACACACACACCACACACACACACACACACACACACACACACACACACACACACATATATATATATATATATAAAGAGAAAGAGGGAGGGAGAGAAACGCCCCATGACCTACGTGCAAACTATTGTGTGACAACCGACGTTGTTTTCGCTAAAACAGTTAGTAATCAGTTAGTAAACGCATGTGCTTACTAGTTTCCGGAGTATTTTACTACCTTCGAATCCTACTTTTACTAGGCACCAGCTAGTACAGCTAGTAACTTTAGCTGTTACTAACAAGGGAACCTTTCTGAATGTTTTTAACTAGGCAACTACTAAGCCCGTGGCCAGATCTGTCGTTAGATGCGGCTAGTACATGTTGCCGTAATGGTGAGATCGTAAGCAAAATTTAGGCAAGCTCTGTTTTTATTCACTACCTTGGAATACACGTTTAATGCTACGTATTGGCACACTCATGAGTAAATAGAAGAGGACATGATGATGCATAGAAAACAACAATTATCTTATAAATTCTTTGGCTGCTAACCAGTACGCGGTGAGCGGTCGCAAAGCAGGGGTATATATAGTCTTCAAGCTGCTACCACGGCAGAATTCTGGTATGTCCAAGTCTTGTGCGTGCATTGCCATGCGTTCTCTTGTGATCCACTCTTATGAGTTCTCATATCAGCATAATATTACGTGAGTTTGAGAATCTTATGCTCATATAGACAAAAAAAGAGCATATCACATGCTCATATGAGCATATGAGATTCACATTTGATCATACATATGTGAATCTGATTTCATCATGTGGTCAATATTTTATAAATGTGTTGCTGTGATGCACACTTACCCCAGTATAGCTGCATGATGTAATTAAAAGCCATTAATAAATCACGGCGTCCAAGTGAATTCGTTTTTTTTTTTCATCCTATACTTTTGTAATTGAATCATATGGATGTGACCACGCTAAACAAAATATGCGTAAACCTCTATTTGCGGGATTTACTAACAATTTAGTAATGAACTAGCCACTCGAGTCTGCACTATTCACTTACCAACTAGGTAGTAACTTTAACTACCCAACGACGCAGTGCTTTTGCCCAGCCTGTTAGTATTTGGACCAGTGTTTGTTACGAGCCCAACAAGCTAGTGCCTTTCACTAGGGTTACTTTACTAGCTGCATTTACTAGCTGCTTAGTGGATTATGTGACAAGTAAAGGGGCTAGTACTCAGTGAATATACCAACGTTATGTGGTTTTTATGTGGTTCTTAAAGGGAACAGAAGAGAAATGTGAGTCTCGTAACTGTCTGCATCAGATGCAACACCTAAACAGTAGCTCACAAGGGATGTGGGTAAGCAGGGATTACAAGGGTAGGAATAAAAGGATAGGCTATATAGAGAGAGGCCTTTTTAAGAGTGTATACGTGCAGTAAGTTATGCGTCGCTATACCTAGTAGCGGGTGGCCTATGCATAACGCTAACCTCAAACGAACATTCAGTGCCCACGTGCGCTATCGATAAGAGAGCGCAGTGAGGCGTCCTATCAATAGACGGGTGCGCGTGCGCTGTTGTGCAAACGCTTCTCGCTCTGTAGCTCTACAAGCGTTCCCTTGGGTTACCAAATAAGTTACGGTCGCTGTCGCACTGCTTGCTCGGCTCATAGATCTCGATGTCCTCATTCCTTTTTAGCATTTCTAATGTAGTGTTTGTTTTAGGAGCGAAGCTCCTTAGGCCGTCGGTTTCTCACTCCTCCAGATGTATGTAGCCACCTTTAGTTTTGACTTGTTATTAGATATCGTTGTTTGTATAGCCCTTGGGGATAACATAAATAGGTGGCGTTAGTGGTTTTCACAGCAAATCCGTCGAGTGATTGGTGATATGCGGGGCGAAGCATTCGTCCGTACGTCCATCCATGTGTCCTACCATCCTTGCGTCCATCCGTTCGCCCGTTCATTCATCCGTCCGTGTTTCTGTCCATCCGTCCGTCCATCTGTCTGTCCATCAGTCTGTCCGTCTGCCAATCCGTGCTTCCGTCACTTCGTCCGTTCGTCTATGCGTCCGCCCGTTCATGCGTCTGTCCGTCTGTTTTTTCGTCCGTCTGTCTGTCGATCCATGCTTCCATTCATCCATTCGTCCGTCTGTGTTACAGCCCGTCTGTCCGAGGGTCCGTGCCTCTGTCTGTCCGTCCGTCTCAACGCACGGACGGATGGGCACACGTACAGATGGATGTACTCTCCACCCTACTCATCAACATTCACTCTTTAGATATGCTGTGATGTTTTGTGCACATAGCATTCGCAGTGAAACGCAAAGTAAGATACACCACGGTCTTTAGAATTGCGTATCGGCGCATTTTAAATGAACAGACTGCCTAACATTTACAAATTGACGTGACAAATGAAATAAGAATTATTTTGGCTTGTTATTGACGACGTTCAAAAGCGGAAAACGCAGCCATTCAGATCTCTATGGGTCGGCATTGAGCATCAGCCTGTACTTTCGCCGCGTGGCTGAATCATTGGA
Source organism: Rhipicephalus annulatus (assembly GCA_013436015.1). NCBI lineage: Eukaryota > Metazoa > Arthropoda > Arachnida > Ixodida > Ixodidae > Rhipicephalus > Rhipicephalus annulatus. The sequence continues at coordinate 10,289 of WOVY01009956.1, read as the reverse complement.
GGATAAATGCAAACAGGCATACCGACGGACCAAAGTATCCCCAAAAAAAACTATCGTCTTCACACACACAAAAAAACACTAAATGAAACGAGCGCTAGCGTTTCTCTTCTTGGTGTTTGTTTCGCTACACTTGCTAAGATGCACGAGCTTTACACACACTAACTAGCACAAAGTCTGTGTTGAATAGCGTTTGTTTGGTCGTTTGTGAATAATGTCATTTTGTGCACAATGTACCAAGCGTACTCAAGTACTGTCATTGTCCTGGATATCGTTTCTACATGTGACTGTGAGGGAAACAAAAAAACTTGTATTACAGTTCTGTGAAGGTTGACTTTATTCAAACAGAAATTAATTTTGTAATAGTACAAATATTGATGTTCTAGCCTTTTTTCTTTTTTTTCAAGGGGACGGGCCGAGCCTCAAGTCCGTTGTGGTCTTTTTCTAAATCATGGAGAAGATATAAAACTTCTCTTTGTTGAACTGAAACATCCACATAATAAATGACAAAATTAATCAATGCAAAGTTAATAAATAAAAAGCGAGCAATTAAAGACCACATGAAAGCTGGAATCCTCATTTTATAAATGCAGCATAGGTATAGTTAACCTGCCTACAGAAAACGAACTCGCGTCGAAAAACTAGTACGAATGCTTTTTTTTTTCAGGCTGCTGATCGTGTCCGTTTAGTTCGTGAATGTATTGATCTAGGTAACGTAGTTTTCAAAAGAGAAAAATGGGGCAGAAGTGAATTACCTATCGTAAAATACGTTATATCGGGGGAACCTGGAGTGGTTTGTGTCTCGCCCTGTTCCGTGTAGCTGCTGTATCTTTGCTCTGGACACATGGGGCTCGGTCATCGTGTGTGGGCGGGAGGTCTGGTCGATGGAAAAGCGATTATCTTGATTGCTAATGAGAGCCGGCCGGCGTTCTCCCTGCCCGGTCGGTAGCCGCTTTCTTTACCGCGTACTTCACCCTGTCGGGCTCTCATTAGTTTAGGGTGTGCGCTACGGTAAATCTCTGAGCATGCGCGAAGCTTTCTTGAGGGGGAAAAGGAGATACAGTGTGCAGAGTTTCTCCTGACGCACACGGTCCGTTGCGGTTCCCGTAGTTACAGTAATAGTATAACACGATTACGTTTAGTTCAGTGGAACACCATGCGGGTACACTTATAAGTCACGGAACCGTCTTTTATTACCCCAGTGGTCTTCACTAAAAGAGAACGCAGCAACTTGTCTCCGCAGCTGACAAGTAACATTGACCCGACTGCACCTGGGGTTGGGTTAGAAATTAAGAAGCGTGCATCTTTTGGTTGGTGAATTATCGATGAAATAGCCATGTTTATTGGAAACCTGCAGGTCAACCTGCCTGTAGGTTTTGTGCGTGCGATGATCAGATTCCGTAGTTTACCTGCGTACACCAACCATGCTTTTGTTGTAAGCACCGCGAAGACGTGGCCGTGCCACGGGCCCAGAAGGTGCCCCAGCTCTAATTTCCAGCCGTGTGCAAGTGCGAATGAAATGTTCCCTTAAGGTGTGGCCGTTTGGGCTAGTTTGTATGACATGACGATAGTTATAGCGCAAAAACAGAACGATGATAAAAGCGCTCGTGTCCTTCTTGTCTCTTTGTCGTCTTTCCGTTCTCGAGCTATAACTACCGTCGTGCTGCCTTGAGGTTTCGTCGTTTTGTGTCGTAATGGAAACAGTCACGCATAATGCGTTTTAAGTATTTCCGAGGGTTATATTCGAGGACTACTCATCCTAACGAACGTTTATGAATCACTCTTGCGCATACACGTCGGTCTGTGATTGCACGGATTATTTGTGTGTACGTGTGATCATTGTATATACCATATAGTAATCAATCACCCAACCAATCGAGTGACATGCCTAGCGATAAACCAGGCGAATGTCTCCCGGAATATTATTATAAATTGTTATCTTTCTCCACCTCTAGTTTTAGGAGCTTGCTCGGCAAGCCTCTAATGCTCGCGCCTTGTCCGACTGCGGGGGGGGGGGGGGGCGTCCGGCCTGTACACCAGTGTTGCCGGTATCGACCTGGCCCTTTGTCGCTCAAGGCGTCCTCTGCAGCGTTGATTCCAATAATGCTCACTAGATGGCTCGATGCCACCTAAATCGTCGGTTTTCGATGTCCCGTGTGCTCGCCTCCTCGCGACTACACGTCCCACTTTGTTCCCTTCGCTTCGTAAGCACGGCAGCTCGTGACAAGCTCCTGCGATGAGTTATACGCTCGGGTTATTCCGATAACCTACCGAGCCATCTCACCTGCTTGCTCTCAACACCGTTGAAGGACGCCTGATAGCTGCGCGTCTTCAATTTATGAGCTTTAGGCATTTGACTCAAGGTAGGGGTTGTTGCGAACGACGGGCCGATCCCGCCGAAGCCACCACTGTTGCGAATCTGCCTCCGTGGCTGCCACCGATGCCACCACTGTTGCGAAGCCACCTCCGAAATCCTACCGCTGACCTCCACTGTTGCGAATGACGGGCCGATCCCGCCGAAGCCACCACTGTTGCGAACGACGGACCGATCCCGCCGAAGCCACCACTGTTGAGAAAGACGGCGACGCCGACCCGGTCCCACAGGCGCCACTGCTTTCAACTCCGCCGGGAAGGTCACCAGCCGTTTGGTAGCGTATGTTTCTCAGCTCGCGACTGCTTCTGCGCAGAGCTGATAAGACGAGCGGACGAGACGACGGTGAGTTAAACAAGGTTTATGTACAGCATATATACAGAGGCGTTACAATTTCGGCACTGGGGCCGACAGAGACTCGAAGAGCCGAGCTCTCCTCTCTAACACATAGGTCAGCTTTTCGCCTAAAACCGCCGACTCACACACATGCCGGCTCTCCGACACGGGGCCTCCTCTCACTCACATAGGACCGCCGATCGCGACGCGCCGCAGGGCTTCTTTTATTTACACCGGGTCCAACCAAAATGTCCAATCAGAAGCGCCGCCGGTCGTCAGGGCAGATTCCTCCAATGGGGTTGCCGCGCCATGCGTCAGACCACCAGACACGAGGACGCCGGCTCGCTGTCACGTGCGCCGGTGACTCAATGCACGTGGCCCAGAGACGCGCCGCGCGTGTTTACGCCGTTCGCGCCAGGCAGACTGCGGGCTGGCCTTGACCCAGATTGCCTTTTTCAGAGGCACGGACGTTTGACGAGGACTCGCTGGCATAACAGCACCCCCGCCGCCAGACAATGCACCGGAAAGACGAGCTGCTTCCACGGGGCTCGGATGTCAGGTGCGCTCGTTCGCCAGGTCCCTCCAGGTTCGCCTCCAGGGCCATGGGGAGAATACAGCTCCAGACTGTTCCGGGAATACAGCCCATTCTTGACGACGGATCCCAGCTCCACTGGCTTGTCGCCACAACTTGTCGACCAGCTTCACTCGTCTCTTCTGACCATCTTCGGCTTCAGCACTTGTCGATGGTTCTGCAACTTGCTAAGAACGGTTCGGCAACAAACAACACACGACACAAGCAAGTGCCCTCGGTCACCCGACAGAACACCAGACAAAGTATAGTACAAGATATACCTATCTACGTGTCTATCGGAATTTTGTTCCCCCTACATCAAGAGGCACATGTGGGACACAAGACTCTTAAAGTAAGAACTTGAATTTTTCACAATTACAACAACGCAACGAATTAGAATACCACATAAAGTTGGCCCCTTGAGATCACTCCAAACGAGAGCGCTCAGCCCAGGTCGTGATGAGGTCAAAATTTTGCCCCGAATCGCCAATGAGAAACCGAAAGGTTGAGAAGGTACTAACTAAACGCACGGCTCAATGCGTCTGCATTAGCGTTTAGCCTTCCTTTTTTGTAGCGAACGTCAAAGTTGCGCTGTGGAGCAACAGGCTTCACTTCAGTAACCGGCCACTTTTAGGCGACGATACCTATGCGGCACCAAGAGCGGCTCACACCTTCGACGTTGCACAGGGGAACAACGATACGGTTTGCTACGGATTGACTCCTCACCGCTTAGCTCGATATCGTGTTCGATCACCCTCATGTTTCCGGGGTCGTCCGAAAACGCGTCTTCAAACTCGGAACCAATCTTTCTGAGGTCCTCGTTCTCAGGTCCTCCTTCACTTAAGCTAGGCTTTAGGTTTATCTGCTCCCGGATTACTTTCGATCCCCCTTCGGTTACCTCACTAGAACTCAAATTTTCTGCTTCCTCTTCCACTGAAGCATTCAACAGCAGATTTACGACCGCTTGATGTTGAACGTATGGTTTCATCAAGTTGTAAATTTTGTCCGGCCGCCTTCCTAATTTCACTTCATAATTTGAATCGCAAGGCTTCGATAATACGTTGGCGGGCCCTTCCCAATCAACCTCAAGCTTGTTCCTTTTGGATGGCTGCAGCCGCATTACCTGATTATCAACTTCAAAAGCGCGCTTCTTCCCCGATTTCTCGTAGTGCTCCTTCGACAGCACTTTTGCCGCGTTTTTCTGGCTTTCCACTAGCGCTTCAATTGGCTTTCCACTAGCGCTTCAATTTGGCTTTCCACTAGCGCTTCAATTTGGCTTTCCACTAGCGCTTCAATTTGGCTTTCCACTAGCGCTTCAATCGAGAGATCCTCACGCTGCTCTCGAATGAGCGTCTCTCGATCAACTCTCGGCAGCTCGCTCCAACTTTCCGCTACAGGCGAGAGCGTTTGCAACCCTCTCGCTCTGACTCAATGGCGCCACGTCGTCTCCCCCAGCGCATACCGCGCCGGCCGTGTCGGCGACGGGCCGCTCGCGTGACTGCTCACATGACTCATGCGGAAACTTTCCTTTCTGGGGTTCCGTCGACCCGCCGACAAGGTCACTTGAGAGTTCACCGCATGGAACCAGGTCCAGCTTCCGCGAAAGCTTTCGCGCTTGCGATCGCGTGAGAGCCATGCACGCTAAGTTGGGGAAGAATGATTTGCCCTGCTCTTTGAGAAGCTGCTCCGAGTTGTTTGAGAAAAGATAAGAAAAACGATCATTTAGCGCGGCAGACACAGCCGCTTCGGTGCGAAGCTCACCGAACAGGCCTTTAATGACAACCTTGGCGATTGGTAAGCGAACACTCTGCTCCTCGGCGACCTGCCTGATCCACGCGCATTCTCCTGTGAAGTCATCCGGAGACACCAATGAAGGATGGACAACATCCATGGTTGCCGCTGAGTCTCTATAATGGTGTTTTTCACTGGGAGATTCAGAGCGACCGCCGAAATCCCGGAGCGAGCACTCGGATCGCACGAAGCCACCTCTGCCAGTGAAACACGAGAATGCTCCGTGAGAGGTGCCCCGGAAGTTGATTATGCATACGTCACGCAAACCGGTTCCGGAAACAGTTTCTTTTTCCGCTCTCTTCGTTTCCTTGGCAACTTTGGCCGCCACTGCAGGGCGCGCATTTCGACCACGCAGTTAAGCTTTGTAGAACACTTTAACGCAGTCGCGAACAGCAGTTGTGTAGCAAGTATGGACGAGCACGCGGAATTGACACCGGCTGTGCGTCGGCTGTTGCTGGGCGTTTTTCAGAAACAGCGGCAACGATCTGAACGGTAAGTGCGACGTACTTGACGCTGATAATAAACTCTGCACGAATGCTAACTTTGATAGCTCCGCATGAAGAACTGGTCATAATGATTGTAAAGCATGCGGGTACACGTGGTAACGGCCCGCAATCGGCGCATCGCAAAATACGGCATGTTGTGAGCAGGCTTTTTTTTTTAATCAGAGCAGTTTGCTTACCCAACACCTTACAGTCCTACTATTTAGAATATCACAAGCGCCGGAATTTTCGCAGCGGCTCACCAAGCTGCTGTATTACCTTTAATAAAAATGCATGACGATCTCTGTATTCGCGCATGAATACATGCATGAAAAATTTACTAGAGAAGTACGTTTTCTTGGTGATTCTTGACCTCTACTCTTTTGGTGTTAACCCGCAAATGTCTTTTCTTTTTCTCTATTTGAAGGTGCTACACAGTGTGACGCCACCGACGCTTTGTCACATACACAGGGCGCATTTTTAGGAAATGGTAAATTGGTCTACATGTGTCTCTGTAGAACTAGTTTTGTATACAGTCGTCTATATATGTAGAGGACAATGCCTTGACGAGCAACGTGTAAGGACTACTTGAAGAAAATTGTGTACCTGCTTAAAATTAACACATATTAACATACTACAATGCTTTTCAATTATCAAACACAGATTCTGCAGCGTCTACTGGTGCGTCACCAAGTCGGGCTTGTCAGCCAGGGACTCCTGCACGTGGTAAGCATGCATACACAAACATGCTAGTGGCATTAGGATGAAGATAGGTCCAGCAGATTGCAAACCCTCTCAAAAAAACCACGAATTACGCAAAACCATTTAATGGCTTCTTGCTCACGCTTCTCAATATTGGGTGCTTAAATAATAAAATTGAGATTCAACGAATAGTCAGCTGCACGAAGAGGCCCCATATTTATTATGCAGTGTTTTCAAATTTACTCTCTAAGAAAATTATGCTGTGAATAAGTATGTATAGTAATATTATGAATTTGCATGATTGTCTGTTCTGATATGCAAAGCGATCCCCACAGCACCCAATATTTGCTGTGCCAAAACAGTGTGACAGTACTAATGCTTTACAGTAAGTGTTCTATGGCTCAGAGAGCATATAGCTTCGTGCCCTGTATCAAAAAAGTCTATTAATGCCAGTTTATATGTATTTTATGTGTGTATAATGCATATTTCAAGCTGCAGGGTGTGGAGTGGACGAGTGGCGAGACGAAGCTGCTGCTTGGACCTCTACGCCTCATATTTCCCTCAAGTTGCCCTCTGAAAAATTTCGCAACAAAAAGGCCATGTTTGAAAAAAATTGCAACAGACATTAATAATAAACTGGGTGTAATGAGAACTGGTGAGCAGTGCTGCTCTCGGTACAAAACCGTACTGAAAAGAAAAAATGTGGCAGCTGGGAAAAAATAATACGTCTGGCTGTTCCCCACAAGAAGTCCCCTACGAGGCCGAGCTTGAAAAAATCAAGTGGCTGGACGACAGCTTGGAACCAGAAAGTGGTACGCGACGCAAGTGGAAGTGGTATCAAAAAGACATGTCCACAGTCCATCCACCGAGTCTGTTCCACTTGCTGGTTCAAGCTCGTCAACGTCACACTCTCCATCCAGCTCCGTTGGGCAGGACGACACTCCTGATTCAAAAAGAAAACGCCCCCCCGAATTCAGCACGCGAGCTCCACCTGCAAAACCTTCTTTGAAAAAATGAAGGAGTTAGATGAACGGCGAGCAGAGCGAAAGGCTGAAAAGACAGCAAGAGGGAAGAGCGACGACTTGCTAAAAACAGCGACGAGAAGAAATGCACAAAGAAAAGATGAATCTTCTCCGTGAAATTTTCAACTTGAAGAAAAATGAATAAAATGTGAAAAGCATGTTTATTGTAAGCATTGTACACATGTGCACGTTGGCAGGCGCATTGATACAGATTGACAATGTTTGTTGTTGAGGTGAAATAAGGGTTCCAGGGCCCTTTTACAGACAAAGTTGCAATGATCATTATAATTTCACGCCGTTTTGATGGTAAGAAAAGCTGAACAAAGACTAAGAAATGCAGAACGTTTGTCCATGCAAATTTTCATCAGGCAAATGAAATGTTAATGCACAAGCAATAACCAAATTGCATGACAAAGAAGCCATTTCTCACAGCAGCAGTCACCATGCCTAAAGGACCCCTGACAAATTTTTGTTTTGACTTGAATGCTTTAATAAGAGCATTGTGTCCGGTAGTCCCCAAACTTTGATCATAAATATTGCAATGTACTGTGTAATTAATGCAAGAATGGCTCCTTGTGACTAATTTTGGCATCACTGTAAAACTACTACTGGAATCACAAAAAATTACACAGCGAACAATCTCAGGAGTCATAAGACTATGTAGACTCGGGCTTTTGTGACGTTCAGAGCGCACTTTTTGAATTTGGGCACCATGCGTGGGAAACAATGAGTCGGGATGGTGTTCATTACGAATATTCCTCGAAGCGACAGTTTAACTGACAAGCATAGTGCCCCAACTGCAAGACAAACAACACAAACATTTCAAGCTCGTAATTTTGGTGACATTGTTCCATTAACACAAATGCTCCTCAGTGTAGCCTGCACTAGCTTGGACTTATGCCAATGTCACTACATGTTTCTCAGAATGTTTGTGGTGGCTGACGAGAGCTGGAGCCCAGCTATGTTTGGCCGGTTGACTTTGTCACTTTCTCGTGTCTCACCAGCACGAAGAGTGCAGTTACTATCAATATCACCAGCTATCTTCAGCTGCAGTAGCCATACCGACCAACACGCTGCGGCGTTAGCACTAGTCAGCAATAAGCATGCTGATGGCTTCGCATAGGAAACAATTACACTGATCCAGTCAGATTCCTGCAAACATCTTGGGTTGACTCACGCTATGTGGAAGCTGCTACGTGTCACAAGCTAAGAAACAAAAAATCAGGCTGCGCCCTAGCAAGATGAGTCACTACAACACAGTGCGGCATGCATTTTAGCTGGTTAGTACAGTGTTTCCTGTAGAAAACAGTGCTAAAGGATGGGACAAAGCAGGGACACAACCATGGCAGAGACACAACCATGGCACTGACTAACAGCCAAATGTGTCTTATTCTTCCAGTCTAGGTATATACACTCCACCACTAATCTGAAGGGTGAGAAAAAGCAAAAAAAGACACACACAAATGTTGGCTGACTCAGGAGGAAAGAAATGCTCAATAAGACAGGAGAGGTAACTCCTTCAGAGAGAGGGAAATATAAGGGAAACTGATGCATGTTTCGCCGCCGTTGTAAATGATACGCTTCAGAAATGAGGGGCATGCATTTATCATGATTCTATTTTTTTTTGTTTCCTTGAGATTGTGGTAAAGTATATATACGCGGATTAGAAGAATAAAACGAATTTGCTTGTTAGTCAGCGCCGTAGTTTGTGTCCTTGCTTCGTCCCGTCTTTTAGTGTTATTTTCTGCTAGAAATCTCTACAACACGAAACAAAATTACAACACCTTACGTTTCTTGTTTTGTGTACACGTAGGCAGTCCTAACTTTAAATCAAATGCGCATCGCTTGCATTAAGCGCTCACGCTTCTCCTCGCCTTGGCGACGCAGTGCATCTTCAGTTGATGCAAGCGGGCCATTGTTGGGGGGAACATCATCCGGTTGTGCCTCCCATTCCCACGTGCATGTTCATCATCGATGTACGGCGGCACATCCACATCACCACAATTAATGCACATATTGTGCAAAACACAACAAGCTATAATGAACTTGTTCATTTTGTCTACAACAGAAAGTCCAGGTGCAGCAGCTGGCGGAACCTGGCCTTGAGGTCTCCAAAGGCATTCTCAATCTTCACTCTCGTTGCCGAAAAGTGATAATTGAAGGCGCGCTGCCTCGCGTCAAGGTGACCATAATTCCTGAATGGGGTTATGAGGTAATCTCGAAGCGGGTAGGCAGCGTCCCGAGAACGTGGTACTTCCCGAACAGCACACATGCGGCAACTTTGAAGAAAGCCTCGATGTCCTGAAGATTCTCGAATCGTGAATCTTGCTGGGGTGTCCAGTAGTCACATCGAGAAACTTCTTTTGTGATCACACAGAGCTTGCAGTGTCATGACGGATAACTGTGCCTGTTCACATAGGTTGAACGCACTTTTTTGCAGGGCAGCGGATGCTTATGTAGGATCCGTCAATGCAACCGATCGTGTTGGGCACTCCTGACACCTGTGACAGTGAGAGAAAAAGAACACACCTGTAGTGAACTTCTTGAAGTAAATAATCTTAACACTTGATGCAGTAGTTTTGTTGGTCTTAGCGGAGTTAACTTTAGGTGACACAAGTCTTTTACATGCCAGAACTATGGAATCATTGTACGGAACACCCACACAAAAGGCATTAGAAATTTTAAGTGCCAGGGGTCCCTTTCAGGGGTGTCTACCAATTTCATATTTCTAAATTCCTTGAATTTCCCAGGTTTCCATCATGATTCAAAGCAAATTCCATGACTGCCACGTTTGCATGGAAAACACTGTACACTGCAACAAACCCGAGTAGAAAAAAAACCGGGCGCTCTATAAAGGTAAACATAATTACCAGACGCACTCAAAATGTTCTCAGGGCATGCGACAATTTGAAAAAACATGTAAATCTGGCCAAAATAAACCCCTGAGCTAGGCAGTGAGCAAGTCAGCTGTTTGATGTTCCGAAGAACCATGGAAAACACACAAGTTAAGAGTAACC